>BSAI01000106.1:14095035-14143022 GCA_036245035.1 Adrianichthys oophorus | reverse complement strand
GCTGTTTTCTGTTAGAAATCAATCTATGAGGAAACTAATCATAATTTATTTTGGGATGGGGACCGACACAAATTGTCTAAAATAACGAGCACTGGCATTGTCTAAAAATTGCGGAAACTCTGCAGTTCACTGCTAAAGGCCCCCTGCGCTGCTGTTCAGGATAGGCAACTGTGAACAGCTTCCAGCCTGAGATCCAGCTGGATCAAACTTCTCCAAAAACCTTTTTTTTTTCACAAACACAATAAGGAAAATGTTTTAGGTAAGAGAGAAAAAAACAGAATTCCAGGAAAAATGTCAAATCTTAGGAGAGAAATTCTTTTTTTTTTTAACTAAGTGGTAGCTGAAGCCATACAGGCAGACTGAAGTACATCCACAGTCCGTATAAACAGCATTAGGATGGTCACATCATGAAGCTGTTAGGTCTGTGATGTACCTCTATCAACAGATTTCTTTTATATATATGTGGCCCAAAGAAATCTGTGAATTCTGCCTGGCATTTTTTTTTTCATTTAAAAACATGTTCAGTAGTTTGTTGACAAAATGTCTTCATGTTGTTTTCATTAAATTACACCAAAAATGTTCATTCTATGTTGTAAAAACCATTTGTTAAACACTTTTGGGGTTTCCACAGCAAAATGATTCACTTTTTTCCCAGAAGGGATCATCTGTTTTCACATGATTTTATGTCTAGTGTGTGAATGCAACATGGAAAAATGAAAAAAATAAAAGTAGTATCACATGTGTGTTGGAAAATCTACAAATATGTTTGAATTCAAACAAATTTGAGAAGAAAAGTGTTCCTTTTTCACAAACCAAACTCAATGAAAAATAAATGTAAAAAAAAAAAATCTGTCCTTTATTAATATGTTTGTGTTCTTGTTTTTGAAAATGTATATTAAGTTTATGATTTTATCATTTCAATTATTCTAAAAAAAGAGACAGCAGGCGTACTTGTTTTTTCACAACACATTCTTCCTCTCCTCTGAAGTCATTTCAATCTGTTGTTTTTGTCACATGTCCAGAGATCCAGAGCTTCTAAAGCGTCACATCCTTCAAACGATTAATTTAAAAACTGTGAAAAACTCACTGAAGCAACATTCATGCATGTGTCAAATGAGCTGAGCTCGCTGTCTGGTGATTGAATGTTCAGGGCATGCTCACTCTCTGAGGGCCGACTCTCCTCATTATTTTGTGAAGATGCCCTGGTACAGAGGCCTTTCTTTATTCAGAGGCAACCGCCGATGTGGTTGGGAGGTAATCGATGGAGAAATCCAATTCATCGTGGGGTCACGGGGACAAAGACTTCTGAATACTTTTTCAGTTACACGTGCCTCAATAAAAAACTCATAAGCTTGAAAAAATTATAGTCAGTTGAAGCATTTCAGATCAAACTAGTGTCAATAAACTGCAGTTGAAATAAAAATACTAGAATTCATTTAGGAAAAAATATCTTCACAGACTAAAACCAATCTTTGGCACAATTGCCATCATAAAAATGTGTGCAATTCTCAGTTGAATGTCTTAAATTCATTGTAAAGGCACCAGAGTGGAGTTGAATGGCTCTCCTTCAAGCTAAAGCTGCCGCAGGCCACACTGCTGCCTCACAGAAAGACTTGCTGTGAAGTATATGCAGATTCAAAATGATAGCCTCCATCAAGATACAAAGCAACCGTCTGATTTTTTTTTTTTCATGTCCTGAGCTAATAGCGTGTGTCAGTTCTCATGTTTCAGCTTAAAAGTAAACGTTCTCATTTCCTAACAGTTACCAGTGTCTATCCTTGCTACATGTACAATGCCTCGAACACAATAAAACTGCATAGCTTTTGTTTGTGAGGAGTTCAGTGGAGGAGAATTGGTGACGCCATTGTCCCCTTCTGGGCATGGACAGGAACAGCTAGGCAGGTGCACGCAGCCAAATCCACAGTATCAAAAATTGGCCAGAAGAATGAACACCACTGTCAACCTTCTCTGGAAAAGAACATAAAAAGAGAAGCATCCATGCAGGACTCTGTTGGTCCCCAAGAGTGAGATTGGAGTGATGTCGAGACATCCTCTGGAAGCATGAGTGGAGGAGTGCCAGTTCTGCCTCACCTGGAAACACCTGTACGCGTCCTCTTTCAGTCAGTGAAGAGTGACAACATTGGCACCTTCCGGATCTTTGTGCAAAAGGAACCACAGGACAGGATGGAAAGTACAAAACCAGACCTTCAGGTGCGGGAGGATCCTGCCTTCCTCAGAGCACATAAAAGAAGGAGCAACAACCCGGACACCCTTAAGACCAAACTGACATAAACGATGAGGCCATGTCCTCTTCAAGAAGATGTAAAGAAAGGGGAGAAACCCCCAAGTCCACGAAAATAAATCAAATGAACATGAATGGACGCTCTGGGCAAGCTAGAACTGACGTGACTGACAGGAATTGAAGCCGCCTCAGGTAAGCTGCTACAGCAGATGAACCCCTTGCTGGGTCCTTGGTGGTTGGGTCATCCTGTCAGATCACCCCCACTGCTGAAATGAGAGTGTGGAGCAGGACCCAGAAAGGGAAGACGACATGTTGACAGCAAGTATCTCATAAAGGAATTCAGGAACACAACATATAGCAGCTTTACATAACTGGACAAGACGACAGTTGACAGGACAGACAGTAGCTTGGCAGGACATGACGAAATATTGCAGGAACTTGGTCTTAAAACAGCTTGCCATGCACTAGGCGTCACATGAATAACTCTGTTGTTTGAGGAGTTGAAAGTTGAACTGCATTAAACTTTGAACAAGAACCGACAGAAGTTATGGATAGAATTGAACTGGACTGGTCCATAGACCAAGAATCAGGAAGAATTTGCAGGAAACAGATTATGACCAAACAGATATTCAATTACACAAAGACCTAATTAAAAGGATGACTGCTGAGGACAATCGAGAAGTGAGTACAAGCTGCAACTGTAATGCAAAGTACACACTGGGCATGCGACGGGCACTCAAAAATGCACTAAACAGGCATTCTTGAGCCCTCTTTTAGCTAACTGTGTTCACACTGGACTGTCACTACCTCATACTTCCGCATGTACTCACAGTTGGAAGAAGCTCGGTGTGGATTGTTCAAGCGGTGCAAATCTCATGAATTATGCTCCAGGCTATTTCTTTCACAGCTCTGTTCTGATATATGAAAGACTTGGTGTCCATATAATTCCAAAAGAAAATGCAAGAAAATGGACTTGCATAGCAATGCATGAATGTGAGAGATTTGTACATAGAAGCCGGAAATGTGCATATAAGCATGCTTACATTGACGTTTCATTGGTAGTGTTCGCTTGAACGCGTATTTCTGAGCCCGGTGTGAACGTAGCATAATAGTAAGGAAACCTTAAGTCAAATTAAAAGCCTCTTAGTCATAGTGCCAACCCACACGTTAAATTGAGAAGTTTTCAATGTAAAAACTTTCTGTGAAGTAATATCTCCAAATTGACAGTGGTGCCACGAAAAAAAAAACCAATATCACATTTTAAACTACAGCCCATTTCAAATTCACTTGTCTTATTTAACTTTCACCCCATCCCCCACCCCCCAGTTTATAATTTTCCAGATCATTTGCCGTCTCTGGAGAAAATGAAGCCTCTGTTGACTGCTCACTTGTGTTAATTGGTCCATTTTTTCTGTCTGTAAATGAAAACCAGTGTCACACAATGCGAGCTCCCAACCAGACGTGTGTTGTCAGCAAGACGTGGGCACACTCGAGGCTTTTCTTTATTTCATGCACATGAGCGGCGTCTCAGCCCTTCCGTCACTTAGCATCATGAACAGGGATGACACAAGCTGTTTTTACCCTTGTTTGCGAGTATCAGATCTTCACGCTTCAGGTAGAAACAGATATTTGATAAGAAAATTGGATGATTGCAAAAATGGGAAAAATGACTGGAATACACAAAGAAAAACACCCCACACTGCCAAAAAATCATGTTTTTTCTAAACTTTGTTTAGACTTTAGCAATAATCTATCATCATACTTTGAAGCATCATTTGCAAAGTCAAACATTACATTATTTGAACGGCTGGTGCATATCACATCTTTGTTTCTGCAAACTGGATCCATGAAATATTTTCTTTCTGTGAAGAGGAAACATTGTTGAAGTCTAGACCCCTTAAAATTATTCTTTTCTATCTTTTTTATTATTTCAAATATCTTTTACACCAGTTTTATCAATTCAGGGAAACTATATTTAATGCATAATTACTCATGAACCATGTTGGTCGCATACAAACGTTTCTTCATTTATTTTCGATCTGATATCACATTAGGTTACTCGTATGCTGTTTTTAGTCATGAATATGGATGAATACATCAATGAGTTGAACCAAAAAAGATTTGTCAACATATGAAAAAACGTTGTTAATTAAACTTGAAACCAAAAACATAAAACTAATTCCACTTTAGTATATCATAGAGCATACATTTGAATATAAACAGCTTCCCTTCTGCTGAACATTGGTGTTCAGCAAAAAGGAAAAAAAAAAGGATAGTAATCAGCAGCTGTGGAGCTGTTTGTTTGTTTGAAGAGGTGCAGTGAGAATACGTGTAATTGCTGCCTTCAATCCATTTCGTAGCCCCTGTACATTTATGATAGATGTTTTAGCTGCAAACAAGACTTTTAGAAATACAGAGAAACTGTGATTTAGTGCTGAAACATTGCAGTTATGTTCATATTCAGTATGATCAATCTATCTATCTATCTATCTATCTATCTTTCAGTACCTTGAGGTGCTCTTTAGCAGGAAACATGCTATATAAATTAAATTGAATTTGAAATGATTTGTTCTTTCATGTTTCATATAATTATTTAGGTGTTTTAAAATCATCAATTAGTAATAAGACAATGAATGACTCATAAAAACAGCTTCTGTACTCTGCCCCTGTATGTAGTGTGCCCACAAGTGGGAGGAGAAAGATGATCTGCAAAGACCAGAACAGAGTTCTAGTTCAGTCCGGCACCATTACCCCTCGGAGATATATACAAAAAAACATATAACTTGAAGTCTTTCATTGTCTTATTACAAGTGCTGTCAATCAATTAAAAAAAATAATCAGATTAATTACACTTTTGGATTGTGATTAATCACGATTAATCACAATGTTTCATTAGGTAAGTAAAATATGACAGTATGTGGCTTTTGAACAAAAAAAAAGGCCAGAAAAAAACATTTTTCTTTCATTTTTATTGTCTGAAATGTTTCAGTTTGTAAAGTTTTAACTCAGATATTCCAGAAATGTGATTTGTGTAAACAAAACACATCAACAGTAAGATGAGCAGAACCGGAAAGACTTTTATCTCTGCAGTATTACTCCAAGAAAACAAAGATACTGATATACAGCCATAAGAAACAAACATTCTGCACTTTAAATGGGCTGAGTGAATGCTCAAATGGCTGCTCGGTGTTGATGTGCACTGTAAAAAGTATTTTTTTTAAATAACCTTTTCTTTAACCAGTAAGTCCCATTTTTTCATTCATTCATTCATTTGCCAAACCGCTTTATCCCTTTCGGGGTCACGGGGTTGCCGGAGCCTAACCCAGCTACTCATGGGCGAAGGCAGGGGATACCCCTGGACTGGTCGCCAGTCCGTCGCAGGGGCAAGTCCCATTTAAAGGGAAAAAAAAAAAAACTTCTTTTAATAGATCCGGTCATATAGCCCAAATTTTCTATTTCACTGTGCAGGCTTCTTTAAAATAAACGTTTTGCTTGATCTTCTGGACAAAAACAGGCTGTAATAGGTGAACTTTTTCTCTGAACTGATGTTTTATAGAACCTAATTTTATGATCCGCATATATATCGCTTTTCTTTGCTGCTGCAGTTGAGGTCTGCTGGCCCAGCAATGCATTCTTGTAGTACCGTGACAGTGGGGCAGCATATGAAATAATCCACTTTTTTGTAAAAAATACCAAGAGGAAAGTTCTAAAAATTGACTGAATATGCATTTCCTTTGTAAGTGGTATAGTGATAAGTGGTATAAGTGGAAAAATGCAAAGTGGAAGACCATTGCTTTTGATGTGTAATTAATCTCCATTAATAAATAATGTGTTTTGTTTTTTTTTATTGTTAACCACGTGATTTAATAAGTTAATGTGGAAAGCCCTTCTTGTTGGCTTCTAATTATAGATCAAATCCTGAAAATAAATAAATAAATGCATTATAGTGAAATCTCTTCAAAACCTGTCATGGTTTGACACAACAATAAATGTGGGTCTCTGTGGTTTAAAAACATTGCTTTACAATTTTTGAGCTGAAAAGAAGGACTCTGAGGAGAAATGTTGTGACTTCTGGCACTAACCCACATTTTCTGAACGTTTATATAATGTTTTTTTCTATAGACAGACTCATAATAAGTTAAAAATATTTGATTTAAGAAGCAAATTTGAAGCTAACCCAGCCTTGGATCAAATTGTGTTCACCAATCTGTTCTTTGCAAAATTACAAGAGCAAACCAAATTTTTCTGTTTATGAAAAATAAACTGCATCCACAGCTGCCTGCTAAAAATACCAGCTCTTTTAAGCCCATCCAGCCTCTCATCACTGCATCTAACTGAAGCCAAGAGAGAAAAACAAAACAACCCATGAACATCAAAATAAAACATGGTTCCAGCAGCTGCAATGGATTCAGAACATTTTTGGGTCCTGCTGAAGTGCTGCTTTGGTTGTTTGCCTGGGACACTCATAGAGGACGTTTCTGCCAATTTAGTTTGATGGGTTTTTTAAATGATCGTTCTTCATCTTATTTCCTCATCCTCAGCTCACATTATCTTGTTTGAATCTGCTAATCTCTATACAGCCTACTGTTGATCTCCTCCTGCTTATCTTTTTCTGTAACTCTCAGACTCACAATATTGAAAAAAGAAAATGTTATTTATGCCACTTAGATAAAATGTTACACGAAGTCTGTCAAAGGAGTCAACTTCACTCTTGATCTCTGCACTCTCTTTATCTTTCCGGCATCTTTTCTTTTAAATATATATGCAGATGTATTGAAGGCTCTCTCTGTCAATACGGACAAAAGCCAGAGAGAGCCTTCAATACATCTGCATATATATTTATATGTATATACTATATTATAGTAAAATAATGATGAAGTAATGATGAAATATGATACTTTTCAAAATAGAAATGACATGCAAAAATGGGAACATGTCAAGTTTTAAAATGATCAGGGACATGTAAAACCTGAGCACATTCTTGTGTGCAGACCTCCCCTGCTTGTGCATTGTGTTCGGCTCTGTTCAGGCTTTGTGAGGAAGAAAAATCACATATCTGCTTTGTGTGATTTATAAAAGCTGATGCAAAATGGTGTTTGGAAAGAACCCTCTTCAAAAATCAGTTTTCTTTTATGAACATTGTGCTAGATTTTTTTTTTTTTTTTTGGTTATAATTTCTGTCGGTGTTGTTCATTTTCCCCTTTGTCATTCAGCTCCAGGCCAGGGATTTCAAACTCCTCAAAGGTAATTTGGCTCTTTCCTTTCTTGTCTGCAGTAAACTGGATGCCTTTATTTATGATGCAGCAGTGCTGAACTACATGGCGCGGAAAGACGAAGGCTGCAAGGTAAGAAATGGGTCTGTAGCGCACTGACGTGTCCTCAAGCTGCTGTGGTGGTATGAAGACATCAGAATCATTAATTGCATTTGTTCCACTGGTTGATTTGGCCATTTTTTTTTACATTGGTGTTCATTCCTAAGTTTAGATTTGAGAAACTCCCACAGTGCAAACTGAATCTTCTGTCATCGCTCATAATAAAATCTGTGTGGCCTCATCTAGCAGCCACTGATGCAATAAATGTGGAAATTATTCATTCCTCTACTAAAACTATATCTGACTCTTCAACTCCAGGTTTTCAGGGGATATCAATACTTCAGCAGAGCATGTAGCAGAAATAATAGACAAAAGCAGAAAGCTTTAAACAAAAAGCAACTGAACTTTTTTCTCTCACTGGCTTCTGCCTATTAGTCTGTGATAATCTGTTCAGATTAATGGCTTTTGTTTGGGTTTGTTCCTCTAAGGTAATGACCATTGGGTCGGGGAAGGTGTTCGCCACAACAGGTTACGGAATCGCCCTGCACAAGAACTCCCGCTGGAAAAGGCCGCTGGACCTGGCTCTGCTGCAGTTGGTTGGGGACGGTACGTCAGTCTAAAAAGCGTGACGTATAACATTAACAGAAGAAATGGGAAAGAAAGAAAATCTGACAAGAACTGCAGCTTAATGTTGTTTTATGCTGCAGTTTAAAAAGGGATTGTGACCACAAGTACAGGTCATGAGAATGAATTATAAACCCTTGTTGATAGGACAGGAAACTGTAAAATTAATTATGATACAGATTACTTTTTTCATGAAATATTTGATACCAATTACTGGTATTTTTTTATTGCGAATGTTTTTTTCTTAAACATATTATTAGTTATCTTAATAAACAAATCTTAATGTGTATATATATATATATATATATATATATATATATATATATATGAATAAATAAAAAAACAAAGAAGTGCACACTGTCTTTATAACTTCAGATCGGTGTTTATGAACAACAACATATGAACATTTTCAGGTTTGAGACGATTACACTTCAGACAAACAAGGTAAAGGCTGGAACAGATGTAGCAACAATCCAAGACATTTGTTTACTGCTTTCTTCGATGGTGAAAGTGCCTTGTCATTTTTTTTTTCACCAAAGCGAAGACTCTTCATTCCTTGAGATCAATTTTCCTTCCATGTATCTATATTTCAATGTATGCATCTGTGTTTGCTGTACGATTGGTCTGAGAAGCTAAAGCCCGTGTGTGAAACTCCCCCCACAATTCTCCCTGGGAAACTGACATGGGTAACAAGCATAACTCGTGGTCTTCTAGTCTGCTGGAACAGTTCAATAGCAGGGGGGAGTTTCAATTGAGTTCAAAATCACAAGTCGAGGATGGAATTTTAAAATCACACGTACTTGTGAAAATGTTTTAAAATAGGTTCAAACTCAACAAAAGTAGAATTTTGTACAATACAATCATCCTTTTTTTTAATGACAAAAGATGTTTGTTTGCCAGAATACCAGGCGTTTACTAAAAGAAGCTTGAATTATGGGTTGCAAAATGTATATATATTTCTGAATGAGGATTGAGTTATATATTGTTTTTTAAAACCCACAACAGCTAAGTACGTTTTAATGCTGACAAAATAAGTTGGAGAGTTCAGGACAGGGAAGAGCGCAAGGAAGAACTTTGAGGATGTTAAAGGTTTAATGGGGGAGCAGCAATCAAGGAAATTAGGGTGGATAGAACTGATGAGATAGAATAAAAACATCAAAGTAAAGGGGCGACAGGGCGAGGACAGAATCGAGGAAGAGGAAGGGTGCTATGATCTTTGCCAGAATCGTCACACAAACGGTTTCTCTTTGTTCAGGCTGATCACACACATTCAGTCTAATCCTGTTGAGTATTGGCGCTCGAGTCACTTCAGAGGACGTCACACTGATTTACTCATCTGCTGGAGGCTCCAAAATCAGAATGACTGCTTTTCCTTTCTTCTGGCTCTGACTTTGATCTGACCCTAAAACATCTGCCCTTTCTCATTCATGACTGGACTTCATTCCTCTTTCCTCTGACTCCAGACACTGAACATTTAATAATCAGTTTGTCTGTTTTTTTTTTTTTTCTTTTTAAACGATTGCTGGTGCTCTCTGGATTTTTTGTGTATTTTTTCCACTCTGCCATGCAGTTCTATATCTGCAAGGTTTGCTTAGTCCAATTAAGGTGCCACCTCTGAGCTCCTGATCCCCTGGTGGCACAATGAGGTGCTGTCAAAATCAGACTTGGAAAAAATAAGTGATTTTTGCACCAGATTCCAAGCCTAATGCTGAGTTTTGATTAAAAAGAAAGCTTTTGGCCATACAATCAGTCCTTGCTTTGACCCAAGAATGGAAATCAATCCTCAATCCTTCAGTTTTTGGAATACACATCTTCCTACAAACATGGAAGGGCCTTGCATGTCTTGTTTCTGGCCTCTTTGCACAGACTGAAAAAAGGAGAGGTTCAAAGCAGCAGAATGGGATTTAAAGGTCAGCTGAGTGACTTGAAACAGTTTGTGATTAAAGGCAGAATGACGTTTACTCCAGTCTGTCACAAACTCCTCCGTCTTCTTCTTCTCACTTAACTCTTGCTGCTTTTTTCATCCCTCTTTTCTTAGGGGTGGCAACAAAAATCTAACAACATAATTGGAGGTTATAAAAGCGCATGGGAATTGATAAATTTTACACTAAATATGGAGCTTCTTAAGAATAAAAAAAACATTGACTATATTGATGACAGATTTTTTATTAGTTTTAATTTCAAACGGCCATTAAAATATAACCATTTTACAAAGATCGTTTATAAATCCAATGTGTTCTGGTGAAAACAGATAGATTAAAAAAAAATCTATTGAAACACATTTTGTCAAATGGCAAATTGTTTTAACACAATGCATTGTGCTCTATATTCACCACTCTAGTAAGCATTGATGCACACCAGTTTTTCACAGAGACTTTGGAAAAATTCTAGGACACTTGATAGCAAAACCCCTATATAGTGCACTAAGTAGTAAGTCTAGTGATGGAATTCGGTCACAACATAAATCTGCATTCACACTGAACACGATTCCCGCGGCAGGGGCATCCAGTTAAGTCCATGTACAGATGTGATCAGGGGTCTTTCGGCACAGTTTGAGCATTTGGCGTAGCGTCGGTCCGGCTGTAGCCCGATTTGAGTGTCAGGTGCACTTTGGGCGTCCAGAGTTCACATATCTGAACTTTGGCAAGAACAACGCAACCCATCAACCAATCAGGGAGTCAGTTTTGGGAAGGTGACATGTTCAATGATTCGATCAGCAGGTAGAGTCTGAAACCAACACGTTGACAATCTGATTGTTCATGTCCTGGCCTTTATGAAATATTTTTTTTATTTTCATCAAGACAGTAATAAAAAGATCCTCTAATTTCTTTCTTATTTGTATTTTTTTCCTTCCTCGGACTAATGCGGGACGGCAAGTCATCAAACAGAGACACAAAAGTAACATTGAAATCTATCGTCATTCAGACGCAGCTCCTACTGTAGGGGTGAAGCTCAATGAGAGCCTCTGAATGATCTCATGAACCCAGATGTGGAGACATATCTACCAATGCCTTTGTAGAGCTCTTTAAAAAACAAATCTGCTCTTTAAACATCCCCTATGTCTTCCATGCATTGTAAATGTGGTATACACAGACTCTGATCCTTGTAGAGATAGGGCTAGAAACATTTGGTGGTAGCTCCTCCCACTCGCGTTTTTGGACAGGCGTTGAGCAGCGAATTCGCCGTGTGTCCAAATAGATGCAGCTGATACGAATTTGACACGCAAATAGTTTTCGATTTGAATGTAGCATACAACATTTATCCTGGATAATATTACAGCCACTATATTATATATACTAAATTAAAATAACTGCACAGGAATGTAAATTCTGCTAAACTTTACGTTCAAAATGTTTTTTTTTTTCACTTTACTTGTGAGAGCTCCATGATACCAACATCTCTTTTTCCAAGGGCTCCCTATTTATATTATCTGTTACATTCATGCTTGAGAGCTTCTCAATACATCCATTGCATCACCTGTAGCCACTAAAGCGGCTTTATTGAATCAATTAGTGTCAAGTCCTACCCAGCTTTAATCCCATTTGTTCCAGGACTTGAACCAACAAACCTTACAGTCATTGGTTCTTGGTTTGCAATATGCAGGAGTTTCTCTGCAGATATTGACACAACTCTACAAATTGTCACAAACTTATTTCTGAACATGATTGTGTATTCGTTCTGGATTTCATTTTCTCTTTTTTCTCTCAGCAAGTTTAGAACAGAACCTCTAAGCTGCAGCCTTTTACACTCCGCCGCTGTAGCCATGAACTCACGGTGCGCTGAGGCCTGTAATTGCTCAGAGTAATGCATCTCTTTGTTAGAGCAACATTGTTTCCCTATTATGCGCATTGTCAGTCATCAAGTCGAACCCCCCCAGGGAGCAATTTACCCCCCTTTTTCAATTAGTGCATTTAAGATGCTGACAAACGCCTCAGTGCTGGCAATGACAGCAGCTCCCAGAAGTGCTGATGCTGACTGCTTCCTAATGTTTGTATTTACCTATCAAATGCAACGAAACCTGGTAAATGATGAATTACAGGCATGGATTATTGCGAACGTTTATTTTATTTAAGTTTTTCTCTGATACTTAAATGTAAAAAGATGACCATACCTGATGCAGGTTTAGGTCTGCTGATCTGGTTTTAGCTAAACTACAACAAGGGAAGCTCAAGAAATTCAGCAGCAGAAGAAGAGAGCAGATGCACAACAATGCCTTTGATAAAGACTTTTGGAAAAAGTGGCAGCTGTGTCTCAAGTCCCACTTGGTTCCAATTGATTTCCAGGAAATAAACTGTGTTCAAAGTAATTTAGAGAAACAGCAAGAGGAATGAACGTGTCCGTTTGTGCGGTGCTGACAGCGTTCTTCAGCCCGACTCCCATGGCAGAATATGTGCAGAGTTCATCTCCGCTCCTCCGTTCCTTTGTGTCTCCTGCGGATTCCTGCTGACGGCGCAGAGTCGATAAAACAGCTCACACACAAACGGCTGATAACGAGAACATCTGAACCAATGCGAACAGCTTTGTCACTTTAGGTGCAGCGGCTCGATACAAAATGGATTTTTTTGTTGTGGTTGTTTTTCATATGAGTTTTGCAGGTCTTTTAAGACTTAAATATGGCTCTTCGTTTTGAAGAGAGCAGAGTCGCAGATTTTTGCTGCACCATGTTTCACGGTCACTTCTTAACAAGCTATTCCCATTAGGTCAAAATGTGTTTTAACAAACAATTTACGAGCACTGGCAGATGAAGTATGTAACACATACATCATACTTTACTATATTATTTATTCAACTAGAGATGCAGTTAGATAGATATAGACTGGATTAAAACGTCTGCAGAACTCTTGAGAGTCAGTGTCTATCAAAGAGAGGTCACAGAAGGTCAAAGCCCATCCATGAATCTTGAGTGAACCGCTGACTTGTGTGGTCCAATCCAACAAATTAGCTGCTGCAGCTCAGATTGTGGAAGAATCTATGCTGGTTGTGACAGAAACAGGTGATGACACACACTTTGTGATGGTTTATTGTGTATAAGGCAGGAGCATTCATCAAAGACAAATGCACAAATCGGATTGACTGTGTTTGGTTCCATTTAACAAGCACTATTCAGATAGTAATTAATTGCGTGAGCTGTCAAGTCTGTGCACATTTTTCTTCTCTTATTATCCTTTCTTTTTTTAGTTTTTCTGTGAAACTGAACAATACATGTACAGTATTTTTTTTAACTTTATGAATTAAAACGATTTTTTACGATAAGCTTTATTTGATTCATACATTTTACAAGATCTTTGTATTTCCAAACATTAAACAATTGATAGTAGAAGTATTTGAAACTCTTTATGTGTTTTGTCCTAATTCAATACATAATCTCCCACATATTGATTTCTCTTCTTTTTCTTTTTTTCTTTCCATTGGTTTATCTGGAATGCTGAAATGAAGACAGTAGTGTCATCAGCAAATGGCTGGACAGCATTCCCTAAATGTTTCACAATTGTGATTTAAAAAAAAAAGTGATTTCTATTGGAACAAGTTTACATACATTCTTAACATACTGGTTACATACATTAGCTTGTATAAATAGTATATAGCCTGTGTGTGTGTAAATATGTGTGCAGATTTGAGCAAACATTAGCTATGTGGGCGCTTATTTCTATTTGTGTAACCCTTCGGTAAACTTTGTTATAAAGACTCAATAAACTTTTTATGACGTTTTTCTTTTTATCTTTAACATTCTTGCTCTCTGTTCTTCTACCCCTTTCTCTTTTTTTCCTCTCTTTGTTTTTGCTTTTTCACCCCCCCCCCTCCAAAAAAAATTAAACAAAAAAAAAGTTTCATTATAGATGTACTTGTAAATACAGGAGTTTATTCAAATATACCCCGATTGTGAAAAAGAAGAAGTAACTCTCAGCCTCTACCTGTTTGCTCAGCAGCTGAATGGGATAAATGGGAAAAAAAGATAACCCAATGTGGGTACGGTTAAGGTTAACACTGCATGTTTACAAAGAAATATAAATTTGACCTTGACACTGAGGTTTAACATTCTATACATATACTTCCTCTACTCCATTAGTTTCCTGAATGGAATTGATTGAATGGCTACAATTAAGGCCGGCCCAGGGCTGCGTGGTGCCGCAGGTGAAGACGCATCTTGCATATATATATGTGTATGTTAATATTTAGATTTGTTAAAGGAAAATAGTTGTGTTAAACTGTCTGAATAAAAAAAAACAAAAAACAATTTTAAATGTTTTTTTTTTTTAACTTTGTGATTATGCACCCCTCAAGCAGATGGCACCCTAGGCAATTGCCTAGCCCGCCTATGCCCAGGGCTGGCCCTGGCTACAATTTTAAAAACTGTGAAATATTTTACAGAAATGTGTAAAACTAGATGATCTGTTTGTGGACAAATCTGTTGGCCTCATTACATTTCTTCTGAGGTTGTAAGACCTTTCTTGGCAAAAATTAAAAAAAACGAAAATTTAATTGACTCACCATGTGGGAAATGCACAACATAGGATGGTTTTCTGGAGATGGAGTTCAAATCTCCTGAGACTCCCCCTTTATAAATCAATGATTAAAGCGATGTGGTGGATATTCGGCTTGTGAATATGCAGATTATTTACGTACATCAAGCTGAGAAATTGGTTCAAAGAATCTGGTTGAGAGAACAAACATTTGTGTTCTACAGGAGTTTGATGGGGGGCGCTTTAGATGGAACAAAAAGGCCTGTCAGTGATGGCGTGCTGTGATGGGAGCAGAAGGGAGTGGGCCACATTTGACGCTGAGGCGGCTTGTTGTTCAGATACTGCTGAGTGTCAGTTCATTTCAGAAAGGGACAGCAGGACGTCCAGCGGCACCTCTTTGACAGATGTGTTACAGACACGCCACAGGGGCAAAACCATTAAAGACAAATTAGTCACAGACACAATTATAAGGTCCGAACAGGCGCGGCTTTACAGGGTGACACCTGTCTGCCGTCACGGCCGGCTCTGTTTTATCTGCGGCCGTTTAGAGAGGAAAAGCTGCTTCCCGGGTTTCAAAGGCTTTACCTGCAGTCACGCCCAGCATCTGTTTAATCCATCTTACATTTCAGACCCCTTTCTGCAGGTCGGACCAAATGCAAATGTAATTATGAGGGGATTTAAAGAAAGGCCTCCAGCTTTTCCACATCATTGAAAGTACAGCAGCAAAATGTGCATTTTTCACTCTATTTTTACAAATAGAAGATACGTAATGGTGAAAATAGTTTGAGCAGTTTCGGGAGTCACACTCCACACCTTCATCCCAGGCTGCTCCCACAATCCTAACACGTTTTTTTCATCTTTGTGTTGCTGTTTTCATGATGAAACGATTTTTATCTATTACAGCTGAACAATGCGGTGATGCGGCATCAAGAAAGACATAGCCTCAAATAATTTATTCTGTCAATCAAATGGGAGCTGTGACATTACATTTCAATGATTTCCTGTCTTTTTTGGTCTATTCAATATTCACTGACATTTACTGTTGAGGATGTAAAATTGAGCAGAATGCAAACCAAAAATAACAGAAGTGCAGATGGTTTAAGGTTTTTCACTTTTACAAAGTTTGAAGCCTCTTTGATTTTCTTTCTCCTCATGTTTTCTGTGGTGGGTGACAGTTTGGGACTTCTTCACCTTAGAGCAACGTTTTTCAAACACTTTTCAAATGTGGTTTGGCATTGTGCTGCGAAAAAAAAACAAAAAAAATGAGCACGAGCTATCCTGAAGGTCCTGGCAGCTCAGGATGTGTGTGGGTTGTTGTCAACACCTGAAGACAAGCAGGTCTTCCTCATCCCAAAACTCAGTCAAATCTAAAGAAAATATTCACAGATCCTTCCCATCTACTGTATGAGAGAACTATAACGAGTGAGTGTGATGTCACCCATAAAAAAATGACGTGCTTCCAGTTCCAGCAAAATGAAGTCCATTCAGTCTCCATGTTGGAATCAGAAATTGTCAGCAAGCATTGATTGGTTCGAGTCAGCCTGAGTCTACATTTCTATGGCAACCACTCTCTCTAATCAGAAGTGAGCTTGTTGGAAGACCACACCCTTTTCGCTAAAAGCAGAGAATCTGTCAAACAATTTGATCGTTCAATGCAAGACCTCATACTCTTATTGAGGCATTTGATTGGTTAGTTTATATTTTCAATAACTTGCACTACAGCAAAAATATCATAAAAAAATAGGTTTTGCGTTTAAAAGAATGTGTAGCAGAGGAAGAATGGTTATTCTCGCTGTTTATTTCCCAATGGAAGTTTTTGGGAATCTTCCTTTTGGGGCCAGCGGGTACTTCCTGTTTGGAACGCCAGGGGAAACGTAGTCCAGTTCTCTCATACAGTCAATTATCCTTCCATTGATCCAAACTTCCCCTGCGACAGACTGGCGACCAGTCCAGGGGTGTACCCTGCCTTCGCCCATCAGTAGCCGGGTTAGGCTCTGGCAACCCCGTGACCCCGAAAGGGATAAAGCGGATTGGAAAATGAATGAATGAATGAATGAATGATCCAAACTTGACTTGGAATCTTAATTTTTAGTGCCTGTTGCCTAAAAAGGACAAAAGGTCACGTGTTTATGGTTCTGTGGAAAAAGTATTTGCCTCTCTTCCTGGTTTTGATCCCTAAGTAAAAATCAAAATGCAGATTTTAAATGATTATATATTTTGTTGAGGATTCCCTTCCAAAGCTACTTGACATTATGTTAAAAAGTAACTACTGTCAAAACCTGACAGTACAACACTGCAACAAATGTTGCTGATAGGTGTCAGTGTTTTTTTCATGAATGGGGAAGAATTCAGTTTGGCTTCAGTTTCTTTAGGTTATGAAACAGACTCTCATCAAGATTTTATTTCAGACTTTGGCTAAAACACTACAGAACCTTCATGTTAATCCATTCAAATCAGTTTGAGGGCTTTGTTTTTCAAAATTTTCAGGTGGAAAACTTAAATTATGGTTCCATCAAAAACAAAAAATCCCCAAAGTCCTAAAGATGCATTGAAGTCCCATACCATAACACTGCTACCACCATATTTAACTAGGGCTCCATTATTCTTTGTGTAAAATGCTGCAAGTTTGACTCCAGACCAGACAAAACTGTTTTTGTTGATTCACAACATTTTTCTTAATTTAAATTTATTATATAAAGCATTTTGACTTTTTTTTTAAAGAAAATATATTTTTTGAGACACGGCCTTCAGCTTACTATGAAAGAACGCTTTTCAAGTTGGAACAGAATCAGCTGTAAAAAAAGCTGTTAAATTATTTCAGTCAATTGCAGATACAATTTAAATGAAGACAAAAAGTTATATTTTTTTATTTTAATAAATAACATTTGCTTTAAACAGTCTCCCGCTAAAGAAAAGTTGTCAGAGAGTGCAGTAGAGAGGATAAAAGATTCTGTGAGCTCACCTTTACTTTGATAGAAATCTGTTGAAGAGTTTATAATTACCAACATGGCCTGAACAGGAGTAAACTCAGCTGAAAAGCACTAAAATGGAAATTTGATATGCCATGTTCCTTTCTGTGCAATACAGAGGCTAGAGCATGCAGGTGGAAACCAGCTGGGGTTTCTGTGTTTATGGAAGGAGAACAGCCGGACAGATCATGCTGGCACTCACTCAAGTCCATGAGTTGGATGGGTGCTGCTGAAGAACAACTGTTCAGATCCGTGTCTGTTGTCAAGAGTTTCAGGGTCAAAGGGAGTGGCGCTCTGCTTAATTCAGCTGTCAAGCAACGTTGGAGTTTCACGCAGAACCTCTGAGGATGAAAAGAAGGGAGGCTCACGTTGATTCTGCGAGATTTGTGTTTTGTTTGAGCAGCTTTGACGTTTCGGTGACTGCGGTCGAGTCTTGGCAGTCTAATCTGTGTGGCAGGGCTTTTCAGACAGAGTTAATTAACCCAGGGGTCGGTTAATAATTGGGATTTGGATGTGCTTTAATTCTCTAAAGCGAATAGACAGACACCAAGCATGTTTTCAACTCAAAGTCTTCTGGAAACAGTCCTGGACATCCATCCGCATCTGGAGCACGGCTCCCTTCCTGTAGCCTTTTAGATGAGCGTCTTAATGGCCGGCACAAAAAAAAACCATTTACAACCAGTTCAGAGTGTGTGTGTACGTGTGTGTCAGAGTTTGACAGAAAATGGGTGCTTCTCCTCCTTTCATCTTCCATATGCTGTCGCAGTGCTCTGCCCTGAGTGTGCTCGTCCCACACATGTCGCTGCACCAGTTTGCTTCAAAGACACATTTTTTCACCAGTTTTCAAGACTTGTTTTTCCCACATTTTCTCTGAAGATGTCCATTAAACCTTCTTTTTGCTGGTTTTCTTTTCTTTAAATCCATTTACACAGGTTGCTCTTCTTGTTTGGCTGATTTCCACCAGCTTTCTTCTGTAGATGCTAGTCTCATTTCTCTCCTGAATCTCTCTGAATGAATGCTGCATTTCATCATCTGTTTTTGTCATAAACAGGCCAAATTGCTCATTCCTCCTTGCTCCTCAGCTTCCGTCCTCTCCCTCAGGGATCAAACACCTTGATCTTTAGAAGTGTTAGGGCTATTTCTCTATTGTTTTTATTTTTTTATTTTTTTAATTTATTTTGCTGTCTGTTTCCCTCCCATCTTTAGTGTAGTCCTGTTTAAGCTCTTTCTGCCTTTGCTGTTTCAGATGAGATTGATATGTTGGAGCGCCTCTGGCTGTCTGGTATTTGCCACAACGATAAAATAGAGGTGAGTTTGAAACTTCATCAGATTTGATTAAGGTTAACACAAAGAGGTCAGCTGATACAGCATAAAACCACAACAATGCACCAAAATTGTGGACTGTGCATGGTCAGAGAACAAACTTCTTGATTTGGTTTGTTTGTCCTAAAATAATGTACATTTTATAAGGAAATTAACGGTTTCCTTTTCAATTTGCTTTTTTATCTCAGAGCGTGCCACGTTCATTTTGTTGTCAGACTCATTTTTGGTGACTATAAAGACCAAAACTATTCAAGTGTTCCTAGGCTTGTGGTGGTCTCATTTTTACCTAACTTTTATAGCAAAGTTTTGCAATTTAGATCAATAAAAAAGCTTATTTTCACATAAAAATTCATTTTTGATCTTGATAGGTGTCACAACACATTTGTTCCAAATATTACATTGTCAGCTTTTATTACAAAGGGGACTGATCCACAGATCCATATTAAGGAAATAATTAATTAGGTCATGTGTGTTAAGAATTTTGGTAAAAATCTTCATTCATCAGTGATAGCATTGAAAGTGACCTCTGTCATTGCCAACCAGGGTTACATTACAAATTATCTAGAAGAACTTTTTTTTTTTTTTTTTTTTACCAATTTCTTATTTTCTTCACCATCATGCAAAAAATATATACATATATATTCAAAAGTATACACTGATTTTGTGGATTCCTTTTTTTTGTTACATTCTGTCAGTCACAGTGATGACCATTACAGACCTCCCTCCACTTTTTTGGTGAACTTGCAGAATCAATAATTGATAAATGCATTTTTACCCCTCTGTAGCTGAGATGGTAATTCTAAAAAAAAAAAAAAGAAAAAAGTTAAAGCTCCAAAAAGTTGATTTTGCAAGATATAGGCCCTTTAAAAAGTCATACTCTGAGTGAGACGCTTGATGTTGCTGCTACTGTTGTTTTTTTTTTTTTTCTATTTTGTGTTTCTTTTGTTTGAACTTTGCACGAACCAAAAAAAAATTGATTAACTTTGTGTTTTGTTTTGTTTTTTTTTGTTCGTTGTGGCTGAATTACACCTGGTTAGTAATAAAACGCCTCTCTTTCTCATCTGACCCTCTGTCTGACCCCTTTTCCTTCACCTAGTCTCCCCCCCTGCTCTCTTTCCTCTCGTAAACCTCCCATTTTCCTCAAAGTTGCTCTCTTTCTGCCTTGCAGGTGATGAGCAGTAAGCTGGACATCGACAACATGGCCGGCGTTTTCTACATGCTCTTGGTAGCCATGGGCCTGAGTCTGCTGGTATTTGCCTGGGAGCATCTGGTGTACTGGAAACTGCGACACTGTGTCAAAAGATCTGGTGGGATGGACTTCCTCTTGGCTTTAAGCAGGGTAAGGTACATTTAACAAGGGCTAAGCCTAAGTAAACTCATTATAGGTTCTTGATTGTTCTTATGCTTCAAATATCTGGCTAAATGACAAAAGTTCTGACCAACTGCAATATTAGACATTTTCAGACTTAACATAGTGCAAATAATTCAAGCTCAGTACATGGAAATCAGCAGGTAGAGCTAAAATATGTATCCTCCATCTTTGTATCTTTACAAAGGGAACTCAAGAGCAGAAGTATTCCTTTCAGTGCCAACAGGAGTGTCAGGAAGCTTAGCTTGGGGTCTAAAAAATCTTTAGTGTGAAATAAAAAAGGAAGCTACAGAGGAGAGAAAAAGAAAAAAAAAGATGGTTGAAAGGGTTTGAAATGACTGGAAAAGAGATGAACTAGAAGAAAAGACAGGGAACCTAAAAAGGGTAGTACAGAGATGGGGGTTGTGGGGTTGCAGGGGAGAGAAAGTGATGAAAAGTGCCATCACAAGGGAGACACCCTTTGAGATAAGAGGAGAGCAAAAGAGCCCATGAGACAGTTGGAGGTTTTCTAAGGCAGAGGTGATGGAGTACAATAGGTGCAGGGGGAGAGAAGAGACGGAGAAAAGGTACACAAAAAACCAGAGGGAGGAGAGGTGAGAAAAGTGAGGTGGAACCTGGGTTGCATTATGCATGGCGGTGATATTTGACTTAGTCAGAATACCTGCTGACAAGACGTGATTTATTCGCAGCATAACTCAATAATTAAACTTTAAAATAAAAAAATTGCAATTGTTCTTTTGGATGGTAAAAGTGAAACCAGAGTATAGATCATGACTGCATGCTAAAAGTGAAGTTCACAAATTATTATTTGTTAAATGATCACTTAATTGCAAGAAACAGTTAAATCCAGTTTTGAATATTAATAGAAAAAAACAAGACTTGCATTGAATTTTCCTAAAGTAAATAGTCTTAGATTGATTAGATTGATTGGGTCCGTGGCAGTTTAAAAGGACGTCTTAATGGTTTGTGTGATAGTTAAGGTGTGTTTGGGTCCAATCAATTATAAAAGAAATGAAGGAAACAGCTGAAGTGGACATGTGTTGGGCTGATGTGACAAAACTTTTTGTGGGTCTTGCTTACATTCTCCGTAGAACATGGACAGTGTTGTGGTGTGGTGAAAGTATGGCAATGTCTTCTTCTAATGGAGCAAACTGGAAGCTAAAAAAAGTTGGCAAAGTCATTACCAGTAAGAGACCGTCCATAGTAGTTTTCTTTATTTGCTGTAGGGACGTAAAATGGCACAACCAGACTTTGCTCAAATAGAGTTGACATTTTTAAGTGGTCTACTTGCTCTCTGCAGCACTTAGACTGTTCTACTGCTCACAAACCAGAATTACTAGGTCTAGACTCCAGAAGCTTGACACTATCCAAACTGGTTGAGAATGTGGTGCACAGACAGTAAGTAGCTGCGTTAGTTAATAATGTTGAAGTGGTATGATGAGAGTGGGGCTGCAGAGACCATTGAAGAAAATACATTTGGTTTAAGAAACTTTACTTTGTTAATACACAAAAAATTATGAGTGGAGTGGAAGAGCATGGGGACAATCATGCAAGTTGAAAGCCATTAAACTTACTTCAAATTTACACTGGTCCGTCTGCAGTGCATCTCTATTGGGTTGCATAGGGAGTCTGTCTCACAAGCATCAGTCAGTTTACATAGTCTCTGTTACGTTTCCGGTCTGTCCCCCTCCTCCCTGACTCCAGGAAGAGTGGTTTGTCCTGCCTTCCCCATGTGGAGTAGCTCGTCCTGCTCTCTTTACTCATCTAAAACTTTAGCAATCAGGCCCCATGCCCTGTCCTTCCTCACAAAAACCTTGTAAAATGCTTGTTTTGAACGGCTGTTGTCCATGGCATTTGAGGTGTTAACGTGTGTAATCATAAAAGCATGTAATCGTAAATATAAGATAATATTGCATAAAGTTTTATTGTGAAAGGACAACAGAAATGTTTATTTTGAAATCCACACTTCTATACCACAAAATTGACACATTGACACCCAAAATAGAACTCCTGCGTAAAGCTTGCATTGCAGAAGGACTGACGTGAGACACAGACATGACGCAGCCAATTTAAGCATTCCAATTGATTAATAAATGTCCTATTTAGTAGTAATTAGTAAATGAGCCTTTAAGAAATGATTGTATAACTGCAGAAGGACTGAGATACTATGTGTGTGACAGTTGCATGTAAAATGAGATTCAAGCGGTTTCTTGTTTGCAAATTGACAAAAGTGAATCTTTGTAAGAAGTTCAGGAATGCCATAAATCTAAGATTTGTGTATCAAAATACAACAAGAATAAGGTTGTTTTTAAAGAGGTGGGACAAAAGCAAGTAAAATTTGCATAAAAATTACCCAACTGGTTAGTAAATGACAATCTCATATATGGCGATTGGGACAGTGACTTCTATAGCATGGTAAACATAAATAGTTGTCAGCCGGCTGAGGGTAGGAAACTTCCAGCAGGGCATGGTTAGAAGTCCATTGAGTGCTAAAAGTTGGGCAGCTTATGCTTTGAGTAAACCAGGCACTTGTAAATCCATAGGCCCAGAAAACAGATTGGGTGAGAGTGCAAAGATTAGAGGTTTCATCCTCTAACAGGCCAACATAAATTACGCTTGTAGCTAACAACAGGGATTTTCTGAAAGCACACTCCTTTTTACTGGCCTGGAAACAGTCAATGAGGGGCTGTTGAAGGTGGCAAAGAGAAGGGGTGTCACAATTTGGGTTTTGGCTAATTTTATAACCACACAAATGGTAACTTGTAGTTCTTAAAAACAACTGTACTTGCACAGTTATGGCAATCTCAGTCCAATAATTTTGGACTGTCTTAATATCTAAAAATCCTATTTTTTCTGTGAGAAATAATATAAAAATCAAATAGAGAGAAACTGTTGACAGTGATTTTCCAGAATGTGGCAAGAACATAAAGATAACATAAAGATATTGAGTGGGGAGTTGTTTGTGCAATGCTTTGAGGATATAGAAAATATGAGTCTTTGTTTAGTTTGCTCATTTTTTTTTATTAGTGTAGTAAAATGTTCTGGACTGAATAATTAACACATATCCACATGAAGTAGCCTGTTTCTGATTTTACTTGCTAGTACACGCTGTTGATAAACAGTGTGTCTGTATAAAGCCTCAGCCACTGTTACATAACAACAAATTCCAGTAATATTATTGCTGATTTAACATGGCTAAAAAGTGAATATACTATGTGGTGACAAATTAAAAGTATAAAATAGACCATTAAGCCACTGTTTGGTTTAACTTTAGTCTGTCATTTTTCCACCCAGGGCATGTACAGCTGTTGCCAGTTTGAGGACGAGACAGCACCAGGAGGGGGTACCAGCTCTTTGCCTCAATACCACACTGTGACCACTATGCCCACTGCCCCGCAACAGCACCTTGTGACAGCCACAGTAAATAACACAGCTGCCATCGCCATGGTCCAACAACAGCAGAAGCATCATCAACAGCAGTCAGGACAGACCTATACCACCATGCTACCTGGCTCACCACCCACTACGGGACATTCAGCAGTGGCATTGGGTCCCTCAAATAGTCCCTTACTAGAGGGCCCAATGCCTTGCTCCACCTTCTTGCCTCGTCATGACCGCAGATTGGCTGTGGTTGATCGCTGGAACAGACCAAAGCAAGAGAAAGCCATGAGTGGAGGTAACAGTGGGGGAGTGGGTATAGGAGGAATTGCAGGAGGAATCACTGACCTACCGGCCAAACAACAGTACCAGCAGAACCTGGGACAGGTCTGGACCATGCAAAGAGGAGCAGGTGTAGCATGTGATACAGGTTTAGATGAATACAAGCGTTACTATGGTCCTATAGATCCAGAAGGGCTTGGAAGTAACACTGACCAACAGGTTGGGGGCCTTCAGCAGACTCCAAAAGCCAATCCCCGAGGAATTAAAGCCTTGGGGATGCCACGATTGCCCCCTAAAGGCATGCAGCAAGGTCAAGCGCACTTAATTTCTAAGCCTCCTCCACCAATGCCATCCTCTCCTAGAAGGCCTCCCTTCTGGAGACGAGGAAGCCTTGCACAAGCAAGAAGAAAAGGCTCAGGGGGTCCCTTGTATGAGAATATCCTTCCTTTAGGAAGGCGAGGAGGTGGAAGATATGGAGCAAATGATGGAGGTAGAAAAAGGGGACGCCACCCCCTTCCATCTCCTCCTCTTCCAGTCCCCCTGTCGTCTCCTACTCATACCCCAACAACTCCCTCCTCTCCGTGCCGTTTTTACTCATCCTGCTCCAGTGCCTCATCTTCCTCCTCCTCTTCATCATCTTCTTCATCTTCAGTATCACTTTCTCGATCAAATTCCCCCTCTTCTTGCTCCAGTGACAGCTCTTACAACTCATCCCTGAGTTTCCGTTATCGAGCAGGGAACCGTGACTTTGTATTAGATGATGAGGGCGACTCAGATTTCCTCACAGAAGAATCCAGCCTCTTGCTGGGATTAAAGAAAAAGATTCGCTCCCGTCGAATGTCATCCCGTTCACTGCCATGCAGCCCTCCACCTCCTCCAATTCCTCCACGAAAGCCCCGTCCTCAGAGAGATTATGGCAGGGGCAGAACTGGCAGTCAGCTGGCGCAGCTTCAAGAGTGGTGGGCCTCTTGGGCTGACAAAGAAAGAGATAGGAGGGTTTCAACAAGCCGAGGTGATGGAGTGGTTGGTAGGGAAGAGAAAAGACACCACAAAGAGAGAGAGCATGAGAGAAAGAGAAGAAAGAAGGGGCGAAAGAAAAAGAAGAGGGAAGAAAGGGAAAGAGAAAGAGAGCGGAAACGACGCAAAACAAAGAAGAAAAGAAAAAAAGAGGATAAACCTAGAAAGAGGGAGCAGAAAAGGTCAGAACAAGAGGGAGGAGAGCCCGATAAAAGAGAAGAACTTAAATCAGGGACACCAGACTTCCCACCATACCCATCTTTAAGACGACAGTCTTTTCGGAAAAAGAGCGAAAGCTCAATCAGAAGCTATGGATGGAACATTCCAGGAGAAAATGAAAGAAAAGAAAGAGAAGAAAAAGAGCGAGATGATGGAGAAGACAGTAAAGGAAAGGAAAGACATCACAGAAGAAGGAACAGTAAGCATTATCATAGTTCTAGTACTAAGCCTTCTACATCTGTGAAATTCTGGGGAGGGGGCAACCCTTCTTCTGATGCAACTCCCTCTGCTTTTTTGCCCCTATTACCCGCCTCTTCTAAAAGACGGAAGAGTAAAAGTTCAGATAGAGATGCTGTGGGGATGGAAGGAGAGAGAAGGCCATTGTTAGCTAGGAATGACCGAGGTGAGTTGCACTCAAAGGAGAGGCTGTCCTTCCATGAGTGGGAGTCTGCAGCAGAGAATTTGGACGATGAATCAGAAACAGAGATGAGGAAAACAGAGCATGGGAAGAGGCACAGAGGAGGACGGACTACATCTGATGAGGAGCGGGAACGTGATAAAGTGGTGGGAATATATTCTGATGATGATGGATCTTCAGGCGAATTTGGGAAATTTGAGAGGTACTGGGAAGATCATGAAGGTAGGGCAGTTGGGGGGATTGGAGGAGGAGGTTGGTTCTTTAGCACTTATCCTTCAAGGGACAAAACAGGGAGCATCAACAGCAGAGATGATCTTTTCCTCGAGAGAGGAGAAAGGTGGGGAACAGCAGAAAGTGGCTGGAGTTCAAGTGCAGTTGGAGGTGGCGGTGAAGAAAGGGGATGGGGATCAGGTTCACACTGGCCCCCGCCTCCCCTCACGCCACCACCTCCTCGTCGATATTGGTCAGTGGATAAGCTCCATATACAGGATGAGAAGAAGAGTAAGCGCAAGTCAAAGGACAAAGGCAAGGGACACACAACCTGCTCGTCGTGCCATTCACCCAGACATCATCCGCATTCCTCAAAATGGGCATGTGTGACTTCACGAAGCCAGGAAGAGCTGTACCGCCATTGTCAAAGTTTTGGCGGTCCGTTAAAGTCAAAACATGATTCCTCATCCTCATCAAAACCTGATCGATCACATAATCCCTCCAAAACTGGCAGCCAGTCAAACCTCAGTATCCAGCAAAGAGCGGACAGGGAGCGGACACAGAGAGCGGACAGGGATTGGGAGCGAGGAATACAACCATCACCACCTTCATCTCTTATACCAAACCTGCCACCTCCACTTCCTGCCCTTCCAGCTCCTCCTTCCTCATCTCACTCGATTCACGTTCCTCCCCAAACCTCGTCCTCTTCTGTTTCCTCACCCTCAGTTGTATCGTCCACACCGGGAGCACCACATGCCTCCGCCATGGCTTCGGCAAGTGCCAAGTTGCAGTACCAGAGACTGCGCTCCATCCCACAGCCCCAGAGATTTCCTCAGTCTCCCCATTTACCCCTAAAAGCCAAGAGCCTTTGCTCACGAAGGGACTCAGCACAGTTCTCTAGTGTGGAGAGTGAAGTCTGACGTAGAGTAAAGGGTCTACAGCCATGTGGATCTCATGCAAGGCTCATGCCAACCTGAGGAAATATAAACCTGGCAGCATGGTGGCAAAGTGGCTTCAAAGCCAAACAAGAACTGTTATGCACTGAGTCCTTTTATAATGTTCTGCACAAACAAGCAAACAAACCAGAAAGCCAAACAAAGTCAGTGGAGTATGTCAGCGGAATGCTCTAGTGCTCACTGTTGTTTCTTCATATTCTTCTATGGGGAGTATTGAAAGACGACCACCGGAGCGTTGACTTTTACTCTTACTGACCAAACCAATACAACAAACATCAAACGTAGTGAAACTGTAAAGAGACTACTAAAAGAGAAAGACTTGCAGAGAGGAAGCAGAGAGCAGTAATGTATTAAGAGGAACCTTTATGCTTGCTGAGGGCTCAGGAACTTTATAGTACCATTCGCCTGCTGCTCTCAGAAGCCTTTAACAGAGAAATATAATTTTATGTCTTTTAAACGCAGTGCATTTCTTTTCCCGCAACAAACTGTTTACACCCCCGCAGAACTGTGACACCCACCAAGGGCACCGCTGTTGTGTTATCAATACCATGTGTAAAAGGGATGTAGAGTGATAATCATCTGCTCTTCTGGTATTCCTTGTCTTTTTTGCTCTTAGTCCCCCCTACCCCACCATTTCACCTCTTCTCTATGCTCTCTTTATTTTGGTTGGTCTTTTTCTTCTCCTTTCCCTGTTCATTTCACACGTCAATCTTCTTCTCATCTCGTCTACTGGCTCCCCTCTCTGATGTGATTTTTCTGTCTGTGCTTTTCTGTGTTTGTATTCTTGACAACAGGGTAAATCAGCTGTGACTGAAATTCTTCTGGCTTATTGAAAAGCTGAGTGCTAAACTTAAGTCGAGCTCTCCATCAACCTGTACACCATCAGCAGCTGTGAATCTTTTTGCCTTGCAGAGTATTACATCATATCCCAAATATGTTAGTGTCCTTGTACACCCACATACAAGTCAAAGGACACGTCAACTCTTGGGTTCATCTGTTGTTCTTGAACAAAACATGGTTCAACCTTTGTTCATGATAAAGCTCTACATCTGGAGACCATTACTTTACTTCTGTGTTATAGTTGTCGTTGCTGTTGATGGTGTTCTATATGTTTAGACATATATTAAATCTAATGTAATCACTGTGCCACACTACTCAAGCTTGGGTGCACATCAAATGTCCCCTGAACTACCTAACTACAGAGACAGAGGGCATCTGTGTTCTCTGCTTGTTTTTGACTGAATGTAAAGTCCAGCCACAACACGAGTTCTGCAGCAGCATTTACCATAGGAAGTCAAAATATACAAAATTGAATTTTAGAAACTTATACATTTGTGAACAAGTATTTCTGTTGGGTTTTTGCACATGTAATTTGTTGGATGAAAAAAAGTTAAATACCCGTCATAATTGAAACTAAAAATAATTCTAAGGGGAAAGAAGCTGTCCAAACATGATAGGCTGTGTTTTGATAATTTTCCATCTTAAATCAACATTTTACTTCTCCTAACAGTAACAACTTTAACCATTTATTTGTAATTTCCAATAGTAAGCGCTTCTCATCTTTGTAAAACTATTAAGTCCATCTTTTCTTTGCTAAACTGCATGAGCTTGAGTTCCAAGTTTTCCAGAACTGACGACTGTTTTTCTTCACGAACAAAATCTCAGTAAAATCTCCTTGATCCTCTTAAAAGGTGGGCTCTCCTGTGTTTGGATCCTTGTTGTGCTGCTGATCCAAAGTGCTCTTAACCTTGAGCTCATGAACTGATGGAGGATTTTCCATATTCTTTTATATATATATATATATATATATATATATATATATATATATATTATAAGTCTCACTAGGTTTAAGAAATCATGCAGGTTTTTCAAGATGCAAGAAAGACTGATACTACCACCACTTGTTTGAATGTTGGTCTGATGTTCTTTTTCTCAAATTCTGTTAGTTGGACTACACATGTGACACTGATGGAGTTACAATTTTTAAGACATTATATCTTTTGTCTTATCAAAATATTTGTCTTGCAGATGATCCAGATGTTTTTTTGTCAAATGTAAGGCGGGTCTTTGTGTTATTTTTGCTTAGCAGCATCTTTCTCTTTAAACTCTCCAATGGATACATTTTGGTACAAAAATCTCTAACAGTTGGATCCTAAACTCCAACTTTAACTGAGTCCTAAGTTTTGTGCATGTTGTTCAACGTCTTTAATGACCTTTAGAAGGACTCCTTGTGTTCCTGGGGTCATTTTGGTAACTCCTGGGATGGGTTCCACCATTCTGAATCTTAGAGTATGGGAAGAGGCACACGTAGAGAATGGCCTACACTGTGACTCCCTGGTCTCCTAAAGTTTTAAGAATTTCTTCATAACCCTTTCAGACTGATACATGTCATCTACTTAGTGGTAAACGAGGAAGTCACTTTCACAAGAAGCAATGTAGGTTTGGACAGCTTTTTACCCAAAAAAGATGCTATTTCCTTCACTTGAATTTAAGTGTAACATTGACTTTGTTTTTATTATAAAACATTTCAGTCAAAAATATCCACAGAAGTAAACGCAAATACTTTTCCTCAACATTGTATGTGTTCATAGTCAGAAAGTCAAGCAGATGTGGGTTATTTGATTACTTGATTGGACGCAGGGCTGCACGGTGGCGCAGTGGTTAGCGCTCCTGCCCCACAGCAAGAAGGTTCCCGGTTCAAGTCCTGGCTGCGGGACCTTTCTGTGTGGAGTTTGCATGTTCTCCCCGTGCATGCGTGGGTTTTCTCTGGGTACTCCGGCTTCCTCCCACCGTCCAAAAACATGCTTCATAGGTTAATTGGTCACTCCAAATTGTCCCTAAGTGTGCATGGGTGTGTGATTGTGGCCCCTGCGACAGACTGGCGACCAGTCCAGGGGTGTTCCCTGCCTTCGCCCATGAGTAGCCGGGTTAGGCTCCGGCAACCCCGTGACCCCGAAAGGGATAAAGCGGATTGGAAAATGAATGAATGATTGGACGCAAACCTCTTTGGGTTTCACACTGTTTGCTGAGCTGGCCTGGTATATATATATATATATATATATATATATATATATATACACACATATATGGTCTTTCAAGGTTTGTTTCTCCACAAAGCAAGGGTATTTGGAAAAGGTTCATGGAAATGATCTGCTCCTGTCACACGTGAGGACTAAAGTTCATCATGGTTTAAAAGGAATCTCATTTGTCCAGTAAAAAAACTACATTCAGTGCCAGAGCCGTTTTGATGTCAAAAAGACTACCTGTGTTGAAATCTGGCAGATGGAGGGTGTGTGACAAACACAGTGGCGCCTTCTTTGAAGTGTTTATTTAAAGAACAAAAAAAAAAAAATTCTCATCTTGTAAATGTGTAACCTATAGTTTTTGCTTTTTAAACCCTTGACCAGGCTGTCACCAGCAGTTACCCCTTATATCCATTAAACGTGGTGTTTGGAGGCTGTTTTGAAGAAGAGAAGAGTTGGCACAGAATTGTTACTGTTTATCAAAACCGCCTGAGCCATGCTTCTCAAAGGTCTGGTCAGCTCATGTTGATTACCTGGAACTGCATCTGAGCCATAATTTCCTTCAAATGAAGAAAAACAAAGGAGAACTTATGTTTATAACATAAATCTGTTGTGTACAGTTTGATTTTCTTTTAGAAAAAAAACCCTCTCTCTCTATATATATATATATACATATATTTCATATATGCAGTATATATTTGTGGCGATGGGTAGAAAAAGATGTTAATATAAGAGCATAATTTTTTTTCTTCATTTAAATAAAGAGTACAAATGTTTAATGAATCTGTCATGTTCACTGACATTTAGTTTTTTTCAATGACTAGATCCGGAGAAAGTGCAATGCTTAGCATTTTACAATCAGTAAGTAATGTGACACATTACACACACATACATACATATATGTATAAAAAAAATAGCCAGTTGACCTAAACAAAAGCAACATTAAATTAAACAAAAATAATTTGAAAGCTGAAAAAAAAATGTCAGCATCAAGAATTGAACAAAAATGTTTGCCCTTTCTTGTTTTTCCATTGTGCTGGGATAAAACCGTAAAGCTTTTTTTTTATACTTAAGACTTTGTGAACCATTTTATTTTATCAGGAAAAAAATGATAACACTATACTTCAGGATTAAAATATAAAAGTTTGCCTAAATTGACAATATTATCTCAATGAAAATGTCCTTTCAGTCTGTGTTCTCTTCTTGTGTCACCTCCCCGATACCAAGTGATACCAGAGACCAGTATGTAACTGTGTTTTTGCTTATTCACTCAAGACCATCCACCTCCATTAGCTATCTATTATAGCTAACGCTTGGGATTTGACATAGTGACAGCTGGGAGGGGTTTGTTTTGACCGTGTCACTGTAGCGCCGGTGACGTGTATCTGTCTACCCAGAGAGGCCTTTTATTTTTGGTTTGGGCTACAGATTTGCTACTCAACAAGACTTTTAGTAACACAGCAGATTTTCCCACGTTTCTTTACACGTGTAGTGGAAACATTTATAGGTGGAATGTTAGTGTGCAGTCATGTGATCTCTTGGGAACATAATGTAGCGAGCAGCAAAGACTTATTTATATTTACTTTTTTGTCTTGTTTGGTATGTTTTTCATCTTTTCGAAGTTATTTTGTGATTAGATTAAATCCTGCACAGCTACTACAGCAAACCAGCCTTCGAGGTTCATGTAATGCCATTGAGAATCTTTGTGTATTATATATCTACCAAGCTGTGCTGAAAGTCGAAACATAAGAAAAAAAACAAAGACCCTTTTGTTGTGTTTTACAATCTGATAGAATTAATAAATACCATGATTCTTTTGGACTTGGCCAACCTGTTTGTGTTCGCATTCTACAAAGGCTAAAAGTGGTGTAACCAGGGCTTTCCATTATGATCCCAATTACGGAAAACACCCAAACGTTTTGTCCTTTGCAAAAGATATTTTGAAGTCTTAGGTGTCACTGCGTTGCAAACCCATTTTGCGCATTGACTAGGGAGTTTCCAAAAGTTACTGATTGATGACATTATTCTCAATTTTGATTTACCAACTTGTAGAATCTCAGATTTTACGTAACTGCATGACAAAAAAAAACTCCTGAAATACTTGTTAGAATGACATAAAATATATAAAAAATATATTCTAGATAAAGTTAAAAATGTTTTTTTTATAGCTGAAAGCACTTAAAACTTTTTTAAACATAGTCATTTTTTCATGATTGATGAAAGTAACCCCCTTTTCAGTCACCTAATTGTGAGGAAATATATTTTCATGTATATTTATTATATTTAATTGGTTATTCATCATCTTTTGTAAAATGAATTTGAATGAGATTCAAGTCACAGCAATTTCTGATTCCAATTTTTTCTTGAATCCATCACACTTTTTTTTTTTTTTTTTATTACATGGTATCGACTTTGCAAAGTTGTCTGACAGTTATAGTACTGGGCTGTAAATCTCTGGTCCACTTCTGAGAGTTTCCAAGTTGTCTTGAAATGCTTGCATTGCTCTTCATCCCCTCCTGTGAGTCACGGGGTTTCTCCTTCATTTTGCCAAAATTTTAAACTCATTTTAAATATACTAGGAAACTGTTTTGCTTTTAGTTGCCAGTTTTTTTGGAAATTGCAAAAAAATGTTAAGCAACTTGAGGCATATCTTAGCCCCACATTATTGTGTAAGAGATGGCAGGTTCTTTATCTTTTCACCAAACCCATTAATTATGCAATGCAGTGTATGCATTGCTGATAGGTGTGGCTGTAGGTCAAAATTGTCTCCAATTTTCTAATTTTTATTTCCAAAGAGATTGCAGCCTGATGACATACAGCCTTATTTCTGACTCAGGGAAACTACACTGAGAAGAGTTTGAGACAGATTTGAGACGTTTCCCACAGCTGTGAAGATTTTTAAAACAGTCTGCTTTTAAATTGTTTTAACATGAAAAAATTCAAACGACATGAGATCACAGCCATATGACTCGCACAAACTCTGAGGTCCCCTGCAAACTTTTCAAAATATCTGAGAAACTCTAATGAATGCAGTTTTTCTATTTGTTGACAAGTTTCAGCCCAGCAAAGCAGAGCCATTGAAGTTGAGGAAAAGTGAACTTTGACTTGCTTTATGGCACATAGACAAACACCAGGTAACTTTTAGCTCAAATTTGACCAAAATGTATCCACTAAGCTACTTTATGGCTTACTGTTATTTTAGAAATATACATGCAATTTATAGTTTATGATTTTATTTTTTAACCACGAGACTGACATCTTGTACCTTTTTTTATTTTATTATAAATGCAACCAAATTGACAACAATTTTTAAAAGTATCAATGGTTAATTTAAGGGAATGGATTTGTTGACCTTCAACACATGCACAAGTCAAGACATTTATCAAGTTTGGCAACTTAAAGAACAATTTAACATTGTTGTTTTTCTTTTTAATACCCTCAAGTAATGCATTAAAAAGAAAGCAGCCATGCATTTTTTTTTTTTTATTTTAGCTACAGTCTTTTTTTTTTTGCAAACGTCACCAAATTTCTGTTTTACACATGAAAATTATCCAGTATTGTCCGACAAGTGCATATTTTGTTGTAACCCAATTCAATTTGACTCCAGAAGTCACTTGTGGAAAGTTGCCAAAATGACTTACTTTGAACTGAACCTGTTCGGTGGTTCGGAGCCCTGGCATGCCCAGTTTTAGCCTGCAGTGGAACGATGTCCATTGTTTTCTTCTGGACTGTCTTAAATCTTAGTGTTACGACTGCTGTATTGAACTGTATGAAACAAAGAGTGGTTCTACTGTGCTTTATTGTCAACAGATCTCACACACACACAGATGTGGGAAGATGCTGCCACCACCCGCTTTAGCCACATCTGCCAAACAGTGGTGACAACAACAATATTGTGCTGTACTTTAAGCAGGACAAAAATAAAAATGACAATTTTAATAAAGAACTGCCGCAAGTGTTTTCTTTAGTTTGTTTTTTTTTTGCTGACATTAATGAGGTTGTGTGGGTAATGACGTTTAAAACCAAGATAAAAAGCTTAAAACAAATGAAGCAAGAAAACATGTTTGTCAATGATTAAAAAAGAAAATGTTATGGAAGGCTGGCCAAGGTCTATTCCTCAAGATCAGAAAAAAAAAAAAAAAAAAAACTTATCTTCAGAAATTTAGGAGACAAAACATCCACAAGCTTCATAAACAACCCAAAATCATTTCAATTATTTGTCAGACTTTTAATACATTACAACCCCCAACCAGTAACATTATTTTAGACGATGTTCACTAATTTTGCTTAGTTAATCCATCAGTGCATCCACTATATATATATATATATATATATATATATATGTATTTGTTAACTCAAACTAAATTAAAAAAGGCTTGAAAGTAGTTAGAGACCAACGATAATTCAAACGGTTCAGGTATTTCTTTTTTTTTTTTTTATCAGATGTGCTTGTAATGCTAGAAAAGTAAGATCAGTAACTCAATCGTGAACATTGTAAGCATTTTAGTGCATTTAAGACACTCATCCTAAGATGATCCACAGCTGGTTCCTGTGTTCCCAAGAATTGAGATAAGAGATTAAGACAAATGGGCAGCATTATCCTACCTGCTTTGTCTGTCAATGGTAAGTAACAGAGATACTGTGGAACATATATGAATTTCTATTGCTTGGATGACTGCTCTATAAGAACTGTGTATCTTTTTTGGGGATTATTTTAGGCAGTGCAAGCCTTTAGATGTGATCTACAAACCTGTAGGTGAAATCTTCCAGGACCAATTGACAAAAGTTTAATTGCTGAAGAAATGTCATGCCCTATTGTTTCCCAATTTGACACCATCCTCCACAGTTCCTTTTAATACCAGGAGATAAATAAACCTTGAAAGCTCAAGAACCCCATCATTTTGGGATGCCATGGTGATATTATGAGTCAGTCTTTAGATGTAATCCAGGTAGCTAAAAGGCTTGGCTCAAACGGCTGAGGGATGAGTGATCTGGCTGGAATCCAGCGGCAGTTTTCCCATTCTAAAATGGCTCTGGCACCTTTAGTTTTACCATGTTTGGCCCAGACTAATTTTAGATTAGAAGGGACTGTTCTTAATACCTCCAGACCCTGGTCTTCAGGCCACTCTGTTCTGCCTGTTTTTAATCATTCTCTGTTCAAATTCAAATCTATTGACTGTCAATATTAGGCCCTTTGAAGAGTTAAACTCTACAGCCCTATGCAGAGAGCTATGATGAGCTGAATCTGGTTTTAACATGGAATACCAGGTGAATCTGTGCACCAGGGTTCAGCTTCAGCACTCAAATCAAATGACAGCAAAGAAAAAAAACAGACTGTGGGCCATGAATGGCAGTCTTGTTTAAGCCAGATGGAACATGGCGGCTTTGGGCTGTAACAATTACAACACAGTTCCCCAACAAATACAGCAGTCAGTACAAACTCAAGTACTGACCCATGGTGTCAAGATCTGGCCCCTCCCATCTGCAGATCAAGTCATCAACTCATTTGCCTGTTGCTCTGAATATTTCAGGACTGCCCTTTTAGCTTCTCACTGCCAGTGAGTAACCAACTTCTGCTAACACTGCTGCTAATGTGCTGGTTGAAGGCTTAAAATTAACACTATACCACCTGTTTCAGTTTCCTTCCACAGCCTGGCTGTGATTATTAGTCTCTAATTCTTAAAATGAGCTTGCCTTCCCGTTTCTGGAGCATCTCACAGTACCCTCCAGTCCGGTGCCTAAGATCAGCAGCTGTTCAGTCTCTGCAGGAGAAACAGAAGTTCTGAAGGGAAACCAGCTTCCTGTTTGTACCAAAGCTGTGGCGTGCTTTAACACTGAACATCTATACATTTTTTTAATAGATCTTCAAAAACATTTGTTCTTTATTTATAGTTGTCCTGATCACAGACAAATGTCCGCAGATGAGATCATCTAATGCCAATTGCTGGATTCTGCAGTGAAAATGATGGCTGCATTGAGACACCTCGCCTGGAACTTTGTCCACTCAGTTCAGCACTCTGAAAAACGGCCAGTGGGTGGGACACAGCAAAGTTTGATTCAATCCTACTGCCTATTAGAAATAATATATATATATATAAAACATTCCTGACACCAGGCTACAAACATGTTTTTTTCCTCTCAAAAAAGCAGACATGAAAAACTCAAAAAGCAGAAACAAAATTATATGTAAATGAGGGGACAAACAAGAAGTGTGTCAAGCATGCTTGGACTAACAGACTAAGGCTTGAAATAATGAACAGCGAAAAGAAAGAATTAAGAGATGGTGCTCAATTTCCATGCATAGAGCTGCTTGTAATTTTTTTCGACAATTAGCCATTTTGTGTGCTTTCTGTTAGAAAAAATATAAATATGAATTATACTCCCTTTGTGTAAAATATTTATCTTTGTTGCTTTCTCTAGAAAAGAGTGAATTACCTTCTTTTTTTTCTTCTGCTTTCATTATTTCTTGTAACCAAAAGCAGGTTCAGAAGTTCATATGGGTTTTACTCTGAATGAGTTTTACCACAAAGTCACTCAACCCAGAAGGCAACACGCTGTGTCTGCTGTTCTGTGATTGAGTTCCTTGATTAATGACTTTCCCCATGGTGCAGATTTAATGCATCTCCATCAAAAAGTACAACAGTTCACATTATGACAGGCTGTGAAATGTCAGGGATACAGCTCATTAGGAAACTTTTTTTTTACCTTTAAATTGTTTAACTTGGCTTTACAGTCTGTTTCAAACAAACATATGTCTTAAGCCTCAGTAAATAAGGAAATGCCACAGTGCGATTATTCATTTGCTGTTGACTTTCACCACTTTCCTCAAAATGAACCACAAAGGAATCATCCTCAACAGCATTTTTTTAAAGTTTGATCTGAAGGCTAAAGTATAACTATGTGTTTGAATGAATATAATTTACCAAAGAGGGACAAGTAGTGAAGCCAGTTATTAAAATAACTGTGCATTTTGTTGTACAAGCCACAAATTTGTCATGGATGTACCTTAGATTTTAAAAGCTAAAAACACACACGCACACGCACGCACACACACACACACACACACACACACATATATATATATATATTGCTCAAAGTTTTAATTTTGTGCATGAATAGCTCATATTGCTGCGACCGACGCAAATAAACATTGAATATCTTCATAACAACTGAGTTCAACCTCCAATTTAACAAATTGACGTAACCAGATGGACAAAATGCTAGAAGGGTGTAAGCAACCCCACTGAATTAAGATCAATGTAAGGCTTTTCAAGGATATCATGTTTGTTTTCATTTTTCTGGTACTTTGTAAACTAGTTAAAAGCCTTTGTGTTTACAGCCACGATGTCTGCTTTTAGAATTTAATAAAGCATTTGAACAATTTTGATTTATATACAGAGGTCTCTAAATCATTTGTGTCCAATAAGTAAAAGAGAAAAATGAGTCACAATGAGAAGCCATGGATAAGGATCTACAGAATAAAAAAGAAAACACCATAAAGAATGTATGACTCACAATTAAACAAACCCAAAGGAAAAATCTAGGAGCTTTAGGAACAGATTAATAGAAACAATTATCAATATTTGTTGGAATTTTTTTTAGGTTTGCAAAACTTACATGAGAGCCACCTGGAATAAATTGTAGTTTGATTAAAAACAGTCACAGTAAGGAAAATTACCCTCTATTTTGTTGATAATGAGAAGCTTATTATCAAAATGAATGGGTAAAAAGGTTAATAGATTTATTGCTAATGTTGGACCTAATTTAGCAAGAAGCATCTGTACTGATGACTCATTTACATACATAAAGGATGGTCTTATTGAAAGAAAGAGTTCTATGTTTCTAAAGATGAAAATTTGATTATGGAAAATGGTAAATGTGAAAACAAGATGTCCATTAATAATACTGAGATTGATTATGACAACTGTATAGGGGTAGCTGATGGGATTTTGCCCTCCAATTGACTAGTTGTCCTACGGGTATACCCCGCCTGCGACCACCCTGGCTGGGTTGGCTTCAGGGTCCTTGTGAAATTGGACATAGAAAATAGATGGGCGACGGGATTATTAAACTGTCCTTTCAAACTGGCTAATTTCCCAACAGAACAGCAAAAACAAACTTATTCCCTAGACAAATCTAGGGACAGGGCTGTATGTGGTGTAGTAGTTGGCATCATCTTTCAGCAAAAAGGCCCTGGTTCAAACCCTGGCTGGGAACATCGATGGCACATGAGAACTGGATTAAATGAATGTGATGTCATCCATAGAAAATGGCCTACTGCAAGACTCACAATGTAATATAAAGTCAATTAATTTGTCTTTTTCCTACATGGTGAAGCTAAACTTCGTCATTTAGCAGTGATTTGTCCAAGTCAACAATTCTATAGCAACCACTCTTGCCAATCAGGAGTGTGCACGTTGGAAGTCCACACCCCTACCACTTGAAAGTGGGCTGGTGAAGTCTGCTGTCATTGGCTATGCAAAATCTGTCAATCAAATGCTTTGCACATTGGATGTGGGGCATTATATACTTTATTTGAAGCATCTGATTGGCCAGTTTATAACTTGAATAACTTGCACTACAAACAAAATATCATGAAACAAAAACATTTGGATTAGAAGGAACACATGAAAGCAAGAGAGGTTGTTCTGACAAATATAATTTATCAATAGAAGTCCATGAGAATTGAGAGCCAGTGGGTACTTCCTATTTGTAACAGATTGCTACACTGGTTGCTGAAGATCATCTGTAAGTCTTTGATTCCAAAAATTAACACAAATTAAAAGATAAAGGACTGAAAAGAACTGGTCAGATGAGTTCTGGTTTTCTCCACAAAACCTAAATGTTGGCTACCAAATAATGGATAAAAAATGAGGAATCAAAGATGCCCTCTCTTGAATAATAATTATCTTAGGGTCATCTTGACTGTTATTGCATGTCAAAAAGCCCCAAAGAAAAACTGCATATGCGCTTCAGTACAGAATACACCAGGTAATATAAGGTGATAATAAATCCTGGATAAAGCAGCCTAAGAAGATCTCGCTTTTTGTGATTTGTGCGATGTAAGCGCCATGTATGTGACACATTTATATTTTATTGCCAAAGATGTTATAATTTAAATTTAAAGAACTATTTATGCTTTTATTTTTAAATTAGTAACTTCAGTTTGAGAGAGGAAATCTTTTATTTTATGACGCTATGTTCTGCTTGTGAATTCAGAATAAATGAGTGGATGGAGGGAGCCATACGGTTATTTTACCATTCAGTAAGGATGGCATCGTTGGCACCTCTACCGAGCCATTTAAACGAGTAAAACAGTCTCTTGTCATCATTAAGTCTATGTGAGTTTAGGATTAAAATGAACGAAAGAAGAAAGTTCAAAGAAAATGAAAGTTTAATGAAGAAAACTCTACATTAAGTAAAATAACCTTCTGCTCCAGAGAAATACATTTGCTTCCTCACGAGAACTGTAAGATCACACAGAGCTGAGAAACCTCACAAAAATTAGAAACGAGCTTGAAGTTGGCAAGACATGAGGCATTCAATGATTGTGTGGATATTGAAGGCTGCTAACCACGTTTACAAGCTAAGATTGCATTCAGCTCCGCCTGCTTTGAAAATACGACAGCTAAAGTATTTGGTCTTCATAAGATGACATTTTTATGAAAGCTTGAAGAGTTTCGTGTCCTAGACCATTTTTCTCAACCTGCTGAAGAAAAACTGAAGGACTTCATTGTCATGGAGGACGGCAGTCACATTTCGCGAGCGAAGACAAGTAGCTGCAGTAGCAAAAGTGGCCACAAGAGGGAGCAGCGATACACAGAAAAAGGGCTGGAGGAGCAAATGAACAGGTGCATTGGTGCAAGAAGAGCAAAACTGTCACAACTGACATCAAAAACAAAAAAGATTGGAGAGTTGATGAAAAGTGATGAGAACTCAAAGCTTGTTGATTAACAGTTAAAACGATTGAACAAATCTATTCATGCAAATGACCAAGTCCTCAAGTTTGCCGGATGATGAAAAGGACTCAGACCAAGAGCAAATTTTTGAGCTACTAGCTGAAGCCGAAAAATGGAAAAGGTTCGTTCAACAGAACAGCCAAGAAGATGCGACTGCAGATGATAGTGTCTCAGTTACTGGTTCAAATGTAAAAAGGAAATCTGTTTCTTGTGTCAGTGGATCAGCTATCAGTGGATGTTCATCATGATCCTCTAGAGTGTCATCAGTATCATCTGCACGTCACAAGGCTCAAGCAGAACGGGCGGCCTTAATGGCACGTGCAGTATCACTGAAACACAGACAGGCATTGGACATCGAAGAGTGCAAATTGAAGACAAAAAGAGAACAACTTGAAATTGAGACAGCCATTGTTGAATCTACTGACAAAATAAAGGTACCTGAAGAGTGTGAACACAAAGCTTGGAAAAAAAACTGTAATAACAGGTAAAGTAAGTGTAACACCTCTAATGCTGATTTGGACCTGAATTACTCTAGATTCTGAGGAGCAGTTGAATAGACCAAATAAAAGAGAAAAAATAATGACCACAATAATGATTTAAACTGTTGGCTTATTTATAAATGAGAAAAGAAAAATATAAATATATCCAATTGCTTTCATAACCATGAAACATTAAGACAGAAAACCCAAAGAAGAATATTCACTACGGACTTTGTTTTCTTTTTGTAAGTAGAACAAAACTGGTTATAACCCCGGGGCAGGTCAAATGTTACATGCAAGGCTTTGATTTTTTTTTCTTAAAACACTTAGCTTAATTACCTTTCTTATATTACTTTTACAGTTTACATATGTCCAAATATTTCCTATTTAATTAGCTAAACATATTTTACCAGTTTGATTCACAAAATGCAATGAACAAAATATAAAATTTCTCAAATCAGAACAATATGCTAAACAAAATCAAAAAGAGAGTCTGTCCGTCCTATGCAGTTCTTTAGGAAGATCCTGGTGACTCAGTACCTGTGAAAAAGTAGACGGTCCTACCACAGTGTTTAGTTTCTCCCCTGTAGCAACGAGGGTCCAAAGGTTGTTGTCAGTTGCTGGTGTTCAGACTCCAGTTAGGTGGCTCGCCATCACTGTACTTCCACTCTCTGCAGAGTGCGGGAACTCGACAGAGGTGAGTCGCACAAACCTGAAAACCTGACCTGTCATGCAAGTGCAATGTCAAATAAAAACATGCATAAATACACTTCAGTCAAAGCACTTACATACAGGTCATGCGAACATGCACTGCAAATTGTGAATTGCTGCTAACTCACATGAGGGTCAGCTAGCTAATAGGACCATGTGGCTCATTAGCACAGGTCAAAGTTGCTCAACAAGACAATAAGCAACTCAAAATAACTATTTCTACTGCAAACACTTTACAATACAAATTAAATTCATTTTCAAAAGAAATCCGTCTCATAGAGAACTAAATGAAAAGAAAATATTGATGACACATTTGACTCACCAAATCCTCTGTCATTTTATAATCTCGTATATCTCAATAAAGGATAACTTTTATCAAGCAACAGAAAAAACAGCAGGGATAACTCGCTTACGTTCTTTTCTAGTCGTTTCTGAGATCGATCCAGCTCACAAAACAAACAACTCCCGTATCCCTCCGCTCACGTGTCCCTCCGCAGAAGTTTTTCTGCACTTCCCAACCTACAGCGCCCTCTACAGGATAAGAAATATCTTCCTCTCTAACAAGGTCTAGTAACCTGGGTTACATAAGTCTAATGGACAATCAGTTGCCAAGCATTCAAAATGGTGCTGCCAACCACCAGAACACAGCTCAGTTAAACACAAATGTTTTTCGAAGTAATGATTCCAACATCATAGAGCAGTCAAATGTTCATAGTGCACCAGTGAGTTTGTGAAGTTATGCTAAAACAAAATGACATCACTGAGATGCTAGTTAAGCAAAAGAAACAGTCACAATTGCCTCAGAGAGACGTCCCTGTGTTCAGTGGAGACCCACTTGAATTTCAACCCCTTATAAGAGCATTGGAACACACTATTCATGATAAGACTGACAGTGATACTGACCGGCTGTATTACCTTGAGATGTATACCAGAGGTAAGCCGAGAGACTTGGTTAGAAGCTGTCAACACATGAATTCACAATACGGCTACCTAGAAGCACGGAAGTTATTTCACCATCATTTTGGAAATGAGCTAAAGATTACCACTGCATAAATGACCAGAGCCTTTTATTGGACACAAATTAAACCAGATGACTCTAAGGTTCTTCAGAGTTACTCTTTGTTTCTAACTCGGTGAAACAATGCAATGCAAGATATTTCTCATCTCCAAGAGCTACAAATCTCAGAACTGTTGAGACTGCTGAACTGAACAGACACGGTGGTTGCAGGTTAAAGACATAAGAAAAATGGCAGCAGGAAAAAGTAATGAAAATTCATTGAAGGAGTGGATGCTGAGGAGCAAGATTCTGGCTCAGAAAGAGGAGTTATTAAAGGAAATAGAAGCTTTGGAGGAGCTGTGCTAGAAAGAGGAGAAAAACCTTGAGGAGAGGGCCAAACTCCTCCTTGAGTTTTAGGATTAAAATGAACGAAAGAAGAAAGTTCAAAGAAAATGAAAGTTCAATGAAGAAAACTCTACATGCATCATAAATCTTAAAGGTTGTGAGCTGAAAGTCTGTTTTCCTTTTTCGGTTTCATATTCAGACTTTAGCTATACGTTCCTGTTTTCTTGTGGTTCTCTTTTGTCAAAGCTTTACAAAGAAATCAATTGTCGCAGCTGTCTACATGACATAGCAGAGTGGAAAATCACAAACAAGCATATAGGAAAACATTGCTTTTGTGTTCTATCATGGTCAAGTGGAAAGCCCATCATACCTGTATGTGACTGCTTTATTTCAGGCCCAGCTAAGATGCTGAGGGTGTTTTGTCCTTTGGGGCTTTGGGACTCATCTGTGTGTGAGTGTGTGTCCATGTGAACGGCCACGGACTGCAGGCACAGCTGCACTAAGCCTGCTCGGTTTGACCCTGGTTTGTTGAAATGACCAAAAAAATAAATGACTGAAGTGGCTTTTTTCTTTTTTTTAACAGGTAGCTGAAAAAAAGATTCCCAGCAAAATTCTGGAAAAGCTCCACAATTGCAAAGATATACAAATGAAAAAGAATTGTCCTACTTTATTAGCTATATTGCATTATTTTATGTTAATCTTCAATTGGCCAAGGAATTAGCATTATGCGTCCATGGATTTTTATGGACCAAAACATAAATATTCCTGCTAGTGATCCTAAAATAGCAATAAACACCAAGGCAGGATTTACTGCAGTTAACTTCCACAGTCACAAACTGGTGTGGCTGTTCTTATTTTTAAGTAATCTTCACAGGCTTTGGCCAGAATATTATTGATGAGTGATCCTTCACCTCGCTTCCCAGTGATCCATTTTGAAGTCATAGAGCCATCAGTTGTCAGACACCTGAATGAGCAAAGTTTGTTCTCTGTATGAAGCAGGAGCGACACGCTGCTGTCACGGCGAGCTGCTGTCACGGCGAGCTGCTGTCACGGCCTCACTCAGGATCCCGTTTGTGATTTTCCACACATTTCAGGGATTTTAATAAACAACTCTCTGACTTTACCATGACACCCTTCCTCAAATTTGACAGAAAAGGCTGCACATCTGACACATGCTGATTTTCACAGCCTTTCACATACATTCTACCAGTGCGCTGCTTGGAGACCAGACTCTTCAAAAGGCTTGGATCTTTAGTTCCATTTTTCCAGCATTTCACAAAAAAATGTCTGTAAGTGTCAAAATAAAAGGTTTCTACAAAAATGGAAAAATTAAGGTTATCCAGCAAATCAAGACTTCAGTGAATGTTGCATTTGGAAGACTGTGTAATGATGGATGCATTTCATGTATTTTACAACAAAAATCCTCTGTTTGCAAATATCCTTGTGCAGAGCCGTGTTAAGGTGTTTGCCAGTTCAGAATAACGGGAAAATGAAAAACAACTCACAAAATTAAAACTGCAATTCTATGTTTTTCATTAAAAGGAAAAAAAAATTGTGAAAACAAGCGTTTCTTTTTGAAAAAGTAGTTCCTCGCCAAATTTGGACACATTGGAGGATTTTCCAGCATAAAAGACTCAGGAAACAGAACCAAAATGAGTACTCCAAAATGAGGTCTTCTCACAATTCACCAATCGGGTTATGCCTGAGTCCATCTGGCCCCAAAGTATCAATCCTTAGGCAGTTGTGATTGCTCTGGCCCCTGGACTTATAACCAGAATAGGAGTGCTGCGACGTCAAATTTCACCATGAACAGAAGGAGTAACCGCCGCCCCCTACTGTAACAGCGTACATGTTTTCAGTGCCTGGGCACTGATGGCCAAAAGAGCCAGGGAAGGAAGGGACAGCAAGCAATTAACCCTCAGACTTCTTCATCTACATACACAGGTCTTTCTCCGGTGTTTTGATCATCCTTCAGTGCAGATGTAGACCTCTGATCTGAGAGTTGCAGGTTTGGGGCAGCTGTGGCCCAGAGGAAGAGCGGTCAACCTCTGATCAGGAGATTGCACATTCTGTTCCTGCCTTGCTTGCCCATGTATCAAAGTGTCTTTGGGTAAGACTCTGAACCCCACATTGCTCCTGGTGGTTATTGGTTGGTGCCAGTATAAAGTCTTAGTCATGCCATGCAGGCGCTGCAGGCTTTTGGGTTGTCTGGGCCTGTAGAGAGGAGTGCTGCATCTTAAGAGGCGCGCAGGTGTGTCTTGCAGTTCCCTTAAGGCTCGTATATTAACCCCATGAAAGTGGAAGGTGGCATGGTCGCGTATGTGGTAAGTGTATTGTGAAATATCCGTAAAGTTAAATGCACTTATAAAGTTCTGGTGATGCTGTCGTATGGCGCAATTTATGCAGCACTCCAGTTGTGTGCGCACACTGGCTCCTTACTGACTGTGTGCACTGCTCCACGCACAGGGTGTGCACGTGATGCTTAAGTGCTCATGGGATGTCTATGCAAACTATGCTCTGATTGCCTAATTTCCTTATCTCTCTGTGTGCAACAGGTTTTTTGCGCAGTGTGCAAGATTCAGGGAGGGGTCAAAAAACAAAATCCTTTACGACACACCTTTGTGTCATTTACTTCACCCCTTACAACCCGATGCCCACATCATGCCCGTAGAATAACATTTCTGTGAACATTTTTGCCTTACGGTCTACAACCTTACAATTCTGTTTGGGCCACCGACATGTCCCGTACAGATTTGACCATTTATTACCTGCAGACATCCCGTTTCTGCCCCGAAGGGCAGTTGTGACTCAGGCTTACGGCAGCAGAGTTGCCATCAGAGTGTGAATGTGTGTGTTAATAGGACTGTGTCTGTAAAGCACTTTGGGCTTTCAAGAAAGTGCTATATAAGTATATGCCATTCATCATTTCTGTTTCCTCTTTGCCTGCCATGTGTCAAAGTGTCCTTGTCGAAGACGCTGAACCCCCACATTGGTCCTGATAGTTACAGGTTGGCCTTGTATGGCAGCAGAGTGTCAGTGTGTGAATGTTTGCATACATGGGTAAGTGTGACGGTTTAGTGCCTTGAGGTTTTATCAAGGTAGAAAAGCTAAGATAAGTAAATACCATTAATCATTGTTTCTGCTGGAGAACCCAAAAGATTTCCACAGTTTTTTCTACGTTCTTATTTTATGACCTCCTGGATGATTCCTTGTTGTAGTCATGTTGGTCGGTCACCCCTGAAAGTTATCCATTCTTCCAGGTTTCTCTATTTGTATAGAATGACTTTCACAGAGGTTCTCTGGAAGCTGCTTGAATATTTTTGTTCCCCTTCAGACTGATGCTTTTTTTTTTAACTTTTTTTTGGTTTCACAGTGATCAATCTTGAAAGTACTCCTGTCATCTTTGTGCACTTGTCAAATTTGATAAATGTGGTTTTAGGCAACTGCAAGTGTTGTTTTTTTTCTCTCAGTGCTTTAGTATTAAGTACTCAGAGGTACAACTGAAGTACTGTGGCATATGTGTATTGTTTGTTCAGTCCTCACACTTTAATGCTGCAGATTTACCCACAAGCACAAAAAAGCTGCAAATTTCAGCTCCAAAGAGCTCTGGGAGAAAACAGCAATGATTTGAAGTTTTTTAGTCAACAGAAGCAGCAAAGCTCTGGTGCGCTGAGTACAGACATCGACCTCTTCTGGATGTGATCTTGACCGCTTTTTCATTTAGCGACGAGGGTGTCATTCTGATCCCACAAACTGATGTTGCATGTTTGTCTTTGAGATGTTGCGTTGGATTCTATGTGTTTAAATAGGGTTTTTTGTGTCTCCTCCGTCAGTGTGCTTGAGTACATAGTCTCGTCTTGACTGTCTCATACACACATATGTGCGTGCCTAGAATACAAGGCACAGGATAAATGAGAGCATTTCCGTATCCAGGGGCAACGCAGGTAACAGGAGGATCGGCAGTGAGTGGAGGAGACCTTTTCCTGTAAGGTCTTAAAGACACTGAAAGATTGTCATCGACAGTTTTTACTGTTATAAAGCTTTACTCGTGTGTCAAGTTGCAAGCAGGAATTCAGAAGACCGTAGCTCCAGCAGTGCCTGATTGTGGTTCTATTCATTTTTCATTTCAGTCACACATAACAGGCGACTTGTTTCACTGATTAGTTTGTCCTGCCTGTGTCTTAATCAGCCACATCAGCTGATGCTCCTGCAGGCTGGAGTTCAAATATGCAAATTTGTCGCAGCATGACACACAGGAAACAATCTGCAAATGATCCATTCAATGCTTTATGGAAAAGAAGACCTTCAGTGAAGACCTTACCAACAGTTACCAGACAGATAGAAAGAAAAAGAAAAGAAATGTACAGAGAAAACTGCAAAAACGTAAACAACATAAATGCGCTTATCTAGTGCCATCATTCAAATAATAGAGCAGATGTGGAGATAGCTCTTCCACTTCTTTAAAAACTAAAATAACTACAATGCTGGCTGAGAGTGGATAAAAGCATATTTGTTCAGAAAATGGAGTGCAGTGAATCTTGGAATTAATCTTTTCAATTCAATTTTATTTATATAGCCCAATATCACAGCCATAGCCGTCTCATTGGACTGATTATCAATATATTGCAAGAAGCAAAAAAGATTATTAACATGTAAAAGTAAACAATAGCTGGTTATAAAACAGACTAAGCTGAACAAACATCTCTGCCCTTACACCCTCCTTCGCGGTGAGGACAAACTCATAAAAAAAAAAAAAACTATCACTTTTTTTTTTGGGGGGGGGGGACTAAGAAACCTCAGGGTTGCCCACATGAAGGAGAGATCCTCAACCCCGGACGGACAGGTGATGTGCTAAAACTGTTAAAGAAAAGTTAGCTTAATTAATTCTATAACTACATGGTTGAATAACAAGTATATGTCCAATAAACAAACACGTCTAGATAAACAGCTACAAGTAAAGGTAACAGCTAAGCATTAAATAAACAAAGACATGTTTGAATAGTCTATCAGATGGGCTTTATCCAGTAGGAGTTGTGGTAACAGCTGGGGTTGCTGGAAGAGCCAGGCGAGGTCACGGCCAAGGACAGGAGCACAGGTGAGGCGAGGTCACAGCCAAGGACAGGAGCACAGGTGAGGCGAGGTCACAGCCAAGGACAGGAGCACAGATGATCCACCTGGAATCAGAAATCTCTCCCACTCCCCCGTAGGGGGGTGGGAAAGAGGGACAACATGTGAATCGCACTGCACCAAACAGAGGCATGATAAACCAAATAAAATAAAGCAATGGCAGATGGCAAGTGATGTAATGAAGATTGCAGGTGGAGAGAGGGGAGGTGCAGACCCAGGTTAGGGTAGGGTTTATTGTGAGATAGGCAGAAGGTTAATAGAAAAGGAAATAGAGAGATGAAGGAGAGGGGGTTGTGGACTTGAGTATGTTGTGTAATGCAGATGGGACTTGGGGGTCCCTTGGAGTCTGAGTGAGTGCAGTGGGATCCAGTGATCCCTTGAAATAAAGGTGTTATGTAATGTTGTGCAGTTGGGATTTGGTGGTCCCTTGAAATTAAAGTGAGTGCCATAGGACATAAAGTCCCTTAACGTGTATGTAGTGTGAGGGAAGGGTGGAAAATAAGAGGAAGTCTTGAGGTGGAGGGAGTTGAGAAGGGGGGGGGGGGGGGGGGGGGGGGGGGGGGGGG
>BSAI01000106.1:14020911-14094935 GCA_036245035.1 Adrianichthys oophorus | reverse complement strand
GGGGGGGGGCTGAGCAGGAGGAGCAGTAAGTTAAATAATCTCTGATTGCTAGCTAGCCTGGCAATAAGCCTGTCCAAAGAGGAATGTTTTAAGTCTAACTTTGAATGTAGAAACTGTGTCAGCGTCTCTTACATGAGCTGGGAGTTTATTCCATAAAACAGGAGCTTGGTGGCTAAAGGCTCTACCTCCAACTGTGCTTTTAGAGATTCTAGGAACCACAAGCAGTCCTGCATTTTGTGAGCGAAGTGTTCTATTTGGTTGGTAAGGCACTATGAGATCTTTAATATAGGATGGGGCCATACCATTCAAGGCCTTATAGGTTAGCAGGAGGATTTTGAACTTGATTCTAGATTGAATTGGGAGCCAGTGAAGTGAAGCTAACACAGGAGTAATGTGTTCTCTTCTGTTGGTTCCTGCTAACAATCTAGCTGCTGCATTTTGAACAAGCTGAAGACTTTTTAAAGAACTTTTAGGACACGCTGCTAGCAAAGATTTACAGTAATCCAGCCTAGACGTAACAAATGCATGGATGAGTTTTTCAGCATCACTTCTAGATAATATGTTTCTGATCCTAGAAATATTGCGTAGGTGAAAAAATGCAGTTTTACAAGCCTGTGATATGTGTGCCTTAAATGATAAATCCTGGTCAAATAAAACCCCCAGGTTTCTAACTGTGGGATTGGAGGCTATATTTACACCATCCAGGGAGACCATCTGAACAGGTAGGGTATCTCTGAGGCATTTTGGACCTAGTATAATGACCTCAGTTTTTTCAGGGTTTAGGAGGAGGTAATTAACTGCCATCCAAATCTTGATATCACTAATGCAGGCATTAAGTTTCTCTAAGCGGTCATTCTGGTCGGGTTTAATGGATAGATACAACTGTGTATCATCCGCATAACAGTGAAAATTAATCCCGTGTTTCCTGATTATATTCCGTAGAGGCAGCATGTAAAGCATAAACAGGATGGGTCCAAGAACTGAGCCCTGTGGGACTCCGTGGCTAACTCGACTATAATGGGAGGAATGTCCATTTACATGAACAAACTGGTACCTATCAGATAAATAGGATTTAAACCATTGAAGGGCAGATCCTCTGATCCCTATGTCATGCTCTAGTCTCTGGAGTAAGATGCTGTGGTCTATAGTGTCAAAGGCTGCACTAAGATCTAACAGGACCAGAATAGAGATTAGTCCCTTTTCTGTGGCCAGTAACAAGTCATTAGTGACTCTAACTAGTGCAGTTTCAGTGCTATGGTGAGGTCTGAACCCTGACTGGAAATCTTCAAAGAGGCTATTGTCCTGTAGGTGGCAGTATAGCTGTTTAACTACAACTCTTTCTAATATCTTTGAGATAAAGGGGAGATTTGATATTGGTCTATAGTTGGCCAGAATACCAGGATCTAAACTGGACTTTTTCAGAAGAGGTTTAACAACTGCATATTTAAAAGACTGTGGCACATAACCTGTTTCTATGGAAGTATTTATAATAGTTAAAATAGATTAGTTGGTTAGTTTTATCTCTTCTTGGTTGAAGCTTCTTTCAGGAAACAGCACCTCAATTTTTGGAACGGTTTGGGAGTTTTCCAGGTCATTTTGTCCACTTGAGTCCAGAGAGGTGCCAAACCAAACCAAACAAAGGCATAAAATCCAGCAGTGTTCACTATATACTATTGGAATGAAGTCTACAGGATTGTTCCAGGGTGAAACCTAAGCTGTAACTCTGGAAAATACAGAGTTGGGGAATACTTCTCACAAAGTACAGAGTTCAATTCATTTTTTTGTTGTTTTAACAAAAAAGCTTTAAAAAGGATCACAGTTTGGATCAAATCTCATTTTGCTTTAGTCTGCACTTAAATCTGAAGTTTTTGTCATCAGCTTCCCTGAACTATTTTTACTCAACCGTCCCTTTCTGTCACCTGACCTCCATGCCTGGTTGTAGACACACCAATGTGGTTCTACCCGCTCCACCCTGTTTTAAGCCGTTCAGAATCCAGCTGGTGATAAAGCCTGTATTTCTGTCTCTGGACGTAAGAAGGACCTGCTTGTGGTTGCTAAGTGATTCTCAAAATGCTGACACTGGAATCGAAGCATCATTCCATAACCATTCTGCTTCAGATCAATACTGCAAACATGCTCGAGCATAAGCTCACGGGTGGTAGTGATTTTTGTGTGAAGTCTGCAGAAAAGAGCAACTGTCTTCTTTTGAGCCATTTGGTGCCATTTTAGTGTGGTCTTAGGCAGCCAGCTAAAAAGATGGTACTTTTATTTTGTCTCAAAATGTCTGCAGGCTTTTTTTCTGTTTTCACACTTTATGCGATTCTTTTGGCAAAGCATTATTAATATAGATTCAAAATGGCTGCTGTTTTTGCTCAGATATTCTTCAACAAACCTACTTGGGATGAGCTGGACCTATTGTAGCACATGGCAGATTGAAAAAAAACCACCCAAAAACTTAAAGAGTTACTATACACATATTTGAATAGAGATGATTTTGTTTAATCCCAACTGACTCTTAGAGGCCACTATACTAATAATGTGTTCCTTGATCTCGCAGACCAAAGGTTAATACATTAAAGCTCCATTCTAATTTCAAAGACTGGTGGATTTTTCAAAATAAAAGCAGACAAACTGCTTTGCTGCTTAAATCTTACAAAATGAACAATACTACTTGATTTCTAAATCATACATTTACATACAACCATCACAATAAATACCCAAAGAAAAATTTCAGATTTTTTTTTCTTTTGGTTTCATAACTACTGCTCCCCTCGACTTGTTTCTTTTCTTCTTCATGTTCCATTGAAAGTAGTTGTGGGAAATTAGCTGAAAATCACTGCAGCACAATTTGAAGCTGTTGTAAGGCAGATGGTGGGGGAGAGACAAACACAAAAGCTTTGAGTTTAGCAGACATGTTTCTGAGAAAGTTATTGATCTGTTCTGAATGCAAACGGGTTTTATTGTCCGTCTTAAGGTGAGCAGGATTCATTCGTTACCACCTGTTAGCAGAAAGAAAAAAAAGAAGACGGGCCAATCCATACTTATCATTTGTCATTCAGAAACAGCAATTCTTGTCCCAAGTCATCATCAGTGGCTTCTAAATGGGAGAAACGATTTTTTTAAAATAAGGCCAAAACCTCCAAGATTTAAAAAAAAGTTATTAATCAATATTTAATATATTTGAAATGCAAAAAAAAAAAAAACACTTAAACAGAAGTAATGAAAATCTACACAAAGTAGAAAACAAATTCTAAAAAAATTATAATATGAAAATTAAACAATAATAGAACTACATTACATAAAGAATAAAAATGTATATTTCTTTTGTTTATTTTTTTATTAAATGTAAAAACTAAAAGTTGTTGAAAGATACGTCCATATTTATTAATTGGATAAAATTGAAAATCTTCTGTATTTCCTAAAGACATAATTAGAGATCATAAACAATCATAATCTCTGCGCTCTGAATTATACCTGAAAGGTTTAAAAGTCACTTAGACAATTTTTGGGTGTAAAAAACTAACTTTTTAACTTAGTCTGTTCTTTTATTTTAATTAATTTGAATATCAAAGTAATTTGGACACGTTTTATGTTGGTGGTCAAAGTTGTAAAGACAACAATACTGTACATGCACACATGCATGGATTTATATTATGTTTAGCTTCTTGATATTCATAGTAGATAAAGAAAACATGTTTCCAGTCAGTTACCAGTGATACTTAAAATTCACTTAAACACCCCTGACTTTGCTCAGTTACCATTAAATTTGGGACTAATGTATTTTGGCAGTAATTTGCTGGACTTCAGAGTTGCTTTTGTTGATTAGAGATTATGCCGATGCTTAGGTGCTCACGTTCAGGCCCGGCCCTGGGCTGCATGGCGCCTTAGGCGAAAACGTATAAGACAGTTTCTTCCTCTCCCTTGTCCAATCTCTCTGTGTTTCTGTACTCCCGTATGGAAGTATCATAGTGGTTACGGTATTTCCTAACTTCTTCAATTACGTTTTCATCATCAGCAGTTTCACAGATTGATTTTGGTCCGCCATCACATATTCTAATCGCTCAAAATAGGTTGACGTCATCTGTTTGTCACATTCTGCAGCGACTGGCGGTTCCCTTCTGATGGCCTTGCGACCAATGTGACCTGAGCGATTCACAAATCGCTATGATGAATTAACTGGGCCTAATACCGGTACTTTCTCTGTATGCTGCTAAATCTATATATTTCATGCAAAATCTATACAGATTCCATGAGTTTAAATATGTGTATACATTCAGAAAGTGAAGGTTCAAATTCTTTACATCCCATTTTGAGGCTGCAGGATGGCAGATGCTGAAATGAGCTGCAGCTCCACTTTCAACTCAAAGGATACAAGCAGGATGAGATTGAAAAATTATTCCAGTTGGGTGTGTCTAAGACCTCTAGAAATCCCTTTTCACCCCCCACCCCCCCAACAGTGTCCTACTTTCTGAGAGATTTATGTCAGCGCAGTTGCAGTTGTTTGCAAGCCGAAGGGTGAATTTTTCCCCCCTAAACAGCATCTTCAAAGGTTTGACCATGCCGCAATTACAGTCACATCTTCAACACCTAATACCAGGAATCTTCTGATCATAATTATATTAACAGGTTTTTCTCTTGTGAACCACTTTGCTGAACAGCTTGATGCTTCCGAAGCACATGATTTTTCCAATTTACACAAACAGTTTACATTTTCACACACACACAAAAATTGACTCTTTATTTTATGTAAGAGGCCTTGGCTCAATTTTAACTCCTGTGGCGGTTGGTAGAGGATGGATTTTAGATGAAAACTAAAAACAAAACTTGAAGTAGTTTGTAACAAATGCCAACCCAAAAAAATGATAGTTTTGTGTTCACGACAGAGGGATGTTTTCCAAGGTCTCAAAGCTAACATTTTTCCATGTTCGAGAGCTAATCAGTTAGCCTGCACTAAACAACCTTATTTTTTGAGCAATAGGGTGCACCAAAATATAAAGTGCACCTTCAACAAATGGTCTATTTGCCAAATTAAAAGGAGCGTTAAGCAAGACCAGAGTCCACTTATATAGGCTGAGGACAATAAACAGAAATGAAAACAGCTATGGGTGATTATCAACATGAACCTGAAGGACTGTGACACTAAAAACAAGATCAAATCCTCACATTTTAAATATTTATATCAATAGATGCTAATAATTACTGGGATTTTCATAAAAGTTGTTTAAGTACAACTAACTATAACACAGTCAAAATTAGAAAAATGAAATAAAAAGCTGGGTGTTTTTGCACCTCCTAAAACCCTCATTCTTTCCTGTCCATGAGGGCACTAGCGTCTGCAATGTAACATTCAGTTTTCTTTTTCTTCCACTCCAGTTATATGTTCCTGCTTGAAAATGAAATTAAAAACCAATCATCTCAAGAGTCTTTGATGTCTCACCACTGTTGTTCTCCTCTGAGGACTCAACAATCTGCAGTCAGAGACGCCTCACCTGCCAAGAGGAAGTGACAGGCAGAGCAAACGCACAGCACAACACTTTCAGTGAACATTAGAGCACAATGCACCGTGACAGCTGGAAACAAGATGACTGCAGCCGCTGGATCATTACCAGCAGTGACCATAAATCAAAGTGAAAAGGACAGACGTACTAAAATAAAGACGTCGTTCTGTAGTTAGAGGGCCAAAATGATCTCCTCAATAAGGTTTGATGTAAGATGCAAGAATCACAACAGTAATTGAAAGATCTTTTACAAATATAAAGTATATTAACATCACAGTTTTATCGCTAAAGAAAATCAACATTTAATCCACTGACTCGGACATTAGCTCTTCATCTGTTAGCTACAAAGAAGCGTTTAAGGATGGAGTTACATCTGTGTGTGTGTTGAAAAATGGAAATGCGGCCATGTCGACTGCAGCTGTTTGAAATCCGCCATGACTCACTGATTAAACCTTTGGATCATTTCTATTCTAGAGATTTTCCAGGCAGTCGTTTTAATTCCAAGATGATCATCAAATGTTTTATGCTCTTTTAGGTCTGCCACGGGGAAGCTGGTCTGTCCTTTTCGGGCTAAAATGCTTCCAGTCTGAGGAGACCATCCTGTTATCTCACTCAGGATGCGTGGAGTCCCTCCATGTGCAAACCTCTGTGCTGCTGGTTGAACATTATTTCAGAAATTGTTTACTGCATTTCATCCAATTCAATTACAGTCATTGCTGTTGGAGATACAGTGATTTAAAACTGCCAGCACAGGGTCGAAGGGACCAAACTGGTAAAGAGAGTAAACAATGATTAGATGGAGAGATGGTTACCGGAAAAAATATGTTCAGAATTGAAGGATGGACAGATGAATACATGAGATGATGGAAAGCTGCATGAACAGATGCATGTATTGAAAGAGGGATGTGGAAATGTAAAAATCAACATATCAGTAAAAATAATTACTGATGGTAAATAAAGATGGGAAGATTAAAAGATACAGAAAAATAGATGATTGATGGATAAATGGAGAAATTTGCAAAATGGTTAATGGATGGCTGATCCAGTATCTATGTGTCGCAATAAGGCGGATAAAACATGTGAACAGATATGGATGGATGGTTTGACCCAACGACAAACAAAAATACTATAAGAACAATCCAGTATCAGAGTAATATTTAGCTTATATGTGTATGTAGGCTAAAAGTACGGAACTACAAAGTGCTTAAACTAAAAAAACAACAATTGTCTGTTGGCTCCTTGATGAAGTCAATAGATGGTCCCAGATTTTATTTTATTTTTTTCCCAACAGATGTTGTTTTGCTTTGTAAATAAATGGTGTTCTTTTTAATAGAAGGCGAGACAACTGTTACAACCACTGGGTGGCGGAAGGTCTGGTCTGTTCATGTTTTTCCAAGTCACTGCTATGCATAGTTCGGCATTTAATTGTCGAAGACGGATAAATGTGCTTTCAGGTTCACTAAAATCATGCTTTTTTTGGAGACAAAGCCGATAAATTCATCAAGGATCATCCAGTGCTGTCTGTTTTTTAGATACTTTTTCTTTTATATTTTTACTTACTGCTGACACCCTCACATACAGCATATTAAATAAAGTACCTTTAGATTCACATTATAGGCAAATATCAAGAGGTGAAAAGCATGTTTATGTTTCACAGAATCAACTGAACTGATGTCTCCAGAATGGGAGTGAACCTGTTTACACGCACAGCAAAGTTCTTAAAGCTGGTTCTTACGGAGACGGATTAGCTCACACACTAGCAGAACTACGACCGTCTCCGCAACCATGTAACAAAGAACACGCAGGTTGAGGTTTTGACCGAAAGTTTGAAAGTGACCTTATCCAAACCATATTTCTGAGAAATACATTGAATGATGGACAACCATGGAAACCAGGATGTTTTGATGACTGCTTTTTTGTTGTTACTCGATCATACATGATTACTACAAGCTACCAGTTTTGTGAATGTAAACAGATTAAAAATATGAAAGTGTACGAGAGATTACAGTAAGATCAACATGAAAGTGTTTAATTGTTGGAATGTGACAGTAGGAACAGAAAGTGAGCTCCTGCTGAGCAGCAGAGTTGGTTCACATTTTTTTTTCAAAGTAAATGTCTGATAGCCTGTTCTGCTATGATAAAAAGGATAATAAAAAAAATGGGGGGCTCAAACATTTTGCAGAGTCATCTTTTATGTTAAATATAATAATAAAGCACAAAAATCTGCAAAATTGCATGAGAGTACATGTTCCTTAATAGTTTTTTTTTATGTGGTTAAGAAATCAGACTGATGCCGTTTTGCTTAGTAATTTTTGTTTGTCTTTCACACTATTAAATCATGTTTATAGTTCTGATTTTGATGGGGTTTTTTGTGAAGTCAAGTAATAGTTTTAAATTCCTATTAAACATCACTGTCTGCTGCATTGGGGTTTATCCAATGTTCTGTTTCCTCAGCTTTTCACAATAAGATATAGTTGTCCTTTTTTTCCCCTTCAATCAAACTTAAAACTTTTTCCTTGCTTTCTAGTTTGACGCACAAACTAATGTGCACACGCACACAGACGCAAGTTAAACGTATCGAGCATATGCTTGGTATTGATTTTAGTTTAATGAGCTGCAGGGACCTCAGATGTGCAGCACGGGAGCCCAGCATGAAGCATCAAAGCACGGTGTCACATAACGGGCGGGCGGCTGGTTCCAAATGCAGCAGGTTTATTGGCTCAGAGAGGAAGACCGGAGCAAAAGCTCGGTCCTGGCAAGGACCAGGACAGGCGGCAAGGAAGCAGAGTGACAGATGAAGCGGGGTCAGGTACACTGAAGATATGATCAGGTTACAATTCTTGGTATGCAGGCTGAAAGACACAAACAATACTTTGCACTGAGCGTGGCTCTGAGCAGTGTCCTGTGGCTGATTAGGAGATGAGAGTCGGGTGGGTGGCATCCAGACACTGTGTGCTGGGGTTGATGGGAGAGTGAGTACAGACTGTACTCAGTGACCAGATGGGGAGAGAGAGCGCTGACTCCTGATTCTGGGAAATATTTTAAACATTAAAAACTGAGTTTGTTTTATAAATCATTGACATGCTTTGATGCATTGAAACTGTTCCTGCTGGATGCTCTATCCCTTGTACTGAAATCAATTTAGACAATAAACAGCAATGAACAATCCCCCATTCAGATGTTTTTTAGAGCTTATTAATCAAGGTAGCCTTGAGGATAATTTTCTTCTTTTAATCGAATCTCAGCTTTGTTTCATGAGGGTGAAGCATTTTTAGATGTATTACCTTCTTTACCTCCAAAGATTGATATTCGATCGTGGAGAAAATGCTTTCAAATTTGGGTCTAAAGATGTCGTGTACAATCTGCAAAGAGTTGGAATGTCTTCATTTTCCCATGTTTTTAAATGTGCAGACCAAGATTAATCAAACTTTGTTTTTAGGTTAACTCCTTTAAATAATTTAGGGAAAGATTTTGCATTGTTTCATTTGACGCAAGAGTAAAACTTCCCACCTTGGTGACCTCGACTGCTGAGACGCATGAACACATTTACTGTCTCTCCACTAGAGGGCGCCAAGTGGCGGTAAAATATTCAATAAGGCACGTTTTTCCCCCCCAGCAGTAGCTCCCTGCCTAAAGCTTCAGTCTTTTTTTCTGCTAATGCGAAATAATAGATTCTAATGTTTTGTTTTTTTTTTTTTTGTTTTTTGTTTTTTTAAATAAACCAAACTGCATGTCGGTGAGGTAAAAGATTACCATTTCAGGTAAGATTCTTTGTTTCATTTTTTCCTACATAATTGTTAAGTCAAATTTCAGGACTTGTACTGTTATCTGTACTTTTTTTTTTTTTTGCTGAGATGTGTTTTATGAAGATATAACATGTTCCTGCTTTTGTTTTTTTTTTGTTTTTTTTTTAATAAAACAGGAAAGCAGGTTGGGTGGGGGTCATCTACAAGTAATGTTAGCAGGTGTCTCATTTTAAAATGATAGTCTGTGCTTTTGAGGGGTTTCTTGAGCTTTTGTTTCACAGTAAGATTTGTAGAAAATAGTTTTATTGTTTGAAGTCAACACATCTGAGTGAGTCCAGGACTCTTAGCCAGAAAAACCAGGAATGCTGTCTCCGGGTCACTTTCCTTGCTGCAGAAATTTGTGGAAGTTCTGATCACTAGGTGAGGTGAAGATGATGGAAGGACGAACTTTGTCTGTTGGGATCTCAGTCAAAAATTAAATCTCTCAATTTAAAAAAAAAAAATCAATCTAATTTCAGCTTTGGCTTTAAGCTGCATAAGAATTGAGAAGATTACGATTGCTGGCTGCTGGGATGAACTTTATTTTGAAAGGGTCTTTTATAGAGAAAAACCCAAATCATTTAGAAACAGGATTTGGCGGTTTATGCTGCATCTATTACATATAGGTGAAAACTAATTAAACTTTACATGTAATAAATGCCTTTAAAATCTCTTCAACACCTCCAATCCCCTTGGTTCTCTGGAGTCCCATGCCTCCCTCATGTAATTTCACTGAGCGGGAACATTTTCTGATGAATAATGTTAAAAAAAAAAAGGAAAAACTTAATTTTTTTATAGTCTTTGACTTGTGGATGTCTCCAACTCTTCTTAATTTCTTCAAACACTAACAATGCTGGGGAGTTAGTATCACATTGTGACAGGAAGACAGACTGGAGACAAAAATGAGAAACTGACATTTGGGCTGCACCATCAGGCCACTTGTAAGTCCTCCTCTGCTTGTTCAGCACTCAGACTATAGGGATGTTTGGAACTTTAAGCCAGTAAAATCATCCGTGTTTCATAATTCATAAAGTTGTCAGCTTAAAAAGATGGGAAACAAGAAGCCCCACAGATATATTTCACTCAGAGAACGATTACAAACAGCAGTAAAGAGGCTGAGTCACAGTTGGAGTCTTGCATATACAGCAACTGATGAGCTGAAGCTCTTAAAGGGTTTTGAAAGGTCACACTTTTTACTGCAGTCAGTTTTGACTCAGTATGAAACAGTTAATTGCAAACATAAACCTCTGACGATGTACCCGTTTACTTTCTGAAACTCATTGAAAGCTTAAATGTGTTATTTTTTATGACATTGTTTTAATTCTAAACCATTAATTTGACTAAACTCTTAAATCTGTGCCTCTAAAGTTGCATTTTTTTCTGTTTTTCTTGCTGTAAAAAAGGATCAATTGAAGTAAGTTTTTTGTTGCTTTTAGAGGCAGTTTTTGTCACTTTCGTTTGTTTGTTTCCAGTGTTTATTGTCTCTCTTTTATTCCTGTCAGATGCTGTCTGTCTCCTTATTACTTTGTATTTTAGTTTTTTTCATTTTTAAAATACAATACAGACAAAACATGTGTATCTAAAAGTGTTTACCTTCTGCAGTAAAATAATTTTAACAAAACAAAAACACAAATCAATAGAGATTTTTTTTTTTTGTCAGAATCATGGCCGATTGAAAACTTACTGACTACTAAATAGACTATAAAACTTTTGGTACTTTTGGGTTATTTCATGGTTTTTTGATATAAAGATTAATTTCGTCCTCCCTTCCTTCCGCTCTTTGGTCAGTTCAAAACTCAGAATAAGCAGAGAGAATATTTGAGTTTCTCAAAGAGGCAGATTTTTAATTGGCCGTTAGAAGCACTCTGGATGAAAGTTGAACAGTTCTGAACAGAAAGTTTTCAAAAGACCATCCACCACTTTCTGGATAGGAAAGTGGGTCGGTATTGCAAAGTCCCCACGAGTCTTAAAAAACAGCAACATATACTACTGCAGAACCTGTCGCCATGGGAACCGGCGATAGCTTGCTATCGAGCAGGGCTGCTCATTCCTGGTCCTCCTGCACTGCTTGCTGCTGATTACCTGGACCAGGTGTGTTCATTAAATCATAATGTGGAGCCATCTGACTGAGCTAAACAGCAGCTGGCAGGGCTTGGAGATCTGGAAAACAGTCAAGGTGGTAGATCTCAAGGACCAAGAATGAGCACCAGCTCTAGAGAGATATGCTCTTCTTTAAGGGCTGTGTGCTTTCTGTTATCCTGAATCAGGAATATTTCTCTTTTTTTAATTTCTTGTAAAGAAATGTGCAAGAAAAAAATGTAATCTTCAGAAAAGTTATCATCTTTGCCCAATTGTATGATAATTTGGAAAACCTGTAGACTATCAGTGAGTTTCCAACATCAATTACTAAATAATGAACTAAATAATTTTTTCAATCATTTTGAAACACATCTAAAAATTGAATTTTTGATTGAGCTTGTCTCTAACTTTCTAATAATAATATTACAGTCTTCATAACTTTTTTTTAACTCTGGCAGTTGAACTTTTAGAAAAGGTGTAGGACTGAATTGTTCTTCTTTTAAAAAAAATCCCATTTAAGGCCTAAAATCATAGGTTTTTTGTGTGTGTTTTTTTAACCCTCATTTGCTTAAACAATAAATTATTAGGAATCTGTTCAGTTTTAGACTTCAACCTTTTTGAATTCTGCACACAAACAGCTTTCAAGTAAAGAGATGGTCTGCTGCCAGCTAGTGGAGGTACATGGTTACTACAGCTGTGATTAATTCTTTCCATTTTATGTGATCATTTTTGACTGAAAGATCAGTGTACAATTACAAGTTAAAAAATATTTACACAAACCCTCAAAAGTGTTGTGAATGAAATTGATGGTTGGCACGTGAGCGGTCAAGCCTGCGGTGCAGCATCCCGTCATCTGCGCGCCACAGCCTCTTATCTGGCTGCAGAAGACCCTAAATGGGTCACAGTGATGGCAGCCCGGAACACACGCTCACAGATGGGCAGCGGCGCTGTCGCACGTCATGGGTCGCATTTCAGAAATGTCATAAGTCTTGTTTGTCATTGCAAAATTTCCCCCACAAATCTGGGTTAGTCATTCTAACAGCAGGAGCACCGTGGAGTGTTTTTGTAGCAATCCAGAGATGGCAGCTGGAGTGGGCTTAATGCAGCTGCTGGCCTGCATTAATGCATCCAAATGAGCATGAAAATATAATGTTTTCTTGTCTCTGTGCATATATTTTAGTTAAAGAAGTTGCACGTTGCTTGGATTTAGGGGGCTGGGGGGTTAAATATAGTCGGTTGGAGGGAAGAAGTCAGTTAAATGCTCCAGGCCCCTTCCGGCCGTGGCAGCCTCTGCCAGCTCAGTGTGGCTCCTGGCATTTCTATCACATGAAGCAGAGAAGAAGGGAGCTGCTGCATCATATTTCTATTCTAGGAAAAATCCAAACATCTGTTTTGTTTTTCTGCTTGTTTGTTAATTGAAAAATAAGACATAAGATGTATCTTTATTGTTATCTAAGATTATGCTCAGAACCATTCTTTTAACAGGAACTTTCTGTCTAGAAGAGTGGTTGCATTCCTGTGATCAATCCTAAGATCTGATTTTTTTGCTTTTTTTATTGCATGAAAATAAACTATATTTTTTTTTAACTGATTTTCCCGTTTTAATGTCAAACTTTCCAAAAACTGCATATTTCCTTGTCATTTGTGACTTTTTAAATAGAAACTGAGCACAAGATACATGCATTTATTTTTAAAAGATGTGTAAGAAGCATAAATGTGTGCAATGAGAAGTGTTAGTAACGTGCATTTGAAGATTACCAAAGAGTTAGATAATGATCGTTCGTATCAAGACAAAAACACAAAACATGCAAAAGTGGTTCATAAAAAATATGTGGGATGGAACTAGATTTAAAAAAGAAAAATTATAATCGCCATGTTTTTACGAAACGAGAACCATAAGGGACATGTGTTATGTAAAACCACAAATATGAGGAACATGCAATCTGTAGAGAACATACTTTTTTAATGGAAACTGTAGTGAACATGTGTTCGCAATACCACAGTTGTGGAATATGGACGAGAAAATAAGATCTGTAAAGAAAACACATTTTATTAAAAATGGAAACAGCAAAGAACATGCAACCAAAGGGCAACCATAGGGAGCATGCATTTGACAAACAAGAAGTGTAAGGAACATGTATTTGTCAAATGACGACTGTGAGGAACACATTTTTGCCAAATGGAAACTGTAAAGAATGTGTATTTGGCAAAAGAGAACTGTATAGGAACATGCTTTTGGCAAATGGGAACATTTAGGAACAAATGAAAACTGTGGGGAACCAATATTTATCAAATGAGAACTGTAAGGAACAAATGAGAGCTGTAGGGAAAAAATTAGAATTGTAAGGAAAATACATTTTTCAAATCGTAACATGTGCGTCCATCGAGAATTGTAAAGAACATGTTTGGAACTCTGTTAGAAACATGTACTTGTCAAACGAGAACTTTATGTAACTTTTTTATTTGCTAAATTACTCAACACACATTACTATTCTTTAAATTCTTTAGATTTTAAACATAATTAGAATGTATTTTCTTTACAGCCATGAGTTTTTTAGTAACATATAGTTAAATATATATAAAAGAAAAGTAGTCCATGAAACCTTTGATTCAAACTTTCTTGTTGTTTTTTAAAAAGACGTTCATAGGAAGAAAAAATAATAACGTATTCTTTATGCTTAATGAAATGCAACAATGTATTTAAAAAATAAAAGACAACAATAGTGGGACTCAAACTTGTTTACTTTCGGCTACAGTGTAGAACAAGAACATGACAAACCGCTGTCGCCACAAGAGCGGGTGGTTGTTGAGAAGTATTTGATATTTCTTTTTGCAGAGCTCTTCGAAAAAAGGAAAAAAAAATACTGATCTCTAAACATCATCCGCGTCTTCCATGCATTGTAAATTAGATAAACACAGACGCCACTCATGCAGTGATCGGGCTAGGAACAGTAGCTAGTAGCTCCTCCGACATTCAGCCGGGACGGCGAGCATAGGGATCACATTTTTGGCCCCTCTTGTAAAAATGAGAACTGTAAGGAACAGACATTTGTTCATCGGGAACTGTAAAGTATATGTTATTTTGGCAAATAGAAGCTGTTAGGAACATGTGTATGTCAAATGGGAACTATAGGGAACATGCATTTGTCCATTGGGAACTGTAGGGAACATTAGAGAACTGAAAGGAACGTTCAAATGAGAAATGTAAGCAACATCAGTTTGTTAAACCATAATTGTAAAGAACATGCATGAGTAAAATGTCAACGGTACAGTATGGAACATGCATCCATCAAAAGAGAATTTTAGAGAATGTTTGTTTGTACACTTGTAGGCACAGTAGCATGTGTTTCTCAAATGAGAACTATAAGAAAAATAAATGTTTGTAAAATGCCAGACACTAAAAAGATTTAAACTGTAAAGAACATGCATTTGTTCAATACAAGCATAATGATCCTGCATTAGTAAATGATCAAATGCCACATGATGATGATTTGTTTCTGTACTTAGTTGTGCATCATATTAAACTATTGTTATGACAGTTCATACTCAAAGTCATGAAATTCATTTGGGGACGAGGGCACATTGTCCATCCACATCTTATGTAACTCTAACCACGTCAGTGCGCTTCATCTTCCCCTCCAGTATGATCGCTGCCATATTTCTGTGCAAGTGTATGTGAGCTCTTTGACAGAGGCCCCCCAGGCTGGCTGCTGCTGTCTCCGACAACATTTCGACAAATTGAAAAAAAGAAAAAAATACCTTAAAGTTGAAAAACATGTTCTTTTGTAGCCTGACCGTGACATCTTGACCTTAAACTTCCTTAGTCTTAACCATATCAACTCATCTCCCCTTGTATAGGATTCATCCATGCATTTCTGCTGCGAGTTACTTCTGCACTTTGCTGGGGATAAATTAAGAGGATTCTTACTGTTGTCCCTGCTGAGATACAGTAAACGGAAGCTGGAAGGATTAGAGGAAAAGAAAAGCCTTCCCAAGGACATAATGCCTCCTTGAAATCTTCATGCAGATGACTATTTATCCCGTCTCCTTAAACCCTCTCTAGTTTCAAGTCTTCCTCTGTTTTTTTTCTCTCACATGCGGATCCTTCTTTTTGCTTCATCCTTCAGCTGCCGCTCTTAATGTTAACAGAATACATGATATTTTAACTCCTGTGAAAAAAGATGGTGTTGTCTGAAGAGAATCACTTAAAAAAATGCAGTTCAGTCTTAAAATAGAGAAAGAAATGATGGCAAAATGACCAGAATGGATTCTGTCAATACATTTCACAAAGACTGAGCCTTCGTTTCATTACTCCCTTCTTGGCAGGTGTTTCGCCGTCTGCTCTCATTATTTTCTCTGTCCTTCTTTCTTGATCGCCTCTCCTTCATGCCCTATTCTCCCACAACCTCCATCCCACGCCCACAAAAACACACACTTTGTCACATTTACAGCAACTGTTGCAATTGGCAAACAAATGAAAAATATTAACAGTCTGTGCTGTAACAACTGTGTAAAGGGGAAAACTTCAAGGACAGCCAATTCTAAACTCTAAGAAATGAAAAAAAAAAAAAAACATTAATGCGTATTAGGAAAAGTAAAATATAAGGAATTACATAACGTACATTAAACATATAAATACTGGGACAGCTGCCAAATTTTTGGGAAAAAAAGCCCGGGCTACTAAAGGCAGATATACGCAGACACTCTGCCGTGAAATGAACGGCGTCCACAAGGAGCGAAAGGCGCCGCCTCAGAGATTGGGTCGTCTTACTTCCGGGTAGGAAAAAATATTTCATTTTTTAAAAATCGTTTTTTAGTGTGCCATAAGTAACATATAATCATATATATGGATCTTAAAGGTTTAAGAAAAAGCATGAAATAGACCCTTAAATGTTCCTATTATATGTCCTCCATTTTGTGAAAAATGTCACAAGAACACATCAAAACCCAAATTTCATTGGAGTGGAGTGCACAAAGTTTATTTCACAGAATAAATGTAAATAATCTGTAAGTATTTTACAGACCGTGCAGATTCTATAGCACTAAATTGCAGATTTTTGCAAATACCCACAGCTTCATTTGGGCTCCACATGTCTGCATGTTAACAGGATGGTCACCACGAGCTGAGCGTCGCTCCTCTCCTCCTTCTCTTTAGTCGCCACATTTCTGTCCTCTCCTTTTTGCAACCACATCAACACAATTTTTTTGGGTGTCAGATGTAATCTCTCCCTCTAATCTACCACACTTTCATCCTTCACCTCCTGCACCGCCTGTTATTTTCCAGGTAGATATTCTCTGAATTACAGTTGTCAGAGCAACTACAAAAAATGCCTTTGAAAATATTCAAACCAGAAGCAAATCTGCAAGCAAGGCTTGCTGGAAGTCTGAAATACGCTGCCATTTCTAAAAGCTTCTTAAGACAATTTTGGGAAAACTATGTTACCAGACAGTAATTATGTATTTTTATTTATTTAGAGAAAAAGAGATGACAAGATTTTAAATGGAGATGGAGATGCTCACTTCTCTGCAGTCAACTGATGCAGAAACCCCTCGTTTCAGCACTATCGCTCTGGCGTGCAGATCAATGTACAGCTAACTATTTATAGCTCTGCTTGTGAATTGGATTTCCCTGACAGGGAGCTAAAAATAGCATGGAGGCAAGAAAGCAGGGGCGGGAGGGATCCCAAAGGAATGAAGCGAAACCTTGAAGGATGGAAGGCGGTGGAAAGAGACAATCCATAAAGGCTCCGCATTCGGTGCAAACGCTGCAAGTTTTTTCCTCAACCCCTCTCTTGAGTTTATTTCCCCCCTTTTTTTGGTAATTAAATTAAAGTTAATTAACAGATAACCCATTTTTGGTTGTTCAACCAGCTTCCAAGAGGCTTGAACGGTGATGATTCATCTGCAAACTGAAAAAAAAAAGCCTTGATGACGATGGTGAGAGACAGGGAAAAGGACAGTTGCATTTGTGGATCGTTCCCCAGTTATCCCTTTAGCATCTTGGTGCCAGGAGAGTTTTACTTCAATTACCCCACAGTGGAGCTCTTAAAGGATGCCTCAGGCTGAAGCAGTGGGTTTCTTCGTCCACTGGGAGATTTTTTAAGCAGAAGCTCTCTGCTGATGGAACAGCTTTAGTCTCACAATCTTTACGCGCCTAAACATGTCTCCAAAGCTGGTCTTTTTGTGCACTGTTGCCTAAAAGGAATCAGAGAAGTGGCAATTTTATTGATCAATCTATCTTAGAACCAAACCAAAGCTAAAAAAAATTCATTTTTTTATTCAGAAATCAGTCTAAATAAGCAACACATGAATAAAGCTGTTCTTTTATTTGGGTTTTGAGATTCATGCAATCTTTATTTACTTCCACATATGTCCTCATAAAGGTTGCCAGGTTACATGTATTGCTTTGAATGTGCACACTCATGGTTTACTGGTTTATTATCTGCTGTCACAGTTGAACTGGTTTAATTTTACTTCCAGGAAAAATCAATAATTTGGATTCTTTTTTCTTTTCACTTTTAGTCTTTGTTTTTCAATCATACAAAACAAAAATGAAGCCCAGCTTTTTATTCAAGACTCCTGCTAAGTTTGTTCAAGGTTTTGATGTTTTTCCACATTAAAATAAACATCAAGACAAACAAAAGAGGATCTTTTATCCTTATTTGCATCTGAATGTTGCTTTCAAATTAGCTGTAATCAAATTCAGAATAATTCCACCTTTGACTTTGATGTTTTGGCCAAATTCATCTCCACATTTGTCCTTTTGGTAAATGCAAAAAAAAAAAAACATCTCAAAAGGAATGATGAAAGCTTCCGTTTCTTTCAGTGTCATGGTCGAGGCTTTGCGTTTTCTGGCTTCGTTTGTTTCTCCAAAGCTTCATCTTGTTTCTGTTGATTTTCTGTCTGCTGATCTTCCTCTCATCCATTCTAGTATTATTTCTGTGATCATTGATGCTTTTTTAATAGATTCTTCTTTGTTTGATCTACTTTAAAGTCCCAAGCCAATGGAAATTGTATTTTTGGTTTGTTTAACATGTTTTTGTGGCATTTTTCTCCTGATTGAGGACATATATTAAGAAAATCCATCTTAAAATTGCGTTTCGGAGTATTTCTTTATTACAATCGTGGTGAATCAGGAGCAGTTGAAAAAATGCAGCTGGAAAAAGCCAGTGGCAGTGACGTAGGTGCTACAGTCTGTGGGCCACGACCTCCCTGCTCCAATCCATTCTGATGCATCCACTTGTATATAGATAAATCCATGTACATCTTCATTTTCCTTGTCTGAGTTGACATCTGGCTCAGAACTGTACAGCTGAATAGTTCCAGTATTGCTCATCACTTTTGTTTTGCACTGCCAATGTTGAGTTGGGGTTGTGAGGGGCTGTAAGCTGGTGGGAGAGAGTGTAAGCAGTGGGATGATGGGAAATTAGGGCAGGCTTACTCTGCACCAACAGTCTCACCCACAACTCGGAGGCAAAATTCTAATGAAATACTGCCGTCTCCAGAAACTATATAGGAAACGGCACAGGATTGTAGATTTTTCCTGAATAATAATTGAAAGACCACTGGGAACACTTTGAAAATAGAATAAAATATGAGTGGGGCTTTAAGTCATGCTTTGCATCCAATTTGCTTCATTTTTCATGTTTTTGGTTTCTCCCATCCATCCTTTCAGTTTTTCTTTGTCTATTCTGCTTCTCTTATTTTAAGTCTGGCAATTTTAGCGAAGTTTATTTATTAAGCTCATGAGCCAGTCTCCTGGATTTGCATCCTCAACACCATCTTTGCCATCATCCACAGATTAGTAATAAACCGATGAACCTTCTCAAAAGGTCAAGAAGTTACTCACAATCTTACAAGTGCGACAACAATTCTAAGCCCAACTGTGCAAGGAAATTCGAAACCACTGGAAAGGCTTTAAGGGATTTTTGAACTTAAAAATCACTTTTGGAATCAGTTCTTAACAGCTGTTGTCCAGCAGAGAAAAACTTCTCTCTGAACACAGGTATGCTGGTGGTTGCCGCATAATCTAAATCTACATACATGGTCCACACTGTACCATGGTAGTTAATATTGCCAAGATACATCATGAAAGCCGATTAAAATGGAATCGTGGTTGGAAATAATACCTTTACACTGCTTTTCTGCATCTTTCAGAGTTATCTTTTCATCTCCACGATGGCAGTGTCAGGATTGGTTTTTGGGTGGGACTGAACACTGACTTCTAATATGAACAATTACCCAGAATTCCAGTGTATGGAAGAGTTACGTTTTTGGATTTCAAGCAGATGTGAATCTATCTTAGCCCTGTGATGTTTCCATTTATGTTTTTTTTTTAGCCGCAGAAGGCGTTTTGACTCAGGACCAGTTGGCCTGACTCGGGAATGACCACTAAAGTAGGCCATGTGCTCCCTCGCTAGTACTATGTTTGCCATGACGAGTCACACATTTCACCAAATTTTGCAGGAGATTTCTTAACCCTCTTGTGTGCACTCCAGTAGAGAAGTCAGACTTCTATAACGACAGTGTATCTTTAACCAGTGTGAAGCATAAGCACATTGAAGTGTTTGGAAAAGAACTGCAATTATTAGTAAAACAATTTTATCTCCACTGCAAGACGACAGACTTTAAGAGTTGAGACTCAACTGCTCACTTAAAGTGACCCATTTTTAAGCTTAGCTTTGCTGTTCAAAGATCTCCTTCAAGGAATAGAAATATAGGCCACTGGCAAAGGTTAATGTGTTAAGATGTGACCACCTCTGAATGTGCACCCTATGGAGACGCGCCACCTGTCTGAGCGTATCAGGCTGGTTGCGCCTGATGGGATAAAGGCATGCAGTTACAAACCTTTCATGTAATTCAGATCTGTCGTCATACACAGTTTTAATTCATGCAAATTTTCATTTTTTCATGCAGATGATTCAATTTGTTTATTAAGCTTTCAGCTTGCATTTCTGCATTGAGGCTGGTTAAGCTATGCCATGAGAAAGTCTCCCAAAATATTAGGCATCAGTTAATCAAAAACACAAATTAAGCAAAGTCGAAATCATTTGACCTGTTTAATTTAGATATTTAGCTAAAAGCGTATCCCTCCTTTTTATTTATCTGTTAAAATATTCAGTAGAATCAAGACATCAAGGTGCCAGCAGTGGGCTCCTGTGACTGCTCCAAGTGGGATTACTTCCCATATGCTTTCCACATATACCCACACAAACACATGCGCAAGCATGAACGTGCACACACTGAGTCACAACCTACTGTATCAGTCTTTGAGTCGCCAGGAGCTGATAGGGCCATTCAGCCATGAAAGAAGCGACGGAAGCAGAACAAGCTCTGATAAACAAACAGGCATCACACGCTGGAGCAGAGGGGGACACTAGCAGTGACTTTTTTAGAAGCATCACTGACCTCTCTTTAGATGGCACACTGGATCCACTTGTATTATTTAATTTGATAACATAATTTACATATAAATATATATATATAGTGTTTGTTTTCATCATGTTCCTTTGAATCTTCTTCCTTGTAAAATGTCTTGTGTATTTTTGTTAAATTCTTAGATAATCATCTTTAGCTTGATTTCTTTCCTGTTTAACTAAGGTTAACAACACTCATCTTTTCTATTACAGTTTGTGGTTCAACCAGTTTCCTTCATAAAGGACTAACAAGTTACTGAAATCTTGTAAGAACTTGTTTTAAAGTGGCTTCCTCACAGGGTTCTGTTGCATCCCACTTCCTGTCTGCTCCATATTGGTCCTCAGGAGGTCCCTATGTGTGCTCTGCTGATGACTCCCGGAGAGGATCCGTTCACCATTATCTGCTCTGTTGCCCAACTGATCACCTGACCTCTGTGCTCTGCACTACAGCTTGGTCTGTTTGTAGTTCTGTAGGCCACCTTAAGACCTGAAAGCTCAAACATTTTTAAGCAGGCAGAGCCAGGAGTCCACGTCATCAGCTGGATCACCATCACGATCAGCTGATTGCATATGCACGCAACAGGACAAGCACAAGGTGCATGCGCCTGCTGGCACGACGCTTCAGCAGACAGAGAATGCTGCTCAATGAAGGAACATACAACCTTTTTCAGAGGAGATTCCTTCATAACTTGTTTCCCATTGGCAACCATGGTAACCAAAAACCATCAAATCCTATGAGAAGACAAAATAACAGTAGAAAATGTAAAGGTCTATTGCATAACATCGACCTGGTTTTCATCTGGAAACTATCCCTTTGGAAAGGGGAGCACTGAGAGTTTCTGATATTCATTCACTTCTTTCTGGTTATAATAATTATTTTTGTAGAGTGAAGTTTAAGTATTTATTTTGTATTGTGACAGTGAGGAAGGTTTCCCCCAAAAATGCAATGATCCCAGAGCTCTCAAACTTACTTTTTTATTAAGATCTGTGACCAAAAATAGATGCTGAAAAAAGGGGAAAAAAAGAACAATTGGACACCTGCTGAAGTTTGAGGTGTGCCATTTAGGGAGAACTGTTAATCCCTCAAAAAAGTAGCAGTCATAGTTGATTGTTTTAGCCTTGTGGTTCTGTTCTGTTTCGGGCACACCTGACCCAGGGAATGCAAGGATTTTGGAAAAATAGCGGTGGTCCCTGCTGGATTTGGTTGGCCGCAGCTGAGTTTTGCATTGTTGGTTAAAGTGTGAAGTTATGGTGTGTTTATGATCATCCAATTTTCCCAAGGTGACGGTGTGCCATCAGCACCACCTTCCTTTCATTTAGATGATTTATTGACCTCCTGGAGGAAAATGTGGGCTTCTCTCCCCCCTCACCCCCCTCCAGCTCTTTCCAGGAGATCAGTTTCCATCTTGTAAATGTTGTGTATCATGTGGTGAAGAATAATCGTGTTTGCTTGCGTTGCTCATTAATGAGTTGCACGCCGTTAAAAGCTGCTGTAGGTCTGAATCAGCCCTGTTGTCAGCCCGCATGATGTGTCCTCAATTCCTGCGCTCCCATGCCATGCTTCTTTTAATGCGCGTGTGTGAGCGCGCGGGAGCCTCCTTCTCCCTCCAGCCCGACATCACTGCAACCCCACCACCCCCACACACACTCACCAGTCCCACCTCCCTGTCCCCAAACTACAGCGAAGCCAATTCAAGCGAATCTCCGCAGTGCTGGAGGAGCAGAGTGGAGTGAAGAAGGAGCAGAAGCAGGAGGAGGCGGAGGACAGATTCGCTCCATAAAGGAGGAGGACGAGCTGCACATTTTGGTGTTGGGGCTCGTCTGCGCGCACGGCATCTAGGCTGAAGGGTCCAGCTCTTTGCTCTGCAGAGTGAGTACCTCCAGCTGCTTTATTTTCGAACGCGCCCGCAGCTCTCCGTCCCACCCGCGTGCGTCTTCCATGTCTCCCACCTCTGTGCGTCTTTTTTTTTTTTATATATATATAAACCCCACTTTCTTGAAGCGTGTTTGGCTGCGCGTGTCAGGACTCCCCTCGTCACAGCGCGTGACAGCACCGTCGTTTACCTTCACCCTCCCAGGGATGCGCCGTGGCTCGCTTCCAGCTTCTGGCCAGTGCGCGCCTCCAGCCGCAACTGGAAGGATGTTGGGATGCGTTAACGCGGGGAGTTCGGTGGGAGAAGTGCTTTCCTGTGGAAAGGGAGCAGAGGAGAGCGTGTCAGGGGGGATGATGGCACTGGAGAACAGACCCGGAGTGCGGGGAATGTGTATGTGCGCATTTGGGAGCGTGCGCGCTCTGGAAAATGATTCCTCTTGGCTCAGGATTGTGGGGAAACCGTCCTGTGATTCTGCTCCAGACTGCAGCAGTTCTCCGTTTCTTTGTCCCTCTGTTCATTAGACTTAGGAAACTCGATATTCCATCTCTGATATTGTCCCCAGATTACATCTCTTTTCATGCTTTTTGGTTATTCCAGTGGAATCTAATCGTGTTTGCAAACTTTTTCCTCCTTTAATGTCTACAAATGTTGTCAGAGATGGGTGTCTGCAGTCAGGGCTGTTCATAAGAGGCTGAGACCTGCAGAAAATCTCAGGATTTTGTTTCTCAATCCTGACAGATGAGAACAAAGCATACATATTTATTTGCTTTTTAAATTCTAAATACAAGTTGTAGAAATGTTAATTTAGTTTAAAACACACAGTAGTTTTTTGTAAACCAATGTTGAATCTTTTCTAACAGAATATCCACACGTTTATTTTTGCTTTAGATGGAGAAAGAGACCTTACTATTGCAGTTAAAATGTGATGAGCTGCCTATCAGTGCTTGCCTTCAAAGAACCGTGTAAACACAGATCAAAAAATTACCCTCGTCATTATTTCTCATCCCAAACTTCAAGGTTTTCATCAAACAAGAACAAGAACAGATCTCAGATTGTGTTTTTTAACCTAATTGAATAATAGCAATGGTATGAAGCACTTGGATTCACAAATACCCTCTTTTTTATAACATTGATTTTAGGTGTAGAGAAGAATTCAAATTGACAGCTTCTTATTATATGCATCATGCAATGCTTTTAGAGACTATGTTATCCATCCATTTTCTTAATCCGCTGTATCCCTTTTGAGGTCACAGGTTTGCCAGAGCCAAACCTGGCCAATGTTGGGCAAAGGTGGGGTACCCTTGACAGTTTTGCAGTCTACTACACACCCACAGTCACACCAAGGGACACTTTAGGGTTAACAAATTAACCTATAAAGCAGGTTTTTGGACTGTTGGAGGAAGCCATAGTGCCCGAAGAAAACTCACGCACGCGTGGGAAATCCATGCAAGCTCCAGACAGAAAGGTCCCAGGTGGGATTTGAACCGCGGCCTTCTAGCCGTGTGGTGAACGCACTAACCACTACATAGATGTGCAGCCCCAAGACTTTTGGAACTAAAGAAATATACAATTTCATCCCAAAAAAAAGATCAGTAGCTACTCTTTTAAATAAGGAGATTTTGGCTTGTCAGAGAGTTTCGACCAGCATGAAGCTGCCTTGAAAATAAAAGCTGAGATCCTGCCAATTCTAATAATGTAGGAAAGATCTTTTTGGCATTAAAAAAGCTCATTAAGTTTGCAGTTTTAAGTGCAACCCTAAAAAAAGGAATTATGCATTTTCTCCATTTTTTTTCTCTTTTGCACTTCCAATTCTATATAGAAAAGGCCCTTTAATTAGTTGTTTGCTAACTAATACAAAGCATATCATCCCTCTAAGTGTTTATCGTCATTGCGCCAGTTGGTGCCAACTGTGTTAGCCTCATGAGCTATACAAGTGATGACAGAGATGCTAACCAGTCCTTACTGACCAATCAGCAGTGACAGAAGTAACAGTAAGCCACAATTACTATTACTATCTAGTATTCTAATTTTATGAGAACCTATTTTTGTAGGTTTCATGAGCTGGACCTCCAATTTATGTAGAAAATAAGCAAATACTTGAAATGCTGTACATTCAATTTAAGTTAGTTTTTTTTTTTTTTTTTTATGAAAATTAATACACTTTTGCATTATATTGTTTTGTTCTTAAGGGTCCATATTGTGTTAAGAATTCAAAGAAAGTACATGTTTTTGGTGCAACTGACCCCCAAAGGTTTGGAGATGCTTAATAAGGTTTTTTTTGTTTGTTTTTTCCTTAAAACTGAAAGGGAATAAACATTCTTCATTAGATATTTATACTTTTTCATTGACTCAATTGTTGATAAGTAAAAGTCAGCTGTTTTTGACTCTTCACCTGATATTAACTGATTTATCAAATATCAGCCTAAAAATCCATCAGCTCGAACATGATTTGACCGGTGTCTTGATTTAAATAAAAATGAACAATTGTTTGAGATAAGAAAAAAACATGCCAAATTCTGTCTTCCGTGTTATTGTGCTTTTATTTTGAAGAAATCCAGAATGAATATGTAAACAGTGAGTGTTAAATCAAGAAGAAGCAGATGTTATTTTAGCAAGCCACCTTTTTCCAATGCCGATATGTTTAATTGGAACTATTTATTTAATAATCTTTTATGAAATGCAAATTAACAAAATAAGATCATTGCAGTGCTTCAATTTTTTACTCAAAAATAATATAAATGAGGTGTCTTCTGTAAGGAGCAAGGTTCTGGTGATGAGACCCAAACAGATGCTTGGTATACGTGGGTCAGGTAAAGTGGACAGCTGTTTACTTAATTAGGATGTTCACACGTCTGTGAAGTGCTAGTGGATGTGAGGTAACATCGCTGCAAGCTGCTCCCGGAGGTGAGGGCACAGGAATTACACACTTACCTTGGTTCTTTTAACAGCTCACTGTCGCTGAGACTTGATAACAGCGGCGACATTTGTCAGGAAGTGTAGAAGAAGAAAAAAAATATGACCAAGAAATGACTCCAACCTAAATTCAAACCTGTGCTGACCTGTAGTAGTCCTTCAGAACTCATGGGAACCCTTTCAAATGAGGACATGCATTGTGTTACTCACAGTATGGAAATTTGTCTTCATGAAAGAAAAAAAAAACCTGGGAAAAAAAAAGCAAAACCTTAAAAATCATCTTTATGCATTTGGTTGGTCAAAACATGATCTCGTTGTTTGACTATGATTAGAATTTACAGCATTTTGTTGTTATTTTGTATTTAATTCTGACGCTGATAAGCTTTAAATGAAGAGGAAAAATATGAATAATAATTAAAAGAATGCTGTGAAAATGGAAAACTTTGACAATTGAAGCATTAAAAAATTAATGGACAGACACAATGTATTTAATTACAGCAATGATGTTGGTAACAAGCATTAATAATGCATTCATTTTTGAAAAAAGTATAAAGATGTAGACACACCCACTTCCTCATGGGTAAGGGAAGTGGGTGTGGCTTACACATTACAGTTTTTTTTAAGAAAGAAAATCAGTTGTTATGAATGAAACCGTTTCTCTATTAGTTCGTTTTTTAATTACTTTCTTTATTCCTCAATAAATCTTCTTTGAGCATTCGTCAGCAGTCTGTAGACTTTACATTTAAAAGTGTTAACAGTATGAATGAAAATACTTTTACAGAAGAGTAACCTTTTGTTTAGAATTCTTTGTTATATTTACCCTTTCGATCTTTTTCTGTAAATTCTCTTTTTAAAGTAAAAACTGAGTGTTGAACAAGAAAGTTCATTTAATGTTAGCTCAGGCCCGTTTTTATTGAGCAACCATAAATGTATTACATTTTCAATAAACATCATATTTCTTTCATTTATCCTGCTATTTCACGTCCATTCATTTTTTTTTTGTGCTGTCGCTTCTCGTGGAGTTCAGTTTTTTTTCTTTTTTTAATTCTTGAAACCAAATTTTTGCTTTATTTAATGGATTTTAATTGAGGGTAGGTTAACAGATAAAGGTGCTCAGCGGCGTTTTTTTTTTTTTCCCCAAAGGCCTGTTGGAACCAATTGCGACCTTAGACAAAGATTACACAACACTCAAAGTGAGTGAAGGTGAAAGAAGGAACTGTTTAAGCCTCTGTTAATGCTCCTGTGCTGTAATACAGGTTTTTAACACTTCCTCTGTGTGTGAATGTTTGTGTAAGGGGGCTGGGTCTTTCCTCAGTTTTTGGGCCAAGGTCTTTTCCCGTTTCCTGTCTTTGAAAAGTCTCATTTGTTTATCATAAATGTTTTCAAAGTAGCTGCGTGAGCCGATTATCCATCCGGCTGTCTTTGTTCTGTCTGCAGGATGAGCTTTTGCTGCTTGAAGGCTGCGCTGAGCTGCTGCTCTGAGAAATGAGCCTCTGACAGACTGATGCTTACTTTTGTACTTTATGGAAAATGCAGATTTTTTTGAAAGGATAAGCCGTTTGTGGCGCTTTAGCTGCAACTATCCCCTTCTCTTTTGCCTCTCGTCCTTCGCTGACCTTCTTCCACTCCTCCAGCTCCTTCAGCATCACACTTTTCCACTGAAATTCTTTTGACTTTCATAGTTTTATCGCGTCAGATCATTCTATTCTTTTATAACAAAACACTTTTTCTTGACAGCCTTTAAGCTTGGTAACCCCCCCCCCCCCCCCTCCCTCTCCCATTGGCATCTCTTCATCAGCATTTCTTTAAATACACCATCACCTCTACTGCCAGTTGGCAGATGCCCCCCTCCCTGCTGACAAAAGGACCAACTGCCTTCTCTGCAAGAAAAACAACAACAAAAAGCGCCCCACCTCTGATGGAATGGCTGGGACGCCATCTGTGGAACTCCGCCTGGCACCATGGGAAATGTAGTTTGAGCTTCTTTGCACAAACTTGATGCAGCATCTTTATCTGTAGTTATCCAAATTGCAGGGGCACACGTTTCCTTTTTTTTTAGCACGAGTTTTACTTTAGGAAGATTTTATTTTTACTATTTTATATTTAAGTTTATTCTTTCTTGAGGTAATACAAGTAATGTCCTTTATATTATGCTTTTGGAAAATTTCTTTGTACCAACATCTGCATGGGTTGGAGCACAATAAAGATGAAATATTTTAGCATTGAATTTTACCCCAAAAATGTGAAAAATTCAAATGTTCATAAAGACACTTTAGGATTTGGGCTAAAAAGAGAGACCAAACTGAGAAGTAGCAAAATACAATAAATGAATGTAATTTAATGCAGCAAAACAAAACATGTTTATCAATTAAGTATTGTTAGTATTATAAGTATTTTGTGATGCACACACCCGCACACACACACATGCACACACACACACACACACACACACACACACACACACACACACACACACACATATATATATATATATATATATATTTTTTTTAAGCTTTTAGAATTCATACAATTATTTAAGGAAAATGCTGTTCAGACTAAATTAAGCTCAAGCATTCTGAAAAAGCTAAATAAGTTTTAAGAAAGTTTTAAGTTAAATGTCAATTGCTCAATTAGTTAAAGACACATTTAAAAAAAGGCCCAACAGACCAGAAATCATGCAATAAATACTGAACTAAGATGAAAAGTGAGATTTTAGATTTTATAGTAAATATTTAGAAATAAATTACAAATGCCTATAAAAAGTGAACCTTTTTAAGTAACATTTGTCAAAAATGTGAAATTTTTTGTTGTTAACTTTTTGTCACCTCCAAGATTAATACATTTTATTTAGGCATTTTGTACATCGTTATAGATTAAAAAAAACTTTTAAACGACAAATATTAAAAAAAAAAAGTTTTTTCAAATGTTATTAAATTACCAAATGTTCACAGTGACTTTAGGTTTTTAAATAGCAGCTTCAATTTAAAAAAAAAAAAAAATTAATTTACGGGTAAATAATCTATCTCTTTTCCAAAAATTGGCCCTCTGACTTTATTAAAATCTTATTTTTACTTTTGATTCATTAAAATTAATTGATTACTTTAATTTAATACATATTGAGGTGTCAGACAAAGTAGAAGAGCTAGTCCTAAAAGTTTGATTAGTGTTCTGTCCAAAAGGCTGGTGGTTTTGTGAAGTTCATTTTCCCCTTCCTTGCTTGTTTTCTTGGAGCCCACTTGTAGCTTGATGGTGGCTGACAAAAAACAACAAACTTTAATTAATCAATTTTGAATGAATGGCTGGCATTTGTCCTTTTTGAGGACACTTTAAAGGATATTGATTGCCAAATGCTGGAAATCAACATGACCTAGTTCAGAGAGTGATTTGAGAAAAGGCCAGCAGTAGATCTGGATGCCAGCTAAACACCACACAATGCAGATTGACGCTTGGAGCAGATGCAGCATCCTTTGAGACAGAAGACCTCAGTAATTTACTGCTTCTCTCTAAAAACAAACAAACTGTATTTTAAAATTCATAAATCCTGTTTTCAGGGGAGCTTGTGTCTAATCAGGAGAACCAGTATGCCGCTCGCTGTGCTCAGCGGCCTCAGGCTGGAAGTTGCCCTGCTGTGCTGACTCCAGTTGAGCACACAAATTAACCAAAATTTGCAAAGACAATTACCAAACGGAATTACCACGAATCCTTCCATTTCCATCCAAGTCGTCTGGTGGCTCTGGAAAACCAACAGAATGTGGCAATTTTTTCTCCTAAGGTCCAATCATTAGAATCTTAACCCATGACAGGGCCCCTAAAGTGGGATTGTTCATTTTACTGCACCACTATATTATGTTTGAAAAGTTTTGAAAGGGTGTTTCATGTGTTATAATGCATAAGGGATGGTGCCCAAAGAAGTGTCCATTGTCAGAAATTAAAGGTCTGAGCCATCCATCCTGGACCATGGTATAAGTCTTTTTACTATTTAACAAAAGTACATGATTTTTTTTTTTATTTTGCAGGCAGCACTCATAATATGAATTAATTGTTTGTCGATGCAGTTGGAACGACAGTTTGAAAAAACGTGACGTCTTCTCCCAAACCACAAAGAAAAGTGTGTCTTTGAGACTGATGCACACCAATCAAAAGGTGAAGCAGACTTGAAGTAACGGTTTGAGTCTGTTAACGGATTATCTGTCTTTCAATTAAGGATGTGACATTCACGAATGAATCCAATCTTTTGAACGATGGGAATTAACTTGCGTTCGGGCTGGGAACCGTTCTTTATTTCGTTCTTTTTTTCCTCGCTCTCCCTCCTGAGTTTTATAAGGTCACATAAAAGCTCAAACAAGCTCATCCTCCTAACTTCAGATGCAAATATCACAGGAGAACACTGAGATTCATTGAGTATTTCCATGAAAAAAGAAAAGAAGGCGGTTTGTAGGAGAAGAGTTGTTTTGGAGTTGTAGTCATCAGTTTGGGTTGTTCTGTTCTGTTAGAATTGTTCTTGTGTTAAAATGTTTCACCAGAATCTTTTGCATGGAGTTTCAAAGTAGCCTGATTTGTTTCTTATTGTGGATCAATAATAGGTTCGTTAGTTACATTTTGTTACCCTGTTTAAGTTTATTTCAAGAGATGATCTTATAATAGCAAAATACACTTGTTTTCAAGCACTCTTATCTTCATTTTTGGTTTACAACATACTTATGGTGTTTTCACTGCAAGATAGGCTGTTGTAGTTTGAAAGTAATTGCAAAAAATAGAAATTCAAATCAACAGTTGGTTTGATTTCACAATGCAGTCTTGAGAGTGGACCAATGAGGGAAGCGGTGCAGACTATCTGGTAAAATTGCAAAATTTGCAACATATAATCGGAAACATATTGCCTAGAAAAATTACTAACAGGGTAAAAAAAGATTGACAGTCTTAACTTCTTTAGGTTGGGTGGTGCAAGAGGTAGAGCAGATGACCTCTAGTTAGAAGATTGCAGGTTCGGTTCCCGCTCTGTGCCAGTGCCCTTGTCAAGACACTGAACCCCACATTGGATGTGGTGGTTATAGGTTGGTGTTCGGCAGTGAGCATGGGTGAATGGGGCTTTGACTGTACAGTGCTTTGGGCCTTCCTAGAAGTTAATAAAGTGTCATGTTAGTATACACCATTTACCTAATTCACTTGGGAACAAATCAAGGCCCTCGTTTACTGAAGGAAAAAACTATTAGTTTTCCTTAGAGTACAGAGGAGTTTTTACATCAAACAAAGTGGACAATCCAAGAAAATTAACTTTGCATTAGTTTTTTTATAGGCTTCCAATCAGAAGAACTCAGCACGTCGGAGTAAACACGCTTTTATTTGTCCCTTCCAATTCATTAATTCATTCCTGACTGCCCACTTGTTCTAGTTTGGTCAGTCTATTTCAGGGATGGGCAACTCCAGGCCTCGAGGGCCGCAGTGTGTGCAGGATTTTCAGATATCCAAGCCCTACTCATGACTGATTACCTGCTTCAGGTGTGTCCAGCCAATTAGAACATGCCCGATCATGGTATGTTGGAAAACATGCAGGAATGCGGCCCTGGAGGCCTGGAGTTGCCTATCCCTGGTCTATTCATTTGTTTCACTTCAGGTTTTTACATATATTGGTATTGGAGTCCCACTTTAGATGAATGTTGTCAGAAAAAATATTTTCCAATGTTTTATAGTGTGGCTTGAACTGCATTAGCATGTATAAACACACAGCTGCATGTGTGCCACAAACTGTGGTGGAGACTTTCAGTGAAGGATGTTTCACTCCACAAAACACTTGTAAGTGACTCTTGTCTAAGAGAGACAATCCTCTGTGACACTGCTGAATGTGCTTTGCATCATTTAGCTTGACTGACAAGGTCACGCCTCGCTCCTCTCCTGCCTGACAGCACCTTTCTTTGTGCTCACTTGTGATCTTGTCAGCCAAAGTTGCGCTGGTCCTGACTGCTCTTCTGTCAGCTTCTCCATGCACTGTTCTCTACCGGTAAACAACATTTTAAAGAGAATTCCTGAGATTCCTTTAAGGCACTAGAGTAGAAACATTTCAACTGTTTCAGACTTTGACTTGTGAATTACAGAGACAGAAGAAATGTGTTGGGATTAGAATGTGTGAGTACTGAAAAAACATGATTCCTTAAGCATCCAAACTTTTTTCACAAACGACTTCCTGTTTGTGTTTTGGTTTGTTTCCATTTTACATGTTTTTCTCCCAAAAAAGCAACAGTTTCACTGCAGTTTGGCAGATTTAGTTCTCCATTATGTCCAACTCCAATTATTGTTTTTAATTTTTTATTAAAGCATTCCCAATGGTCTTTTAATTATGATTATGCAGTTGTTTTAATCAAAAAGCCTGTGTCATTTTTTAATGCATATTTTCTGTAGAATGGTTGTTCATTAAAAATTTGCCTCTTTGTGGGCAGGATTACTGTCGTAAAAGTAACCCTCCACAGTTATTCCATCATCCCTTTGTTTGTACTCTCACCTGCTAGCTTTTAGCTACTTACAGCCATCCAGCTGTGCAGTTTTGAGCCAGATGACAGTTCAGACAAGAAAAATAAATACATTAATCAATCTATTTCTCTGCAAGTGGATGCCCCAGAATGGAGCGGAGAAGGGAGACTTTGGCCCGCCCATTTCAGTTGCTGTGTCACAACTAAGGGCTTTTTCAAATGGCAGGTTTTTTCTGCTAATGATTCATCCCAATTGTTATAAAGAAATACTCAGAAACACAGTTTTAATCTAAAAAGTCTTTTAACTATGTCATTCATCATTAGAAAAAGGCTACAAGAAAATGTTAAAAACACAATTTTCATTGGAGTGGGTCTTTCACGCAATGAAGCACTATGTCTCTATCCATGGTGCTTAAATCATTCTGAACTTGTGTTTACTGTTCTTGTCAATGCATTTGGACTTTCTGCGGACGTGTGTGTGGATAACTGAACTGAATAATCCTAACAAAGTTTCAAATAATTAAAAAAAACGCAATAAACTTAGAAAAAGGTGACATGAACTGTGTGTAGTTGTTTTGATGTGCAGTGATGTGTAATATTTGGCAGAGGGTTAGACGGTGTGGTGTTTAGGATGGATCTGCTGACATTCCTCTGTCTCATGTCCTGACACTATACTGACACAGTTCCTGTGTTTGGCAAAGTGAACGGCTGTACTCTCCTTCAGGCCCTGGGAGATGGTGAAGCTCAGGAATGAAATGTTTCTGTTGCAGAAAGTGGATGATTGGAGGAAGCCAATCTCCCTTCCTCCAGGTTGTCCTGTATAACCTATCTATCCCCTGGATTTCTCTAAACATATTCATCGCACATTAGACTGATTTAAAAAATGCCATGGGCATATTTTAGATTTAACACCCCCACTATTCCCCCTGTTGTGTTAAAAAAAATACACCACAGAACCCCTTCGACTTTGAATAAAAGTGTACTTTCTTTAATGTTGTGTTTAGATAAAACTGTGTTCCCTGCATTCCACTTCCAGGCAATACGTCACGCATTCTGCTCTCCATACATGCACAGAAAGCCTGTGGCATGATCCAATTAACAGCACTGTCAGTGTTCAGCTGCAGTTGAAACTGTTTTGTGTACTGCTGCAAGGTGGTGCAGACCTGCTAAATAAATACAGAAAAAAAGCAGGGAATCTGCTACTTTTTTTAACAGGCAGAGATAAAGCACTATTGGTGAATAAGCAGAAGATATTTTAGTTTTAATACTGAAGCCTTTTACTAGCTTTCTGGAAGGACGTTTAGCTTCTTGAATGTTCTGGAAGCTTCGAATCCACGTCACCTTGGAATTGTCACTTTCGACAGGCCTGTAAATGAGACCTCCATTTTGATTGGATGGATGAGGTACGCTGTGTGTGTTTGTGTGTGCATTTATCTGTGTGTCAAGAGTTGAAGAAATGGAAGACAGAAACTGCTCTTCTGCCACCAAGTGAGAGAAAATGTGAACTGCACTGAATGCTGGATTCTAGAGGAGCCCATCCAGAAATTGGAATGGTTCTGAGCTTCTTTAGGATTTAAACACAATAATTTCTGTTTGACAAACTGCAGCTCATATCTTTTTGTCAATAGCCTACCTGTACTGACAAACTGTGTTCAGGACTAAGTATTTTCTCTGTTGCCTGTGTCTAGAATGTGCTGACAGAATGTGCTGAAGTAAAGATGCCAGTGAACATTTCCACTTTACATGAAGCTATCTTTCATATTCAGTCAATTGATAGGAGGGTTGGCGGTAGGACAGCAACATGATTGTTTTCTAACAAAATCAACCTGGAGACTGGAGAAAAAAGATCTAGATAATGCACATTGCACAGGGTGAAGATTTTTAATAATTTGGTGCAAATCTTTAAAGTGCTGGTTACAGACTTTGAATGAGTTTGTTTGATCTTCCTTTTTTGTGTTTTATGATGCATTTGTGTAAATGTGTCATCTTGCCTGTTTCCTGCTGAAATGGTCACAAACCCTCTGCTCTCTTCCCCTTAGATGAGTTCATTCAGTACGAGGGCGCTGACGCTGCTCTCTTCAGTTTTTGGAGCCTGTGGCTTGTTGCTGGTGGGGGTTGCCGTGTCGACAGACTACTGGCTGCTGATGGAGGAAGGAATCGTCCTGCAGCAGAATCAGACCACTGAGGTCAAGATGGCGCTCCACTCTGGTCTTTGGAGAGTCTGCTTTGTGGCAGGTTTGTAGAAGCAATGTGTTTCATTATTTCAAGTGGGTTAGAGTTGACCAGATTAGAGGTAATTAGGGTTTATAATCCCATGTTTTTATTTTCTGTGTCTTTTACAGTCAACCCTGTTAATTATGTTTAATTTTAGAGGTAAATATGCAAACACTTACTCCAAGAAAAATTATTTAAAAATTATTTTTATAAGGATGCTGATTTTCAACTCAGTGATTCAAAGCAATTTTATGTTTTTTGTCATCAAGACAAACACATATGTAACCTCACAAGTATGAACCCTTTGACACTAGAGCAGTCACCGGTGACACCTGTAAAACACACGCTCTTTGACCTAAAGCTACTCTTCAATCATTTATGTGATCAACGTAAAATTAAATGATTCTGACGCAGCGAAAAGTGGCTTTTCACATCAGCTTTGCACTTTGCAAAAGCTGCTTTTCCCTGCAACATAATCTGCTGATTTACAATGATTGTGTTAGCTCCTAACGACTGTAAAGTGTTGCATGTCAGCGCAAGACTCCTTTTTGCTGGGATTACGTCAATCAAATAAATGGTTGAAGAGTTACGGCTGTCAAAAGAATGTCAACACCACACCACCCCCGGCAACGTGGCACAATCATCCATTTCCAAAGAAAAGTCTTTGTAAACGCACGTAAACATGCAGTTCAGACTTCCATGTTCAAACTCTTGGGTTTTCACATCACTACGTAAGATTCTACAATGGTTTTCAGACTCTATGTACAAAACACGTTGCCATTGACTGCACGTTGAAAGTTAAACCAGGTTGTATTAGGACCAATGAGGGACTCTGACTTGGTAGTGACATACAGATGGCGTCCTCTTTTATTTACAAAAAAGTGCCAACTGTTTGAAAATTGATCATGGAGGAAAAATGTGTACTTGCGGTTTGTGCCCTGCCGGAATTATATGACACCAAGTCTTTCATATAACGGAATGGAGCTGTGAAAGAAAAAGCCGTGAGCAAGAATCACAAGATCTGCACCGCTTCAACATTTCCCACTGAGCCTTTTCCAGCTGGAGGTGGCGGACAGGTGCTACTAACAGCAGAAACATTTGAAAAAAGAAGCCCCTCTCTGCTTGTCCAGTGTGAAGACCATGGCCTGAATGTTCCTTCAAGTGCATTAGTGCGCTTAGCATTCACGAACACACTAATCGTGGGTTCTTGAATGAGCACCACATGCCTGGTGTATCTGTAGCTTAAAAGGGCTAAATACACACACACTTGCCTGAGTACTGTACAGATGGCATTCAGCCATTTCTTCAAGGTTAAAAAGTGCCCGTCAATCCTTGACTTTTGTTTATGCTTCAACACAAACGTGACAAGGTTAACAAAACTGTTAACCTCCACTTTCATGAAAATATTTGCATACTGCTATAACAGACTGTTTGATTTTTGTTTTGTTGTGCAATATAGCTATGGTAGTGTTGTTTTAACCCAGTGACCCTTGGGAGATGTAGTGAGTAAAAAAAACAGTGCAGCTGAACAGACTCACGTTTCCGAGATTTGCTGTTATATGCACCTCTTTACACTGCCTGAAACCAGAACCTGCAGGAAGCCGGAAGTTACACCCGTAACTGTCATCTGTAGCTGTGAGTTTTGTTGTAACTCAGACTTTATCAGCCATGTCAGCACAAGTTTGTTGGGATGTTGAGTGCATTTGATTTGTTAGATTGTTGATGTTTTAGTCTCTAAACTTGATTGGAGGAGACAGTTTGATGGGTTGAACTCTTCCAAAATAAGAACGACTGACCAAAGTTGCAGTAATTGGACGGTTACTATGTTGAGAAAAAACTTGCTGTAATTGCTTGAGTTTGTGTGAGTTGGTGCCATCGCATTGCAAAATCTTTGAGGGTCTGAGAAACAAAACAAGACAGCATTTTAAAACACTGAGAGTGTTTTCAGTGCTTTGGTTGACTTATTGTAAAAATTGCATTAAAACTGTGATTTAATGTCAGAGTGCCAACTTCTAATCCCTTTTAGCTGCAGGTTTAGGTCTTACTTTCTTTAAAAGGTCAATGAGCTTTGGATAATTTGACAAAACTTCAGTTTGTGGCTTTAAAGTTTATTGAAGCTTCATCTGCATGTTGTGGCACTTTCAGCCTGAACATTCATCCAGAACATTTTGCTTTTATTTACTCAAAACAGCAGATTGGATACAAATCGCCAAACATTTGGCAACAGCAGTCTGTGTGTTTGGGGTCACGACCCTGTCGCTCTGAGGGTTCTTCTGTTTCCCTGTTTTCTGACGTTCAGCACAAAAGGTCAGTGGAGGGAAACTGGTGGCATTTCAAACGGAGACAGGAGCTATATCACATTTGTCTGTGCATGCACTCAGCAGTTTGTGAGGGATTAGCTTGTGTAGATGCTTGCTCTTGAATTGTGTGTTTTTTCCTGTCTTTGGGACTTTGGTTTGAGGTTAACTGTTCTGTATTCAGTTCTTTTTCTGTCAATGCTCACAAATTAAATGATTACAAACCCCTTCACCTCTGTCATCATTTGTCATTTTCCTCCCTCTGTTCCTTCCAATCTCTGCTGTCCTCTGTTTTTCTATCCGTGCTTTTTCAACATTTTTCTCCTTTGTCATTATTCTGGGTTTATCTGTTATGTTTTTGACCAAACGCTCACCTCCTTTTCTGGTTTCACACCTACATTTTGTACATTTTTTTCCTCTCTCAGGACCTGAGAAGGGCAGGTGCGTGGCGTCCGAATATTTTACCGAACCAGAGATTGAGATCACCACTGAAAATACAGCCAACATACTCAGTAAGTTACACCAGACCTATTTTGTTTAAAGATGAAATGATTTTAGCATTTACTGTTGTTCTGATGGGTATGTTTAATTTCATGAACATAAGATGAAATTAACGGGCTATTCAAAGTAAAACTTTACAACAAACTATCAGTCACAACGTGCAGGCAGCCTAAAAATGGCTAAATAAAAACAGTAAAAAGGAATCCCGCAAGCTTTCTCTTAGGATAGAATTTAATTGTAAGACAATTAAAGCATAAAAGCTTAAAAAATCGAAAAGAATGTTAAAGTAGGTGCTAAAAATGTTTAATTAAAGCGTAGGTATAGATTTATTAGATTTTATGTCTGAGAATTAAACAAATTTTGAAGTCGTGTTTATTATAAATCATTCATTTTTATGTTGAAAGTTAAATTAGCGGATAGAACAATGTGAAGAACTTTTGGCAGCTAATTCCATTTTCTGCTAAATAAGATGATGGCTGAATGGTGGTGCAGTGGTTAGCACTGTTATCTCACTGCAAGAAAGCACTGGTTCGAATCCCAGCTGGGACCTGGAGTTTGCATGTTCTACATGCACGTGTTGGTTAACAGAGGAATCTGATTTCCTCCCACAATCCAAAAACTTGTGTAGGTTACTAGTTGGTTTTAAATGTTCCTTGGATTTGAAGTGAGTGTGTGTATTTTGTGGCCTTGTGACAGACTGATAAGCCATTGCAGTGTATCTATCCCACCTTTGCCCAACAGTAGATTGAAAGGCTCAAGCAACCCCTTGATCCCAATGGAATTAGACGGGTTTGGATAACGGATTAATGCAAAATAATAAGACAAAGAATTCCTAAAAATGTTCAAATTCTTTTTAGACTTCATTCTAAAAAGGATAAATGAATTTCTAAATATTGCCAGTTTTTATCATGAAAATTAGTTTTTTGTGAATTTGTTGTCATTTACTTGTAGCCGTTTGCAATAAGAGCTACGTGCAGCCTTTCGCTGCGCAATAATATTAGCAGAAGAACATTTAAGTCACTTGCAAAGAATGATAATACCTAGGTAAGCTAAAAATGCTACATTAAATGCCACTTTTTCTAAATCTTAAATTCTAAAATAATCAAACAGTAAAAAGAAGCAGCAAAAAAGAGCTAAAAAAAACAATCCTGAAAAAGCAAAACAGTGAGGTAAATGATAAAAGTTTGAAATTAAATGAACTATTAAATGTTTAATTTTCTCAAAAAGAGAAAAACGTCAATCTCCTCATCTCTACGTGTAAGAATTCTTAAAGAAAGTCAGGTTTTACAGTTATTTGACATGTGGAAGTGTGTGGAAGTAATCAGCTTGATGACTTAACCAAGACTCAAATTCACATTTAATAAGGATCCTGTGCAAAGGTTTGAAATATCCGTCAACTTTATAAAATTAATGAGATCAGCAAAGGTTGTTGACATGTTTTTTCTGGGGTTTTTTTTGTCTTTTGTGCTAAAAGAGTAATGTCAGAAAATTCAACAGCACATGCTGGGGGGTTAATGTAAAAGAACCCACAGGCCCAGCATGAGGACAGAACATTTGGGAGCAGAACTCCACCCACACCCAGCAGCAGATGTTCCTCCTTGCAGCTCCCTGCTTCCACTTGTGTTGTGTGCAGCCGTGACTGCTGCGTTTCATATGTTTTAAAGGATTTGCAATGTTGACGTTATTCGTTGCAGACACCACTGGGAAGATATGTGCTCTGTTAAATGCTTCATAAGTGTCCTGATGAGAGAGCAAGTCCCAATACTTTTGTGGTTTGGTGGAACAAGCTGCTGAATAAATCATTTCTGTTCCTGGCAAAGCCCTGAGTGAGCTTACAGGCAGACCCAGGGAACTTATCTTCTCCCCATGTCATGTCAGGGTTTTTGTACGTTCACATGACATGAAACCTTGTTCTGAATTTCCCCCTGTTTGCAGAAATGGTTCGTACTGCCACTCCTTTCCCCATGGTCTCCCTGCTGTTCGTCTTCACCGCCTTCATTATCAGCAACATCGGTCACATCCGGCCTCAGCGCACCATCCTGGCCTTTGTTTCCGGCATATTCTTTATCCTATCAGGTAAATGCACTCCTCACAAAGTGGAGAGTTTGACAGATTTGACCGTAATCTTATCTGAAACAAATCTAATTCTCAGATTTGGAACAAAGGTTTGCCCTTTTCAAAAAAGTAATTTTGTTCTTTAAAACATTCATCTGTTTAGACCTACAGATTCTGTCCTGAATGCAGCTGCTTGACAGTCAATGCAATTTAAATTTCTATGAGACTAAGCACAAAACATTAAATATTCAGCTGGCCTACTCTCCATTTAGCTGATATGACATTTGCACATCAGCTTCTCTCTGGGGTTTCTAAAGAAGTTAATAAACCTCCGAGCTGCTCCTGGGTCACCGTCTTTCAGCTTAATGTTAAACTGCAGCTCTTCAAATCCATCATGGTTAATATGTATAGCTTATCTCTGCACTATAGAAAAAAAAAGGACAAAGGAAAAAAAGCTCATGATTAACTCTTCCTAACGAGCTTTCCCAAAAATGCATTGGACTTTTAAAAAAAAAAAAAAAAAAAAAAAAACAACATTTAACATTGTACATGAAAGAATGATCAGTAATTTTTCTAAAGAAACTTATGATCTAACAAAATTAAGCTAGTACACTTTTTTTTTTTTACTTTTTAATAAAGAATTCACACACTAATATAAAAAATATAAAAATGATTAATATAAAAAAGGTTATTAAATAGGGCTTATTTTTTTCCTATTTTTGTCCTTTGAACGGGAATTATTAAGTGCTAATCATATAGCATCATTAAAATCATCCATGATTACAATAAAAATACCAAAACACCCTTTTCAACTTGTGTGATGTTTTTGAGCAAGTTGCTTAACTGGGGCGCTTCTATAAAAAATAAAAGACTATAATTGTCTTGTAATGTTCCCATATCTCAACTGAATTTTCAAAAAACTTCTAAGAGAAAATGATTGATCTGGTGATGACTTCTCTCTCACCTTGCTGGGGGCTGGAGCTTCAAAAATCTTCCCTTTGGTGCTTCTGTCTGGTTAGCATAAGACTCCTGTTGGAAAGGGGAGCGGCTGTAGCCAACGGGGTGATGTCACCTCCCGCTATCGCTGCAGGACAGCTCCCTAACATTGGTCAGTTACTTCAGCACTGAGTCAAGCGTTACCTCACAGATGCCAGCTTAGCATGGTGGACTGCTGACTGGACACATGATGTCAGGGAATGTCACTGAGCCAAGAAAGAGGAGGAAAGTGCAGAAATAACAGAGGGACATGGACGACTGCACACTTGCATGTTAGTAACAAAACCTCCTTTCAGTCCACAGCATTTTTACCCCAGCCAGCAGAGAAATGCAACTTCATATTTATCATTTTAGCTCAAACAAATTCCACTAACAAACATACATGTGAGAACTTTCCAAAAACCAGGAGAATGTATAACTCACTAAAGAAAAGCACCTACAGTACATCCCATTGTTCCAATGGGACAGAAGTGACTGAAATATCCCCTTAGCAGCAGCCAGAACTCATTTGTACCTTTGGTGGGTCTACATTACAAGTCATTTTACAATCCCAATCATATGTGTCAAACAAGAAGCACCTATTAATGTTTGAAACAGCTGTGTTCCAGATTTAAGCTTACAGACCTGGTAAAGTCTGGGAAAGGCCAGTACAATACACACAGATTGATAGTTGTTTCAATGCTAACACTTGAGAGAAATTATTTAAATACATCTTTCTTGTAATTACACCTGAAATTAAGTGTTTCATTTGATAAAAGTCAAGTAATTCTTCTTATTTCTTAGACGACCAAATTGGCCAATGTTTTTCATTTTAGATAAATCTGATGCTTGTTTGTATTGGAGCTACACAAAATTAATGACTAGACACCATATTAGGAAAATGCTTTGGGCTAAATATGTGAAAAGCAGCATCTGGCATTAATGTGCCAAGAAAATGTCAACATTTCTCTTGAAAAAGTGTTTTTCAAAACGTCTTGAACCCTCCCATCCACCGAATAAAATAACTATCTTTACTAGAGTAAATATAAGATTTTTAAGGCTACATTTCTAGCATTTTTAATATCAAATGTATGTATTAAATGATTTGAAAGTATTTTGAGCAAGATCCCTGAAACTGATCTGGTTTAGGAAAAGATAGAAAGTAGATCCACCTGAAGTTAACATTTGGTAGCACATAATGAGAAGTTTTAGCAAATCTGCAAATCTGCAGATGGTAATTACGGAGCTTTGAGGGAAAAAAAAAAAAAAAAGTAAAAAAAAAAGTTAAAAAGTTAAAAAAATTTGATTTATCCATGAATCAATACAGCCAACTCTGCAGGGCTAATAAAGCGAGACATCGGCACACATGTGCTGCATGTGTCGTTCCATCACTTTCTGAGAAAAGGATGCCATAATCACATCAGACCAGCTGTTTGCCGCCTTTCTTCTTATCCTCTGATGTCTGTCTCTTGTTTTTTTGGCAGACTATGTTGTGTGCTGAAACATGGACATGCAGAGCTGCTGCATGCAGTCACAGGGCTGCCATCTGATGGCCAGCGTCGAGGAGTGCAATGTTTTCTGCTCACATAACCAATTAAACTCTACCAGTATGACTCAAGATACACAAACAATGGGTCCGGAAAAAGAGCCAATGTCAAACGGCAACTGAAAAAAAAATCCTGTTTATTTTTAGTGTTTTTATGCTGGGGAATTTATTTGTATAAAATAAAAAAACGTTGGCTTTACTTTGACTGTAAGCAGACAGGCATAATAACAGAGTAAGACCAACTTTGTTTATCTGCCTGCAACAACAATGTCTGCTCCTGGAGATTTCCCAGCCTCTACAGCGTTTGTGTTATTAGTATTCCAGCTGCAGAGCTCACATAGATTTACATGCAACAGCAAAGACCCCTGCTAACATAAGAGCTAAAACATCTTTATTATTCTTTTTTTAGGGTTGTTGGTTTAAAGCAATTTTAACACAGAGGTCCGCATTGACTTCCTCTCAATATAAAAGACTCCCTGTGCATCAAATGTCAGAGGTAACATTGTTAATTGAAAAACTATTTATTTTACCATTTGTGGTGCAGCTCAGCCAGAAATGCATAAATCTAACAAAGTAAAATTAAATCCAAATTAATCAAGTAACCCCTATCTTATTTTTTAACCATAAAGCGCACTTAAAATTCCTGTTCAAAAATAGACATTGCTGCCTCACAATCATGTGTGCCTTACCTATGAATTCAAGTTGTGCTTATTGACCTCAAATTGACTTTCTGTGGCACACAGAGCTCAAAAATCTCTGTGTTAATTACAATTTTGGTAAGCTACAAAGTTTGGATTGCTTGAGAATTTTGGCTACCATATCAGGAGCCCCGTGGAATATATGTACTGCATTTCAACTCTTTATGAGAGAGTTGAATACAGTTTGTTTACTTTTTTTCCTTTACTACTGACTTATTTTTTAAAAGTAAATGCCTTTTTATTTTTCTTTAGCCAAAGAGCCCCCGTGGAAGGGTCAAAAGAGCCGTGGCACCACAGTCTCAGGTGGCAGACCTCTGGTTTAAAGTGAAAGTGACTCGTATGCCTACATCAAATGTTACATTTGACCAATCATAATAGATTTTGGTCTTCTAACAATATCTGGACTCCACAGTAGGCCCAGAAGGCTTCACAGACTCAAACTAGGACAGAAAAATCTAACTCAACGAACCACAGTCAACCCAAAAACCTTGAGTCAAAGAAATTATTGAAAAATCTTTGTGCTCTTCCACTAGCTTACAGCCCCTCACACCCCCAACCAAACATTAGCAGAACAACAAAAATGGGAAGCAATATCAGAGCTATCCAGCCACGCAGTTTTGAGCCAGATATCAGCTTGGATGAGGAAAATAAAGACGTACGTGGATCTATTTGTCCGCAAGTGGATGCACTACAATGGAACAGAGCAGGGAGCTTGGAACGTCACATTTTTCAAGCAACATTTTTTCATCTGTTCTTGATTCACAATGATTTGAATAAAGAAATAATTAGAAATTCAATGCTGAGCTTGTCCTCCATCATCAGGAAAACGCCGTGTTAAAAACACCAAAAACACAATTGTTATCAGAGTGGGTCTTTAAGTAAAACTTTTTTGTTTGCTTAATTTTAGGATTTTACAGGTTAATTTCTTTGTACTTGAATAAGTTTTGTTTCCCTGATAGGCACATAGAATTGCATTTTAGATAAATTATGCCATTAGAACAAACTTGCATGTGTAATTTAAGCGTCTAATTGAAATGTGTCTGGTTTCTGCAGCTTTCCTTTTGGCATTCTTGTTTATTTCTTGGCCAGCTAAGTTGTTGCATTTTTTTTTTTCCGCAGGTCTCAGTCTGGTGGTGGGGTTGGTATTATACATTTCGAGCATTAACGATGAGGTGATGAATCGACCCAGAGAGCCTGAGCAGTTCTTCCACTACCACTATGGCTGGTCCTTCGCCTTTGCTGCATCTTCCTTCCTGCTCAAAGAGGTGATTCAACCAAACACAGCAGCAAGATGTGACAGACAGCTGGGGTGTGGGCTCAAGCGGACCGAGCTTGATGAAACGCTTTCCGCTGAGCACATGTAGAAATATGTCTGCGTAGGTGCTCGTCACCCCACCTGCATCAATATTCATAAATGTTAATAGCTGGAACGCTTGAGGGCAGCAGCTCTGTCGCAGCATCTCTTTATATGCATAGCAATATTCCTTGCTATGACTGTGGGCGAAAGCTTTTTTCTATTCAAATGTTTTCCTCTCAGATCTGCCCTTTCTGTCATATGTATCTTGTTTCTCCTCTTTTGCTTTCATTCACCTCTCAGTTTGCTGTTCTTCTTCATTCTCTTTTTCAGTTCAAGGTTTGCACCTCTCCTCTTCTCGTTCGTTCTGCATGCTTTACTTCCCTAATCCTCTCTTCTTTTTTTTTTTTTTTGCTTTACTCTTTAAGCTCCTTTTTTCCTCAAACCGCATTTAAACACTTGTTTTTTTTTTCCTCACACTTTCTACAGCGTTCCCCTTTCCGGCGTTTTGTAGCAATGACTTTGTGTATGAATAGTGAATGAGCTTAGAGAGCTCAAAAGATGCCCGATTGACTAAATGAATACATTGCTCCAGAATGGCTCATTTTCCCCCAGGAACCCCAATCTTTCTGTCACCCCCCCTGACATCTATCTCTGACTTTCTGTAGTCATTTCTCTATTGATAGAGCTGTCTTGTACATGAGGTGAGAGGATGTTGTTGATTGATGTATTTAAACTTTTCAACTTGTCAAAGTAAATTAATATTCTGAATAAATATTCATCTTCCTAATCTTTCAAAACTTTTTTCACTCTGTTTAATTCATACATCTTTAAAGAGCCACTCTAATAAAAAAAAATGATGTTTTTTGGTGTTTTAACATGTTCTTGTAGCATTTTTCTGATGGCGAAGGATGTATATAAAGAAAATTAAGCTTAAAATTATATTTCTGGATATTTATTTCTTTATTCAAATCATTAAAGCAGAAAAAAATGCTGTTTAGAAAAGTTTTCTAGCTGTGAAGTAAATTACTAAAACATTGTGAGGAGAGTTTGTTAGAGCTGTGGAAAAATTAGATAAAAAAACTAAACTTTATCAAATGAACATTAATGGCTAAAATTCTTAGCTCTCACTATTGCAAAAAGGGCTGAAGATGATTAGCAAGGCTAGAAATGCTATGGAACGTAAAAACAAGGCAAAACAAGCAGAAATGCTTTCTTTCTTAAGAACTATTGTGCCTCTTTTAATCAGAACAACACTTTTCTGATTCAAACTTTATGTGCAACATAAGATTAAATCCTTTTGTTGACTGAAATATTTCAGATGACCATGATTAGTGGAATAATAAAAAAATACATTTTTTATGGCTTTGGTGGCATTATTTTTAAGTCAAATCAAAGTTTTCCTGTTAGATTTAAACTATTGAACTGCTAAAAGAAGAGATGAAACCAATCCTCACACCCACATTTCCTAAACTGATGCTAAACCAGGAGGAAAGGATGAGCAGATGACTCATCCAGTGAGCTTTTGTAACCCTGTGAGTGCCTCCTCTCCCTCCTCAAATATAACATTTTACAAAATTGCCCTCAGAGAGGTTTGTAAAATGTCACTGTGCTTATAATTGCAGTGAGAGCTCTGTATTTTGTCTGTTCCAGGGCGCTGGAGTGATGTCTGTCTACCTCTTCATGAAGCGTTACGCTGAGGAAGAACTTTACCGCCCCCACCCTGCACTCTATCGCCCCCGCATGTCTGACTGCAGCGACTACAGCGGCCAGTTTCTCCATCCAGATTCCTGGGCCCCCCCGCAGCGCGGCCGCAGTGCCTCTGATGTCTCCTCCGACATCTCCATCCAACTCAACCAGACCCCTCCACCGCAGCAGCATCTCAAGGGGGGCAGCAGCTCCCAAGCAACACCTTCTTCCTCTGGACCTTCATCCGCTGCCAGCTACCAGCTCCACCCGGCCTCCTCCTCCTCCACATCCTCCTCTTATCCACACCCCCTCCACCCAGGTGCCACCTCCACCCTAACCAGAGCTTCCCACGCACACGACCACTTTCAGCCTCACCCCCACCCAAGTGGGCCTCCTCCTCAGTCCCTCGCCATGGCAGCACCTCCCTCTGCCATGCCACCTCCTCGCTACCACACTAGAATGAGTGCCTCGCCCTGCTAGAAAAAAAATGCAGTAAAAGGGGAGGCGGGGTACCTCAGGCTTTGGGTTGGGGGGGTGGGAGGTGGGGGTTTGCTGTTTCAGCTCCTACACATTATATACCAACATGAACACAACCACAGGTTCTATACTCCCTACAGACTGTGGAGGAGTGTTCCAACAAAAGGCTGAAATGACGAGGATTAAGAGCATGAAGAGATGAGGAAAAGGTGGAGGAGGGGGAGGGAAGGGTGGATGACTCACCACTGAACCCCAGATGAAGACAGACGCTTTACAAAAACTTTTCACACGCAGACGGGGAACATGTGGATGAGGAGCGACAAGATAAGTGTGAGGTTTGTAACGGAGACATTCATCTTCAGGGCCACGATTCTCAGGCAACCAGGAGAAGCAGCGCTGGAGGCGGGGAGCTTTTTCACAACATGCTAGCTTCTCCCAAACAGGAACTAGTCTGGCTTTATCTCAAAAGTCCAATTCTTCTTGATAGGTTAGATATTTATCTTAAACTTAAAAAGGTTTTTAGAAACGAGTCTGATGGAATGAAAATGGAACCTGCAAGCAGCTTTGAAAAGCCCACACTTCCACTGTTAGTAGTTGTAGTGACATAAATCAAGCTGATAGGTCTGCATCATCTATCATTTGTTATTTATTCCACATCCAACTGATTCTACAAAATGTTTTATTTAAAAAAATAAATTATAGGGGCTTGTTTTGAATTTGAAGCAAACCTTTAAAACGTGTCAGTGAACAGTCATGTAAGTTACAAAACTGTCTGATTTGCTCAGTTTGGTCACTTGGATACAGAAAAACCACTCAACTAATACAAAATAAACAACAATTATTAGCTCAAGTGTCCTAAAGACCCACCCCAGTCATCTTTTGATCTATTTTCAAAGCGTTCCCAGTGGTCTATTATTATAATTATACAGTTTTTAGCCAAAATAAGTCAATATATCATTTCCAACAGCATTTTTTTTTTTTGTCTGCGCCTGATCCACAATGATTTGAATAAAATAATACTCAGAAATACAATTTAAGGTTAATTAAAGGCTTATACATGTCCTCCATTGTGAGGAAAATGCTGCAAGAACATGTCAAAAACACCAAAAAGACAGTTTTCATAAGAGTGGGTCTTTAAGTAAGCTGAATGAAAGAGAAATGTGTTGGTGCAATTCCCAAAAAAACAAGATTAAAAAACTCATTTTTGCAAAGATTTTGACTGAAGAGGTTATCCTCTGCCAAATTCATGATCTCCAAGGACATTACAAACATTTGTACCAACTTATCTATAGGTACAAAAATTAAGTTTGCTGTCCTTATAAACCACAGGTCTCAAACTCCAGGCCTCGTTGTAGCTTCTTATTGGCAAAAAAAAACCAAACACATCCAGCTGATCAGCTGCAGACAGGGGAGGATTTCTGAAAAAGCAGAAGGATCCCGGCCTTTGAGAACTGGAGTGTGACACCCCTTCTACAGACCTTTTAACCCAAACTGGTGACTTCAGCATTAAGAATAAGTGGTCTAGGGGATGTATGGATAGCATTTTCTCAAACGACCCGAACAATATTAGTGGAAAAGATGGACTGTTATTGTTTCTTATTACTTTTAAGTAATTTCTCCATCAATTCAATCAGAACATGACAAAAAAGAGTGTTTTTTTTTTTTTTTTATTGGCGTTAGACATTTCATCTTTTCACAAATTATGTTATACACACACACACATATATATATATGTATATATATATACATATATATATGGGTTTTTAGGTTTTCTAGGTAGCTTGTAAAGTAAGAAACTTGTTTAGGAAATGAATGTTTAACAAATGTTGAAGTTTTCAGGAGAGCTCCATGGGAGCTCCAGAGGATTTAGTCTATTTTATCTTTCAGGGTCAACGGTGCAGTAAATCATCTAGCAGAGGGTTTTGCTTTTAATGTCTTGAATTAAGATTCAGTTTGTATGTTTTTTGATCATTATTGTATCTATTCATCCCTAAAGAACTCTTCTAGAAGTGGGAGTCCAGCTAAGTGCTGATTTTCGGTACCAAAAAATGAATTATTGGTGGAATGTTATGGTAGAAAGCTAAGAGGTTTGTATGTCAAGTATTTCTAAGGTTTACCAAAAGAGATTCATCTCCAACTTCCAGATGTAGTTTAATGAAATAAAGTAGCACGTTTCCTACATTCAAGGGTTTGAAAGGTATGATCTGCAATAAGAAGCTTAAAGATACTCGATTTCCTTACCAGTATTTTTGCATATTTGTCACACCTAAATATTTACAATGAATGAACTGTATATTATTAAACCAATATAACTGAAGTAAATATAAAATCTGCTTTCAGGATTTTCTGGTTGCACATCACACAGTCCAGGTCTTAGGGGTGCAGAACAACTCCATACCATCACACTTCCACTGACATGTTTGACTGTTGCACCTTTTTTTTCCCTGTAATATCAGTTTGGCTGTAAATGTTTAAGAAAGTTATTTTTGGTTTATTATTGCTTCAACAAATTTTATGGGGGTTATCCAGATTTTTGTAGAATAAATTCTGGGATTTTTCTGCTTAGTTTTGTCAAAATGTCTCTTCTTGTGGATCATAAACTTGACTTTACTTTGAGTGAAGTGAGTTTTCCATGTTTTTTTTGCTTTGTTTAGAATCTCCTGGATGAGTTATTGTTGTGTTCTTGGACTCATTTTGCTTTTAAAGCTCCTCCTGTTCCAAGTTTTTTCTCCAATTGCAGAGAACATCATCAGAGATCATCAGGTCTAAGGCCTAAAGTGTTAGAAGCATTTTTTAATTATGTTAGACCAAAACATTCAGTTTTAGGATTTCTTATCTTGACTTGTTTTGCAGATGCAAAAGTATGGGTCTCTTTTAGAAATATTTTACATTTTTCACACATCTTCAATGTAGCAGGTCTTGGTGTGGCAAAACAAAACTGATATCAGCTTTACAGAACCTGTGGGTTTGTCAAAGTCTACTCAGGATATGACTAGGTGGCTATTACATATTAAACATAAGAGCAAAATCATCTTTCAAAAATAGCATTTTTTACTGATCCATACCCTTGGTGTGACAAATATGCAAAAAGATTATTAGGAAGGTGTGGAACTTCGATGAAAAGCAAACTGAAAATGTCTGTTTACCTCATCTGTAGTCTTTAAGCGAAAGATTCAAAAGAAGAACTGTGGTTTCCGTCTGTGCGACGTAGCTTTGCAGTGATGGTCTCAAAAGTCCATTTTAACAGCTTCTTGTCGGCTCATTGTGCAAAGTTTCTGTAAAACAGAAAAAAACTTGCTTTTCAGTCTGCTCCCTATCCAAACTGTTGTTTCAGTGACCGGAGAGATTGTTTGTTTTTGTAGCACAGTAACAATCATGCAAAAATTAAGGTATATTTTGGAGCCATTTTTAGATTGCTGGGGGGCATCATGCCCCTCGTCTGTTTTTCTGTTAGAAATGTAGCAAATGAACTGCAGTGTTAATAGCATATTTTATGACTATGCGTCATGTATTGATTGAATAGGAAAATGTTCGGCTGCTGTTAAGAGCTTCTGCAAATGCTTTTTTGTTTTTGTTTTGAATTTCCAAAGCTGAGCATCAATGCTTACGTGTGCATCACAGCTTCATGTAGCTGATCTCAGAACCAGCGGTGTTTTTATGGCAGAAAGTCTTCAAACTGTGATTCGGGTGTAAAAACTTTTATCTCTCATATGCATACAACCAAGGACAAGTTAACATTAAAAGACTGAGAGAATTTAAAAGAAAAATACATGTGTTGAATCAGTTCCAGTAGATTTTTGTCCAAAATGAACAACATAATGTAAACATGCTTTTGTTTTCTCACCATTCCTGAAATTGTAGCATTGCAGTGTTATTTGCAAGCAGCGTTTTTCTTAACCTTGAACTAATAAAGTTTGGCTGGGTACAGAGTGTTTTAATAAGCCAAGTTAACACATTTATAGGAACTCATTTCTGACTAAATTGCATTTCTGCACAAAAAACAATGCTTTTGATGGTAATTCTGCCATCAGGCATGCACAGTTTAAATTTTTTATATAAATTAAATTTAAAAGAAAAAAGCGAAAAAATAGCAGATGAAAAGCAAAATGACTAAAATGGAACAGCTTTTCTTCGCTGGAATATGTATAAAAGTTTGACATGTCAAGAAAAGACAGAAAAAGTTAAACAAATGTGACTGAAGAAAGCTTTGCGATGATAAAGCTGCACCTAATGTTTCTGTACATCATTAGTTGAAAACACACAGCTTGAATATTAAGAAATACCACATTATAAGGAAGTTATTAGAAAAAAGACTTACATTTCAAGCAAGCTATAAATGGTGTCATTTGTGAGGTCATGTCGCATGTTGAGAGTTAAACCAGTTGAACTTTGACCAATCAGGGACTTGAATTTGGTAGTGATGTACAGGTAGCGTCCTTTTCAAAACACAAAAATGCCAACTGTCAATCGATCATGAATGAAAAATTAATAACTGTGGTTTGTGGCCGGCCAGAAAATATGACACCAAGTCTTTCATATGTCATTAGTAGAGCGGTGAAAGAAAAAGCCAGGAGCAAGATTCAAGAGATTTGCACCACTTTGACATTTCACACTAAGCCTCTTAACTGTGAGTACACGCGCTACTATCAGTTAGCGACAGACCTGTGTGAACACCATGATATAATAAAAGCATGTTTAAAAAAACTCGTTTTCAGAGTATTCTTTAACGCGCCACACATGTGCGGTGTGTACGTAGCTTGATAGCTTCTGCATTACCAGACGGTCAGGAAAGATGTTCAAGTTTTAAAGTTTTAAGTTGCCATTTCATTTGGAAAAAAACAGATTAATGGTGTTTGACAGTAAGAAGCGGGGTTATGTTGCACTGTCAAGTAGTGCATGAGGATTAAAAAGTATCTGATTTCTTGGGGTCATACTAGATTAAAATTTGTCTTGAAACCACATATGTCAAATGTTAAAAGTAAAGTGTCTAAGACTCTATCATTGTTGAAATTAGTAAAATGTTTGTTTTGGAACTTATTAAGAATGTTAATGAGAATTTGTTTTAATTATATTGTCTTTATGTAAGGTAACGCATAAAAACAAACATAATGCCATTGTTAACTGCAGAAACAAGCCATTTTCTTAATGCAGGAAGCAGAATTTTGAGAAAACACAAACACATCATTTTATTAAGTCAAGCTTATTGACATTTATTGATTTATGAGAGCTCCAAACCTCTGTAGGCATGTTTAAGTGAAAAACAGAGCCCTGCCAGAGGGTTTGCAAATGTTGTTTGTGTACTCTTCTGGCGATGGACATAGAGGGAGATCTCACATTGAAACTGTCAGACCAGTTTAAAGAAAATTTGTTTCTGTGTTTCTGGTGTAAAACTTTTAAATGCTCAACGGAATGTTTGAAAAGGCTTTACAAATATGTTTTTAATTTAAAAACAGGAAAATAACGTCCTCTTGAAAATAACTGCCAGAAAAGTTAGAGACTAGTTGTTGTGGCAACTGTCTAATGGACTATGATATTGGAAAATGATACTGAGAAATATCAAGTAAAATTTTTTTTTTTTCTTAAGATTAAGTGAAGGAGTTGTAAATATTTTAGGCTTTTTTAATGTCTGCCCCTTTCCAATCATGCTTTGCAATTTGTATTAAATGGATTTTGAATAGTTTTGCAATTTGTGTTGCTTTGGAGGATTTTTTGAATATGGTTGTGTATATGATGCTTTCATGAAAGGAATAAAAATCAAATATTCAGAAGTTTTTGAATAAAGTTTTTTTTAAATGATTTCAATTTTCCTTCAAAGACTGAAGAAACAAAAAGAGGGTCTTCCATTTTTTTTATGTTAAAAAGAAAATTAATTATTCATATCTTCACAAAGATAAAACGCTGGAACGATTGCAGCAGAACTTGAGCTGAACCCGTTCTTTGTACCCGATTTCAGAAAAATCATCCAACACTAACGATGAAGTTGTCTGAAGCTGCAGCCTTCTCTAATAACTTGTTTTGACCTGAGATTGATGCCGGGCTGTCTGCACCACCGACGCCACAGCTGCACATTCAGCTGGAGCAGAAGAAACAAGCCCTGCTCATCTGTGGGCGAGCCTCCCAGCATTCTGGGGGAGACCAGCCGGGACAGCTGGCCTGTCCTAATTTGAGCAAGTTATATCAAATTATTCAAAGAAACTTCTGGAATTGAAGATTCTTCCATGTAGGAGTAAAAACCAAGATTTAAAAAAGGAAATCTAAAAGAAAATGAATGGCCACAAGTAAGACATCCAAAAGAGTGAGGCTCACTTGATTATCCTTTTCCTGATCTTCCAACAACATCATAAATGTATAAACATGGTTTAAACAAACAGACAGTGTTTCTGAGAGACAGTAACAGTTTATTCTCTTCTCCTCACCCAAATGATCTCATTTCCATTTGGCTCTTTTGCTCCAGAGGATGTTCAGAACCTGTGATGTCAGAAAAATCCCCAGCTGTGATTTGCTATGGTGGCCATAGGGGGGCAGTACAGGCAGCAGTGGATGCAGTTTACCTCTGAACAGAAGTAGGTTTCGTGGTGCTTAAAAAAAGCCAAACTACACTGTAGTTTCTTTTTATACTGAGACAGATTTTTATGTTACTCTCACTAAACATGTATAAACAAACAACTGCAAGGTAAACAACTTCTTTCATTTTTGTGTGCGTGTGTTCTTAAAAGGACAAACTTCTGTGCTGCACTAACTGTGTAATCCACAAACCTCTGGTTCAGGTTCAGGTCCAGTCATAGTCTGCCTGCTTCAGGAAAAAACATCTGGCATAAGAAAATATAAACCTCTGCCAAAATAATGTGCAAACGATTTTGCCGAGGAAAATCGGAAACTGGGGAGCGGTCAAAAGATAAAGAAAAGCTGGAAGGGTCGACAAAGAAGAAGTGGGTTCAGACAGCTGTTTCTTTGCATAAAAAGGGCATTAGGTCCCAACTTCAAACAACAAGAAAACATCTAAAACAAACATAAAAGACCGACAAAAAGACAAAGAAAAGCTGGCATGATTGGGTAAAAATTGTTATTAATTAGTCCAATTAATGCCTATGCAGATACATATAAAAAACACAGCTATAATATAACAAAATTGTGTTTGATTGTATGGGTTATTCGGTTTTTTTACGTTATTATCATTACAAAAATTTTTATGATAGAAAATAAAGTTTTTTATGCTAATTGGTCAAATAAATCATTAAGATGTTATTGTATTGAATTGAATCTATGTGCAAATTGAGAAAGATTTGCAAGAAATGATAAAAGCTTTAAAAAAAAACTCAGTCAGTTCTTTAGAATTAACTCACAACCCAAATATTAAATAGAAATCCAAATTGTAAATCTTTGCAAAGCAGCACTCAAAACAGTTTTTCCTTTTCTCTTTTAATCAGGCTGCTCCAGTTACCGCAGAGCAATAATTAGCCTCCTGCAGACTCCAGCTTAAAACACAAAGCATTCAGATTTGAGGTCCCCACCTGCTGTGACTCGTCTGTATGTTGATTGCCATGACGACACTGAAATGAAGCCAAACTTTTGTCTGCGGGGATTGTCAGTAAGAAACAACAATAATATTAAATTAAGGATGATAAGCAGCTTGAAGTGAAGCCTTTTTTTGTTTGTTTTGCAATAATATAAAAATAGAGAAGATTAATGTTTATCATGTTGTTAAAACCCTGGTCACAGATGTACTTATAAATAAATTAAAAAGGGATGAAACTTCATCTCAGCTGATGACAACATAGTGTCACTGAAATGGTGGATTAAAAAGACACAGAGCAACAGCAACATGGAAGGTAACCAGCAGTAAGTCATCACTCACACGGCTTCTGAACGCTGATGTCAAGTCCTGTTGTGATGCTCAGGAGCTTACTCCACTTTAGCTTACTTAAAACTTGGGCAAAAGGAAAAGGAAACACTGGAGATCATGCAAGCTATTTACTTTTTCCCCAAGCACATTTTTTTTTTCTTTTTAGCAAATGCTAGTTTATCATAGTTTTGAAATAAAAGTTCAACATTTTGACTTTTATTCCTCAGTTCTAACTTCCTGAGCCAAATACCAAGAGTCAAGATAAAATGTATAGATAAATTTGTTTTTGTTAGTTTGTGTGATTGTGGTAAAGTACAACAGGATCCAAACTTTTTGATTTGAACCTGTGTTTCAAACAAACAAATCACAAAATCAGTGTTGTATGATCCAAAACACAAGAGACCAGGCTTGATGGCAGAAACTTAAACATAAAAAAAAAAAAACACATTAATCGTGACCAAAACCAAAATGAACTAAGAGAGCAACAGAGAGAGCAGATGACCAGACACCTAAATACACTGAGAGTAATTACGTGAAATGAAGACAGCTGTTGATAATTATTAACATAACTCTGGTGTGACTGACAAGGCAATCAACCAAAACCAAGAAATGTAACTGACATAACCAAATCCCAAGGATCAATCCCCCCAAAAAAGAAAACTATATTCATTTATATTTTGGAATTGTTTGGTCTAGTTACTCATAATTAGAAAAAAAAAATGTTGGAATGGAATATTTTACACTAGCACAAGGATAGCTCAGCTGTTATAAAATGATCAACAAAAAGAAGACCTTGCTAATCCACTATAATGTGATACAACAATCAAAATAAATGCTGACCTGTTTCTCTTTTTTGTTTCTGATAATTGTGTTAAAATATATAATATACATATTTATTTTGTCATCTTAATTTGTCAAAATGTTAATAATTTTTTTTTTAAAATATTAGTTTCCAAACATTTTCTATCCACCAATAAACTATATAATACAAAACATGTTTTACTTCTTTTCCTTTTACTATAATCAGAAATGTCAAATTCTTAAATTACAGACTTTATAAAGATAGTTTACCTTTTTTTTCTAAGTGTTACTCATTAAATATGTTAAGCGAGCTTTGCATGAACATTTACATTTGTGTGTGGTAAATAATAATCCGGTTTATCGAAGGCCAACACTTCCGGTGTAAATATTCATTCGCATTTTCCACCTTTTTCTCGAGGAGAGCACAGCGGGAGTGCCAAATTCTGTGGAGTTGCTATAGTTGAACTACAGCTTTTTAGTTATTTTTACTGATCTGTCTTAATGAAACAGAATTCTCTGCAGTTAAAAGAGGCTGCGTGTATTAAAAAAAAGATTTGGATCACCTTGACCTCAGCTTCTGTCAGTGTGGAGCCACACAAAGGAATCTCTGAAGCTCAGAGTCCTGATTAAGCTGTTAAAATTTGCCAATTTCATTCTTAAGTGTGTGGACTAAAAGCCTCAAGCATCAGTAATAAAACTATGTGGAGATATAATTATCCAGTTGGTACTGAGCTAATTGGTCGTCAGGGTTCTGTCCTGGAGTTTTCTTGATTTTTCTACACCCCCAACTGATGTAAACTTCATCAGTTGTGATCAGTGGTTGGCTAATCTAAATGTACCTCAGAGAGCTCCTAGATCGGCTCTGTGGCTGCTTATAAATATTAATATGCTGAAATATTTATTCTAGCATAATCTGGCTTCAAGGAACAACACAAAAAAATTGAAATGAAACTATGAAGAGCTAGTTTTTGCAGAAGAAAGGCTGTGGGGCACAAATGTTGTTTGGTTAATTAGCTTAAACATCTTAGAAAAACATCAAAACACAACTTAAAACATCCAAACCCAAGTAGATGTTGCATTAAAAGCATGTGGACAAGCAAACAAGCAAAAATCTGTTTGAAAACCAGGCTGATTGGCAATTAAATGCAACAAAACTGAAACTTGTAACTATGAAGAAAGCAGAACTGAACACAAAGCAGATCTTAAACAAATAATGAATATATCAATATTTATAGCAAGCCCTTCCCTTATTCATTTAGATGGACTGCTGTTCACCGTCACATGATGGCAGCTCACTGCAGACATCAGCTCTTGAAACCAGCTCCTCTCCAGGGGGACGTGTCTGCATGTTTGTGGTCCTGCTTTCTAGTATTAATTAGGAAGCAGGTAAATGTTAAGCCTAGTCAAGTTGTGGTGTAACTCTGACGAGTAAAGAATGCTGTTAGTCCTGATGATCTCTCCCCCTACACTGAGCTGCAGTTTGTCGTCTGCTTCTCTGCATTGGTTCATTCTATTAATGTTTCCATGTGTGATTTCTCCTTGAACTCGCTTGGCTGTGCCTTCCACCTCTTTAGCATCAATGTGTTTGCCGGTAATCTGAATAATTCTGCTCAACAGTCCAGGCTAATGAGCACAAAACAGCAAAATCACAAGTCCTGACTGTTTTTTTTTTAGAGATTTTTATGTATATATATATGTATTTATAAATTCATTTCCTCTAATGACCACTAGATGGCCTATCAAAACACAATATTTTAAAGTAATGCCTCTATGTGTCTCTGATGAACACAGTGTTCTGCAGGTCATTTAGTGAAGAGAACAGTATTTTTCCTCTCCTTATTTTCAGTATTTCTATATTTGAATGATTTGGACCCTTGTAGAATTTAAGTATCACAATGAGGTGATACTGAATAGAATTTTTAAAGAGGATTTTACTGAATAGAACTGAAAAATCATTCAGAAATGTTTGTTCCTCTGTGGTTGTTTCATGAAATAAAAGAACAGCAAATATGACTTTGTGAAGCTTTTAGTCAGATTTTAGTCAAGACTCCAGAACCAATATGAATCTTTTCAGTGGAGAACTCTGTTTATGGATCATTTGTCTGCTGAAGAACCAAAGTTCTCTCAAGCTCATTAACTGATGGACATTCCCATCAAATAAAACAAGTTATTTGGTTCTGAAACACCAAAGCAGCCTCACACCAACACACTATCACCATCATGTGTAACTGCTGCTCTGATGTTCTTTTTCTGCTGTTATCTTGTCTCCAGATGTATTGGGACACTGTTCGCTGCATGGTGGTATTATGGTTCAGATTTTTCAGGCAAAAATTCCACATAAAGAATTCCCATCAGCAACAGAACCGGTATGTTACAGAATCCAAGATCACGGAAAGAAAGCAGAACTCTGCAAAACAGTCGTAGCTGACCTGAAAACAGCAGATCAGCAGTGAGGAAAAGAAAGCAATAAACTTTCAAACAAACAACCACTTCATTAAGTGGATGGAACAAGCGAATGCCATTTAAGGGAAATGTGCAGGCTGGAGGTCAAACCATTATGAATTTAATGGTTTGATTTCAGTCAATCTGTTCTAGTGTGAAGCCAAGTCAGAAAGTCCAAAGCTGGACAAACGGGTTTTATGTGGACACAGATGTTGCTTTTTTCTTCTCGGTCTTTTTCTAACAGGAGTTGGAGTCAGAAACAGACAAACTAACCGAAAATGAACCCAAAAGGACGCATTTCCACATCAGAAGACGCCACTTCTGGATTTGCCCTTGGGAAAAAAGGGCCAAATCAGCTCCCCCTCTTAAATCCTTCAGTTTGGAGGCATCAGCAGAGCTAAGAGCTTGTGATGAAGCCCCCGTAGGAAGAAAGTTGGATGGAGGAAGCTTGCAGAAATGCTGTGGCCAAATGAGTCAGGAGTCTGTCATCTCTCAGGAATGTTCATTCCTCGTCCGTTTCACACTCATGCAGGTTTGCAAGTCAGTGGAATTCTCACACTTTTTTTTAATAATCTCAGAAGAACCCCGCTTCCAACACACACAAACATGCACAATCGCCAGCTCCACCAAAGACTTCGAATTCACTGTTGCCATGGTGATGGGTTAGAGCACGCTCTCTCGCATCGCCTGTTCTTTTCAGCTCCTCTTGTGTGATGAGGGCTTGTTTTTGTCATCAGGTTTTGGATGTTTGTTTGTTTGTCTTCATGGAAATATAGTTACCTTAATTCACAGGAAATGTTGTTTGTTCGGGAGAGGCTTTTGTGCGAGAGCATCCCTGCACTTCAAGACTCATGTCACGTTCGTTAATCAAATTCCCGCCCACCTCATACCTCCCCCCTTCTCATCTTCTCATCTTTCAGCTCTTTCAGGCTGAGCATCCTTTCCTTCATCTCCCTTGTCCTTTGCTTCTGTCCATCCTTCTTTTTTTGTTTCTCCCTCACTTTGTCATCTTGAACCTCCTTGCCTCTCTCAGCAGCAGCAGAGGATGACGCTTCAGTGAGAGGAGAGGACGGCGAGCGAAGTAAAGCAAAGGTGTAATCCAAAGGGAGAAAAGGACAACGAGGAGGCGAGAAAGGGTCGAGGAGGGGGGAAGTGGCAGAAAGGGGCAAAAAGGGATAAACAGTGGATGGAGGCGGCTTGGACCGAGGCTGAGGAGCACTCTTCACTGACGAAGAAGAAGAACAGCAGCAGCAGCCGCAGGGGGGAAAGGAGATGGAGACCAAAGGGAGAAACGTGCCCTCAGGTAACACACTTTTACAGACATGCTCCTCTTTACACAACCAGGCTGGAACACATGACTCATATGGCATCTAACATGTTATCTCTGTGTCTGAACTCACATGCTTCAATCTCTGAACAGAAGATTGAACAAATGTACAGATGTTTTACTTCAGAAGGCAGGAAGCTTCAATGACTTTGCTCAGACTCAGGGGTCAGCAGCTTAGTGGATGCTCAGGTTTAGATCAATTCCTCCCATTAGGATTGATTCTTGACAAAAATTTGACTTAAATCCAAGCTGGATCACTTTGCCTCTTCTCCCTGATGCTTATGTGATTTATCCTCTCTTTCCAGTTCAAGCACACGCAGTTCACTTTTGCTAGGGATTCTGAAGTGGCAGTTAGCATGCATTGTCAATTCTCTGTTGATTTATTTGTTGTTTTTTCAAAAATTCTTTCAAAATGACTCTGGATGAAAAGCTCCTGTCTTACACATTGAATAGGGTTCTTTTTTGTCTTTTTTAAAATAGTGATAACAATCACATTTCCACCTCATTTGTTTTGTAGGCTGTATAAAACCCTAGGCCTCCTTGACCCTCCATTTCAATGTTTTTTATCCTGCGACATCTCATGACCAATTAGACACCAAGCTGTGGAAAAATTTGCAAAATTGTGAGTGTTTTATTGGTTTCACACTGAGTCGGTGTCCCTCAAACGTTAGTTTGACTTCTTCATTTTGGGCCAAAACCTACAAAGTGGTTCACATGTATTTTGTGATCTAGCGTCGAACTCGTGTCAGAAGTATCCGTTTTCATTCTTGTTTGTGTTTGGCTTCACAGACTGCCAACACCCAGTGATTCTTATATTTTTCAAAGGTGCTTTGAGACTGACTTGCCGGAAATTATTCCAAGACTACTTGGAAAACAGATTAGTTGTTCAAAAGTTTAAACGTGTTTAAAGTCCAGGGGTATTAGAGGAAGACTGTCCCATAAAAGCTATTTCAAACATTTTGAAAACACTTCAAAAGTTTGATTAATGAAAAAGAAATAACACAGGATATCATCTATGCAGATGATACTCAGCTGCTTTTTTTGTAGCTCTTTTCACACAGATCCTTCCAGTTTGCCTTTAAGATACTCCAATCTGTCTTCAAAATAAATGAAGTAAATTGTTTTAAAATAGAAAAAGAGGTAGTTAAAGGTCAGAATTGTTTTGTGCATTTGAGGACTTCCCTTAATAGTAAAAAAAACCCCAAGCATTTGCAAAATTTCTGGAACCTCTCCATCAACAAGCTCCTACCAGAGAAGAAGACTTGGCCATGTGTTGCTATAAAATTTTACTGCGACTATATTTGACTGGCAATCCCAAAATTTGAGGCAATAAAACTTGTCTTATTTTGGATTCCAGGTTGTTTGTGTATGACTTCAAACTTGTCCGGTTACCAGATAGTTGAGGCTTGACTTGGACTTGATATTTGAGACTTGCTTAGTTGGCTTACTTGTTGGATTAACTGTCTGAGACTTACTTAGTTGGAGTTTTACTTCGACTTGGTCTCTGAAACTTTCATTTAAGAGGTAACTTGGTCTCTAAGACCTTCTTAGTTGGGACTTGACTTGGTCTCTGAGACTTGCTTGGAGACCTATGTCTTGACTTAGACTCTGTGTTAGAGACCTAAATTTTTGTAGTGACTGTAGACTTGGGACTTGGAGTGAACTCTAGGGTAAAAACTTGATGCCTTACTCGGACTTGGCCCTCTACTCAACACTGCAGCTTCACTGAAGTGCTCAAAGCAAAGCAGTTCCAGCATTTTAATGTAGTTATCAGCGAGTCATACGCTCGATGTTGTCATAGCAGTTAATGAAATCTTTTGCTTGCTTCCACCAGCAATTTGTCTCATCATCTTTTCAAATATTTTTTTCCAACAGTCTCAATTCCAACTTTAAATGTGACAAAACGTTTCACAACTTCCAAAAAACTGCATGTCACCTTGATGGAAGTCCGCAGAGAAGCATAAGCAAAAACACCACAAGACTTGATTTTGAGTCAAACTTGACAAAGTGTTTCCCTGCAGAGCATCAGTGTTTTTCATACTGAACATTGAGTTCCTACATTTATAACTGTGGATCATATCTGCAGTGATCAATAAGCTGTTGCTGTGTCTCATGCAAGCAACCGATCCCGAGTGGGGAGGATCCCCTTTCAAGATCATAGTGATAAAAATAACAACTCTGATTTGTGCTGTTACATATTAAAAATGTTAGAAAAGCCTGACACAGTATGTTATTGACATTAGAGTGGGAGAAAAACTGTGATTAAAAAAAATCCCCATTGTAAGAAACAAACCATCAAAAATGCTAGTGATTGTACACGTTGTATCACATTTTTGCAATAAAATCTGTAAAAGACAACAAAATCCAAAGTATTGTAAAACAATATTATGAATCTTATTATTTTTAGTGGGGTGCAGGGGTATTGTGATGATTCTACATGACACCAAGGGATTCACCTTTGCATTTTCCAGGTTTCAGGTCCTCCTCGAGGTCATAGCTGCATCACACTTTGTTAGTTTAAAAATGTGGTCTCCATGGAAACACCCTACAGAGCATCTGAATAAACAATTTGTTCAGAGCTGCAGAGTTTATATTCACTGCACAGTTAGTTGTATTCACTGCTCGTCCACTTGGCAGCTTCTAATTTTCAAATCAAAGAGGAAGTTATTTTCATAACAGAACAAGAAACAAGGGCTGTAGTACAAAAATAAATCAAGAAAATAAAAGGAAAAATTAAAAAGTGGCATTTTTGAAAACACTAAGAGCATCTAATTCTGTGTGTGCACATTTAATACCTTTGGCATGATTTTAAACCACCTCCTGCAATCGTACTGGATTCTGTGTGGGTTTTGTTGTTACAGCTGGGTCGACATTTTGTCCCTGGCTCCACACTGCCAACATGTTTTTTACTGCTCCAGGCGCTGTGTTTTAATCAAAAAGACCCCCAGTGGGTGGTGCCACAAGGGACGTGTTTCCACGAATGCATGCTCAAGAAACGGCTGCATTTACTCTTTTATGTTTGAATCAGGAATTTTGGACAGTCCACACGCAGAGTTTACCACACTGAAAGAAATAGATGAACCTCACCTTCTCCCTTCCTACCTTGGAGACTGCGTGGTAAAGCATCCTGGAAGTAGTGATCAAAACAAACAGCTGTGTGGGCGCCTAAAAGTGAAGGTCATGCTGGATGTTACATAATGTCCTTCAAGACATTTTTTTCAGAAGGTGCACTTACTGTTTTCTGCAGCATGGGAGTTTATTACCAAAAATACACTCCGGCTTAGAGCTGTGTTTTTTTTTATTCTCCTAATGGGGCAAATGAAGCATCACTCTCTGATCATTTTAAAGATTTTTCTGTTGTTGTTTTTTTTCCCTAGACCTTAGTTTTCTTCCAAGGCCGGCAATGATTTGGTGTGAGCGTGGCATCCAGGTGCTGCTGACCACCATGGGCGCTTTTGCCGCCTTCGCCCTCATGACGGTCGCCATTGGTACGGACTATTGGCTGTATGCCCGAGCCTTCATCTGTAACAGCACAGCTAACTCATCCCAGGAAGAGTCCAACAACAAGGACAAGAAAGACCCTGGGGCCCTCACCCACTCTGGCCTGTGGAGGATCTGCTGCCTGGAAGGTGAAGCTGCCGGAATTCTTTGAATGCATGCTGATTTCTGTGAATGTTCACCACTAAGGTTGAAGTTTTTTCTTGAGCCTGTCATTCAAGTTGGTCTTTGTTGTAATAAGATTCAGCTTTAACCCTCAAACTAGGTTGCATGGAGGATATTTTCCTTTGAATTTAAATATGTAAAAAAAAAAAAAAGAAAGTTTTTGCCCAGAGTGGAACTCTGTGAAGCTGCTTGGCTCAAAGACCTACTCTGATCATCTTTCGATCCATTTTAAAAACGTTCCCAATGAGCTTTTAATTAGGTTTATGCCATTTTTGGAAAAATCTAAAACTTGTCTCATTATCTAAGACATAGTCTCTGCAGAGCAGCAGGACCATGACTTGTTGGTGGGGAGTAAGCCTGACCCTGCTTCCCAACATCTTTCCGTTTACACTTTCTCCCGTTAGCTTATAACCCCTCACACCTCCACTTAAAATTAACGATGCAACAAAGAGTGTTGCAGCAATCCAGCCGTACAGTTTAGAGCCAGATGCCAGCTGGGATGAGAAAAATGTAGGCGTGCATGGATCCATTTGTCTTCAAGCGGATGCTTCAGAATAGAAAGAAGAAGGCAGTTTGTGGCTTGCATTAACTTTTACAAGCTTTTTTCAAAAGCATTTTAAGGTTCGCTCCTGATTCACAACAATTTGAATAAAAAAGGACTCCGAAATACAATTCTGATCTTAATTTTCTTCATATATGTCCTGTATTATGAGAAATACGTCGCTAGAACATGTCTAAAATATCTGTTTCATCAGAGTGGGTCGTTAAAAGGTTTTGAGTCCAATTGAAAAATGGTTCAATCATCTCCAAGGACAGTTAAAGTGCCATGCTAAGTTCAAACCAATGAAAAAATATGGTGTGATGTAACTTTTGGTCTATATTAGGTCCATTTATTTTTGCTCTTTCTATTTTAACTAGATATTGGAGAGTTACACTTTGGCATACAAATATCAACCAAAGTAATTTAGGGAAATTTAAAGAAAAGAGCTAGTAATTGATGCATTGTTGAAATATTTTTTGCGTCATGTCTTTAGCCCCAATGGAAAAAGTAGATTCTGCAGATGTTGTTTTGCAACTTTGAGCCACAGAGCTACATGTGCAGTAAACACTGTGATTGTATAGATTAATGTTTCCCCACGAACACAGAAAGACGCTTCTATCCATTCACTTCTGCCATGTCTTTGAGAGCGTATCGAGATGTTTCCAGAAATATCATCTCTCTTGCATGTTTTGCACCACAAATCTGTGGTGCGACACCAAGGCTTCCAAGATACATTCTCATGCAAAAAAATCTGAAAAAGCTGTTGAGGTGTCAGCAAAAGGATCAACCAATATGATTGCTGCATTCTGATGTTATTGGAATGAAGTAGAAATTGTTGTGTCTGCTTGTTCCTCTTTGTTTTTTTATTATATCTTCCTCTGAAATGTCCTTGCACCTTTATGCGTCATTCATCAGTTTAACTTATCTCTATCAATAGAAACCTCTTGCTTTCCTTCCATCTTCCATCACACATTTAACCTAAACCCACACAAATCTTTTAACATTCAAAAATGTGTGGTTTTGTTCACATTTTTTTCCATTTTTTTTTTTAATCACCATGGTCTTCAATGGTCTTCTCCTTTACCTGTTTTCCTTTCCTGTCATCTCACTCTTCCCTCTGGTACCTTCAGCATCTGTTTGCAACACACGAGGCATTACATTTGCAGCATTTTGGCTACAGGGTGACTTGTGTACAGAAAAAACATGCAAGGAGCTTCAGGTTTTGATAAAATGAATATGACAGGAGCTTTTTTCCCCAATATCTTGTCTGTTCTTCTTGTTTAAAGGCCTAAAGAGAGGCGTGTGCTCACAAATCAATCATTTCCCAGAAGACGCAGACTATGACCAGGATGCTGCCGAGTATCTGCTGCGTGAGTATCACACGCCAAAAGAATAAAAGATGCAGTCAGAAGGGTGTGAGGACATTAGATCGTGGTTTACTGGAGAATGCAGGGACACACTAAACAACACAGGTGTGCACACAGCAGCCTCCACCACTCCCTCACACAAAAGGACAGAACGGGAGGGTGGGGGGACATCAATGCATTGCTGTCGAATTCAAGCAAAATGTTGGTGAAAATACATCTGTGTGAATGCTCAGGTGCATGAGGCCAAGATTGTGGGGGTGTACAGAAGACTGATTTTTTCACAGATGGATTGAAAGAACAGCCTTCACTAATGGATTATTTTCAGCTTAGCATCCAGGTTTGATGTCAGGCATCTATTGTGTGCAAATACTCTGCTTGCACAGTCTGAACCTTTTAGTTTAGCAACTAAATGCTGTGTGTAGTTAATTAAACCACAGATTTTGTGTAAGTAGCTGGCATGATAACTAAACTTCTTACAACTTTCCAGGTACAGAACAAGCATTGAGAATTTATTTCTTCGCATTATAGAACACTGCAGTACGTGACTACATCCGGATTTTTTTCTGTGCCGTCCATTTATTGCACATATGTGATTTAGAGAATTAAACCTCCTAGATGCCCAAGACACCTAAGTAGGTCTTCAAATGATTACATTGTTAGGGGGTTAGGTTGCAAAAACAAAATGAGAATATTTTCAAAAAGAGAGCAAAAATTCCAGCTGCTGTCTCACCAAACTTTTGTCCTAAAATATGTAAACTCAACAAAATGTATTGTGTAAATGTAAGTGGTGGACGACAGCAATTCATGCACTGGTAATTAAAAGTCCTGCAGTGTCCTAATTAAAGATTAACATGTTAAAGCTTTGATTAAAACAATAATTTTGCTCATTTTCATAGCATTTTATTTTGTCTAGTTTGCAGCACATTCTTCAGTCTGTCAATGGATGAAAATTCACATTTTTGGACACACTAATGTCACGAATCATATATTAGTCATAAATAATAGCTAAGCATTTGGCTAATTAATGAATTTAGAAAAATGCAAATGAGAATATTCAAATTGAAAGGCAAAGCAATTATTTTCAGTTAGGATTAGAGTTGTATTAAAATCCATTCTAGAAAATTAGAAACTGAACTTTTTAGATGGTCCTGCAGGTTTTTTACATGTTGCAAAGCTGATCTTTGCAACATGCAACATTTTATTACACAGAGCACAATAAAGAATTAGGAAAAAAACATGTTGAACATCTGACTCACATGGCAAGAGAACATGGAAGGATTTGAGAAAATTTTTTGAGAAAAGTGCCAAAATACATGTAAAGAAAACATTTTTAAAAAATCATTGTTTTTCCAGGAAAGTATGGGGCCAGGTTTTCATTTTTAAAAAAGTAGAGAGGAAATCTTGTGGCTCTGCTTGTTGTGGAACTGCTTTCCCCTCCTGAGGTGCCGGACGGTTTGCCAAAATCTTTAAGAGGCCAATCCATAGTTGTTCTCCATAGCCTCTTCCCAGGACTTAGTTTTTGCCTCCACAACCTGTCAGCTGCCTCTGGAGTCCCACAAGCCAGACAGGCTTGTCAGGATTCTTTCTTCAGCTTGATGCCATCCCTTACTTCTGGTGTACATCACAGGGTTCAGGGAATACTAGTGCGACAGTGACCTTGTGACCACATCTCCAAACAGCAACAGAGACAATAAAAGTGAAAAACATGGTTCCTCGTTGCAGGTTTAGGTCTGCCATGTTTTTCCGGCCTCCTTCCTTGCGAGTGAATCCAACTCACCACCAGGTAGTGATCAGTGGACAGCTCTGCTCTTCTTTTTTCCCCTGACTGTCCAAGTCACACGTCCGAAGGTCACCTGAAATGACTACAAATTCGATCATCAATCTCGTCACTTTGTGTTTGGCCCCTATGTCAAAACCACAGTCAGTCCCCACCCAAAGGCAAAGGGACACGGCCCTCTTGTCTACCAGGATAAACACCTGCCCACTTCCTCTCACCATCTGCAACTTCAGAATGGTTGAGTCCAACCCCTCTCGAGGGACTGAGTTTCAGATCCCTGGCTGTGCATGGAGGCGAGTCCAACTATATCTAGCTGGTACCACTCAACTTCTTGCACAAGCTCAGGCTGATTCTCTCCCAGAGAGGTGACGTTCCATGTCCCAAAAGCCAAGTTCCATGATGAGATTTAGTTGCCGAGGCACCCGCCTTCAATTGCCACCAAAACAACAGCCCCAACACTGACCCCTTCTGAGCTCTCCTACAGGTGGTGTGCCCATGGGACAGTGATCCCACGTCATTCCTTTTAGCTGAACTCGATCAGGGCTAATGGGAGGAGCATCTGTTGGTCACCAGGTGCTCACATGAGAGCCCCAACCCCAGAACAAACAAGAACAAAATTTGGAATTTGCAGATGTTAGACAACTGATGGGAATTTAGCTTTAATTCCAAAAAATGTATCTAGCTTAACTAATCAAATAAACAACAACAGTCAGTATCATGCAAAGCCAAAGCATAGCTTCCGCTGTCTACTACTGAGTCTGACACCAGTTTGTCAGAAATGCACATAAAACTTGGATTTGACACAAACCTTCCACTTTTCCAATCTGCTTTCATTGTTTTTTTAAAGGTAGCATTTTTCACCACAAAGCTCTTTTCACAGTCATTGTATAAGAAAATAAAAGCTCATCAGAACGCTTAGTCTTTTTTCCTTAGTGATGAATAAAAATTAAGTCATCCAGAAAAGACACCTTGACAAAGGAAAAGGCTCAGGAATTTTAGACAACCACCTGAGATGGAGCCTTTCAGGTTTCTGATTATCACTAATCTGCTGCTACCAATGCCTTTCAGGTGTCTTTAGAGTCATAGATCCCTGATAATGTTTAAATACTCGAATTTTCAGGAGCAACATTTAGAAGTTTGTTTTCTTCTTTTGTAACATGAAGAACTTGTGCTGAATTGATGAAGTGATTTCTGTGCAGGTGTGGTGAGAGCTTCCAGCATCTTCCCCATCCTCAGTGCCATATTGCTTTTGATGGGCGGTGTATGCGTTGCTTCCAGCAGTTTTTACAAGAGCAAACGCAATATTATTCTGGGTGGAGGGATTCTTTTTGTGGCGGCAGGTAAGGCTACAGTTTACTCAAGCTTTTGAGAAAAAAAAAAGTATTTTAAATCAGAGGACAATTTTTATCTGGACATTTTTAGAAGGTGTCATTGCTTTAATGACTAACTTGTTGGTAACTGATACAAATGAAAGTCAGCCTTTTATTTTGGAAACGCTCAGTACAGTCCATTCTGCTGCTTTGGCTGTTTTTGAAAAGAGAAGGAGTCAAATATCTATTCTCTTCAGGTTTACAGATGGTAGTATGTCATCTCCTGATTGCTGACACATCTCATTTTTGTTTTCAGTCACAACCTACCTTAATACATCATCACCTGACAGAGAAAATAGATGGTAACAGATCTGAGATTACGTCAGAAGTCTCAAACAAAAACAACATTTTTGAACAAGTTTAAAAGTTTCAGTGCCACAAATGCATATCTGGAAAGACTTCTTGTGAACTCTTACACAAATGTTCTTTGCAGTTCAATCATAACCTTAAGAATATGTTAATCCTGCGACACGTGGATGTGTGCCAGAGGAGCATTTAAAAGTTCTTTGTCCTTCCAGGTCTCAGCAACATAATCGGAGTGATTGTTTACATCTCAGCAGCTCTCAGCGACATTTCTCCCAAGAAAGACGAAGACAAGAAGTGGCACTACTCCTATGGGTGGTCGTTTTATTTTGGTGGTCTCTCTTTTATTCTGGCTGAGATGGTTGGTGTCCTTGCTGTAAACATCTACATTGAGAAAAATAAGGAGCTCCGCTGCCGCTCCCGTACTGACCTCTTCAAGAACACTACCCATGCTGTGCTGCGTCTGCCCAGCTACCGCTTTAGGCGGCGCTCACGCTCCAGCTCGCACTCCACCGACCCACCCCGCTCACAGGAGACCTCACCTGTTGGCGCTTCCAAGACCTTCAGTCTGCCGCCATCTGCGCCGCCCTTCTCTGTGGCCACCCTGCCCAACCCGCACCACACCAGCGGTGGGGGTGGTGACATCTCCATGTACACTTTATCAAGGGACTCAAAGCTGGGCAGCCTTGGTGGAGGTGCCCCACCCCTGTACGGCACGGTGGACCGCGCCACGCTCTATCAGCTTCACAACTACTTTCCAAAAGAGTCCAGCGGCAGTGGCGGCGGTGGTGGTGCAGTGATAAGCAGTGGCACGCTTCCATCCCATTCCAAGTCCAACCTGGCAGCAGCAGCGGCTCAGAATACGGCACCTTTGAATACCTCGACATCCCCAGCTGTGCCAGCCCAGTCAGCCCCAATCTCTACTGCAACCATGGAGAGGGACAGAGGCAATGTGGGAACCCTGGATCGCCTGACAGCCAAAAGGGACAGGGATAGCAACTCAGATACACTCAACAGGAAAACAACGCCAGTTTAAAGAGAAACCTCAGAGAAAGGTCTGAAATTTAAACAAAGTAGGGCTGAAAACATGAGGATGACTTTTGAATGGCTCAGTTTATCTGCCATAGATATAATTAACATCATAAACAGTCATAAAAAAATGTATTTTATGAACAGGTTTTACCTGCTGCAGATTTAAAAGCCATCAGCTATTGAAGATTTAAGGTTGTTTTTTTGGAAACCCAAACCTTTTTACAGTTCATCACCAATTCAAAATTCTACTGAGCTTTTGGACCTTAGGGTTAAAAAAAAAAAAAAAAGAACATTTACCCTCCAACAATAAAAGTCCATTTTTAGTCACTGCTTAATGTAAAAACATTTAAATCACCAAAACTTGAAGCATGGTTCACAGGAAACCAACAGAACATTCCAACACCAGTGACGTTGCGAGGGCTCCCAACATACCTGCAACATAATTAACCAAATGAAAAGAGCTGCACCCAATCAGGAAGACAACAGCCTGCAACAACCAATCCTAAAATAACCAAGACAGGGACATCCCAAAATAATAAGATAACATTTTTTTTAATAAGATTTCATTTGAAGCAAAGAGATCTAAATGTAAAGGAAGAGTAGAGTAGAGTAGAGTAGAGTAGAGTTTGTATTTTTAAAGCTACACTTATATAAATAGCTTTTTTTTTTTTCTTTTTAACATAGCCTTAAAGGCAAGCAAGGTTCATGCATTTATGCTGGGGTGACTTATGTTTCCTGAAGCAAGCATATTTATTAGATTAAAAGTAAAAGAAAAAAACACTGAACCTTGCAGTACAGTAAAATTAAAAAATACTTTACTGATTAATTCACTTTAAATCAACGTATTGCAGTCCTTTGACATGAATCGAAGAAAATGATTATTTTTTGTTTTACATCAGGGTTTTAAGACTGTTTATGACTTTGATTTGACCTAAGGCAGAATCTAATGAGTGTTCATACCAAGGGCTGAAAGAGATGTGGCAACACGATGGGGGTAGAAACAGTTTACACTCAGGTGGTGGTGGAAGTTTATTGGTTAAGAAATTATAAATAACTGTGCTGCTGCAAAAGAAATTAGCTTTCCCAATCATATTATACAACAGAGTTTTTAAGTGAACTCAAAGTACATTTTAAATGATTGACCTTTTTCTAAAACAAAGATTTCAAACAAACCCAGCAGGGGTTTTAATGAAGCTATTTTGCTGATATTCCGAGATATTCCAAAGGGAAAAAATTGTTCTGTGAAGTAGATTCTACATTACTTCTGGAGTGATGTGTTATATATTATGTGACTTATATATCAAACTCTTAATTGCACTTTCCAAGATGAATTTTGTCCTTGATTTAGGTTGAAGAAAAGAGGAGACAGAAAAGAAAAGTAGATCCGACTTCTCTTTACGACGTCTACTTATAGCTGTATACTGTTCAATAAACTAGAGTATAAAAAAGGTATATAATTCATAACTCACTGACTCAAACCAGAGTGTCCAAACCAGAAAATGTTCAAACTTGGGGGGTCAGGATTTTTTTTTTTTTTTTGGTCACACTGTGTTATAGAATCATATAGTTTTTCCTCAGTGCTACAGTTGCATTTATGACAAAGTGAAACATTTTCCTTAAACTTCTTTAAAGACATGCATACACATATTTTTTTCTGTGTTTTATGCCTTCTGCATTCACTTAAATTTCTTCTTTGCTATTTGTGGCAAAAAAGTCAGTAAGTTTATTTTCTTAAAAAAAAGACAATCATTAATGCTGGAAAACAGTGTGGTTTAAGTTTGACTGAACTTTGTTGTTTTAGCTTAAGAAAGTCAGATAGTTGAAAAATAAGATTTCATGAAGTGTGCTGGAAGCTATAGAGGCTAACTTAAATTGCTTTATTGAATGCTAAATCCTGTTATCTTAAGACATCCTAATAATTCTAAAAAAAGATCATCATGGTGAACAATTAAAAATAAAATAGAAAATGTGTGGGGAAAAATTGGTTAATGGAAAACACAGCTTAAATGTTAAATTCTTCAAATGCTAAATTGATACTAAATTCACATTAGTATAAAAAGTCATTGCAGTTGCCATAAAAATAGAAAGAAAAATGTGTTTACAAGAATAATGCTGTGAATTTATGAGAAAAGTAATGTTACGAGAATAAAGTTGTAATTTTATGAGACAAAAAGTCAAAAATTTACAAAAATAAAGTTATAAATTAAAAGATAAAAGACGTTATTTTACAAGAATAAGCTCTTAGAATTATGGGTAAAAGAGTCAATATTTTACAGTTAACTTACAATTCCAGTTACTAATTTATTAAATTAAAGTCACACATTCACAAGGCAGTAGTTTGTTTATTAAGAAAAATATAAACAAAAAAGAAAATTCTTGATTTCCAGCAGGCACGTATCGTCGTACTTCATCGTCAGTACATTTGCAGAGGTTCAGATGCATTATAGCACATGGATTCACATGACAAACTAAAGCCTCCCTCTAAATGGCTGCATGAATTTAGTCAACATGTAACATGGATAAAGGCTTAGTCAATCAACTAGCCTATTTTTTTCAAAAAAGCAAGACTCATTCTCATAAATTTACGGGTTTATTCTTGTAAAATTACAACTTTTTTCTCATTGTTTTATTAAATTATTCTTGTATTTTTTTATTTTTATGGTGGCCCTAATATTCCATTGTATGACTCAAATTGGAATTTCAGAATAGAATAAATCTAAAAGTTAAAAAAAAATGTATTTGGAGCATAATATGATAGTCGATAGTTTATAGTTTGCTTTGTTTGAAAGATTGATACAATTTTAAGGTTTCTCCATTCATTTTGATGGGACTCAAAAAAAGTAGTTTGTGTAGTATGTACTGTACAGTATGTATTTATGACAAATACTTTAGGTATCAAAACTGAAAGTGAAGCTGAATGTGTGGACCTTATCTCCCTTGTTGTTGTTAATGAAAAATGGCTTTGATTAACAGTTGTACCAGGGCCTGCAGTTTGGACACTCCTGGTGAAAAACAAAAGCACATAATGTCTGTAAATGGTTGTCTTCCTGTCTTCTCATCTTGTGTATCGGTTATGGTTTCCTGGTTAAGCAAAACCATAACTCCTGAGTACAAATATCATGTTGCAGGTGTTTGTATAATTTTAATGGTTATTGCAGGGTATGTATACATCTTTTAATTGTTTTCTTTGTGGGTTATTTAAAAGTAACTTTGCTTTTAATATTTATTTTGTAGGCATACGTCTGTGGTCTCATGAGGAAAGCATGCACACAATCACTGAAGGATGGCCATGAGTAATTTTCGCTTTATTTTTTTATTTATTTTATATTTTTTGCATGCAGCATCCCGGGCCATTCTAATAAGAGCTAGGACCAGAAGCTGTTCAATAAATATCAGTAATTACTTAAGTTACTGGACCACGAGAAACTCTATAGCGATTTTAGAGAACTTTAGCTAAACAGAATTAAGTGACGACTGCCTCTGAATATTAGATTTAGAATTCATGCAGGTTTGTTTTTTTTTTTCAGAATCTTTCAACATTTGGTTGAAATACACCTGATTTCTTGGTTAGTTTAGAAGCAGCTTCCTTGGAAAATCTTCAGGTTGCGTGCCTTTCTCACAAGCATTTTTTCAGATAATTTTTTATTTAAGTTTTTCCCTCGAATTTGTTCTACTCTTCTAAATACAATAAACACGTGACTTTCCACTGGATAATTCTTTATGTGCATACAAATTTAGGAGTATGTTTTTTTGCATTTCTTAACAATGTTTTTCTGCATTTTTTCTCAAAACTTTAACCATTTTTTCTTCTTTAACTATTTGTAATCATTTTTCACTTTTGTACTTTTCCTTTCAAATTTTCCAGACTTTCTCCTCCAACTTCTGTCGTATTCTCTATGTAGTAAATTCATAGATGTTTTACTTTATTGAACATAACCAACGTAGCCTAATACTCTGTACTTTCAATGGTCTAAATAGTGTATAATTGTAGTTGATAGAATTTATATGAATTTATTTATTTTGGTGGTGATGATGTTTAGATATTCATGATGTTATATTGTTTTAGAGTATTTACTCCTATACATTTGGGCTTATAAAGCTGAACAGCACTTCCTGTGAGAAACGTTTGGCAGCCTCAGTGCTGAAAATGTGAGCTTCAAGTTAAGCTTGAGTTAACCTTGAAACTGTTTTGAATGAAAAACTAACGGAAATGTAAAATGTTTTTAACAAATGTAATAAAAACTGATATATTTACATTCAGCAGCACATAAGAGACAGCCATTACTAAAGGAGGCTGTACGATATACTGATTCTCATGGAAAAAGACAAAATTATATATATATATATATATATATATATATATATAGAAAGATTAAATAAAGTTAGTAAATAAGAATGTGCGCATTGTTTTTTTTAAGGTTACATGAAGATATTTTATGTAAAAACTAAATGTAATTTTAAATAAAGATTTATTTTATATTAAAAAATTTTTTAGAATTAATAATGTGAAAAAGTGACCGCCCCTTTCCCTAAAATCTTTGAACTCGATTTCAAAGAATCAAGTGCATAACTGAGTGACATAACTGAATCATAAGTGAGCAATTGTCCAAAATGTCTCCAAAAGCAGAGTAGAAAAATGTGCAAAGAACTCCAGGCCTCACCCCATTCACCTGAAGATTTTGATCCATTTAAAAGGGAGGGATTTTTGAATCCATGGAAGATTTTGCTGAACAAAATGAACACAGAAACTCATCTCATGTTTGACAAAAACATGCCGATTTACTCCTAAACAAATATTTTGTGGACTGTTGAGACAAAGAATAACTTTCTGGAAGATCCAAGTCAAACTATTACAACAACATTATAGTCCCAATCACAAGTAGTAGTCAAGCACGGAGGTGATAGTAAGATGATGTGGGGTTCTATGTGCATTTTTCTGATAATGTAGAACATATACAAAAAAAATTAAGCTCAAAACTGCATTTTTAAGAATTGCTTAATTCAAATTGTTGGGAATCTGTAGCAGATAAAAAAAGACTGAAAAAGAGCTTATTTGTGACTAAAAAAAAAAAACGCTAAAAACAGCTCCCTGCTCCATCCTCCTCAGCAACGAGAAGTGAAAGGGGAGGTGTTATTGCTCTGTGCCGACAGTCATCGCACAACTCAGAAGCACATTTCTAATGAACCACTGCTGCTCTGCAGAAACTATGTCCTAAAAAACACATTTTTTTTAAATTTATTTTTACTTATTTTGGCTGAAAATAGCATGATTAAATTAAAGGGCCACTGAGAACCTTTTTAAGATAGATCAAAAGAGGATTGAAGTGGGACTTTAACAAAAAAATTAGCATTTATTTAAAAACTATGTGGAAAAAGTGCTTTTGAAGCTTTGTGTACACCACCCTGTTGTTTTTAAAGGAGATGAATTCCACTTCATAGTTGAAATAAAAACCATAATCCTGACTTGCATGCAACCAAAAATGTCTGAGGGCAGAACCCCTGTTTGATGGCACTTCTGTTCTGCTCAAGTTGGACACACTCTGAGAACAGAGCACGTTCTTCAAAAGCTAAATTTTAACTGAACTTTTGGTAAACTTTGATTTTTGAGAACTGAGTGAAAATGTGTTTGATTTTTGTGCTTGAAAGAAAATGTTTGCAAAACTTGACAGAAGTTGATCTATTAACTGGATTGCATTTTAAACGGACCACATGTGATTCTAAATATGTAACAGCACGCACACACACACACACACACACACACACACACACACACACACACACAC
>BSAI01000106.1:13989767-14020901 GCA_036245035.1 Adrianichthys oophorus | reverse complement strand
CACACACACACACACACACACACACACACACACACACACACACACACCCTATAGATCAGTGCAGCTCCAAAAGCATGTGAAAAATGTATAAACAGTAATGGCACCTTCTCGGTTACATTTGTTGATGCCACGCAGTTTGTCTATGAGGCAATTCGTGTTTTAGAGGCAATTTCTTTTTAAAATATAAAATAATTTACTGTTGCGCTACATCATCTAAAGGTGACTTAACGTGCATATAAGTATATAGAACTCCGAAGTAAAGGACATGTTAACATAGAAACGCTTTGCACAGAAACTGCCATCATCATCAACGCAGTGATGCGTGCAAACGGAACTCATTAGCGGCGGTGTCTAATAAGCAGCGTCTGACTCTTGACGAACAGGTGCTGCAGAGTAAAATCTGACCCTCCACAGGGGTGGGGGGACCGCAATGATCAGGGCTGCTGACTAACAGAAAAGTTCAACCTTCAGCTGTACAAAATGCAAGCCCACTTCACAGTTTCCGTTTTTTGGAAACAGCAAAGACATGTTAAATTTCATTCTCTTTGGTGCGATGAATTGGATTGCATAATCAGATATTGGTCTGCATTAGAGTGGGTTAGAGTTGAAGGAAAGCCAGTGCAGACGTGTGAATGTAAGCACAGCTCGTCTTCAGTTTCTCCTGCGACGTCAGTCCTGTTGGCTACGCTCTATATTTAGCGGGGATGCTGAGTGGGAGACGGTTCGGAGAGATGGGAAGCAGCTCGTGGTGACAGAGATGTGCTGTGATCGGGATGACAAGAAGCAAACCCCCCCCAACAACTGTAATGGACATTCAAAAAGGGATTCTAACAGCAAGAAAGACAATTGTCAAAATACATCCTGTTGTTATATAACATGAAAGTATTTGGCTGCATGCGAAGGAAAATGAAAATGCCACATTGGTTGCTAGTTTCTTATCAAATGCTAGCACTCAATGAACTGATGACCTTGGAAGGTTTTATTTTTTGAGAGGTAGAAGAGGACCGTCTGTAAAATCAGCACAATTGAAGGAAGTTAGGATTAGATCATGCTGAGGCTGCAGAAATTGGAGAAAGTAAAAGAACAGGAGAAAGAATGATGTCATGTTTAACAATAAGATGAACTCCCTCATACTATAATCAGCAGAAATCTGAAAGATTGTTAAAGTTATTTAGTTTTCAATTAGCTTCAGAAATGTAGTGTGATGTCAGAAAATGCAAAGTAGAAACAAAATGACATTTTTTTCATATTTGTGGCTTGATTAGACATATGCAGTACATGTAGAAAACTATTAGATCACCTTTTTCAATACAGAAACAACTGAAAAAAAACAGGACAAGAACGTTTTTTAATCTTTTCTCTTTGCCCATGAAATAAAATTCCTGCAAACTTTCGATTTCTACAATAAAAACATGATAAGACTAAAACCTTGAGTTTTTGGGGGGTGTTCTGTCAGGTCTACACTCTTTCTCCTCTGTCAGGACTCCTCTGTCAGTATACAGGATAAATCTGACCATGTGACTGGGTACATCAGCACTTGTGTGGAGAACATCATGCCCACTGTCCAAGTCAGGAAGTTTGCTAACCAGAAGCCCTGGATAAACAGTCTGGAATGTCACATGCTGCATGCTCGCTCCCCTGCATTTACGGACTGAGAAAGGCCATCACAGCAGCTAAGAGGCAGTGCAGAGAGAAGCTGGATGACTTCTATTCCACTGCTGAGTCTGGGCGCATGTGGCGAGGCTTGCAGCACATCACGGACTACAGAAGCAGCTCCAGTACTATCAGTGCCACAGACAGCCTGCCCGATGGCCTCAATATATTCTGCACTCGCTTTGAGACACCCCCCACCAGTCATCTCATCAGCCCAGGTAAACAAAGCCCTGAGAAGGATCAACCCTCGCAAGGTGGCAGGACTAGACAGCATTCTTGGACGAGCTCTCAGAGCATGTGCCAACGAGCTGACAGACGTCCTCACCTCCATATTCAACCGCTCCCTCAACCAGAGAACTGGTCCACCACAAACTGTTCTCATTCGGACTAAAGTTTTCCCAGACTAGTCTGTCAGATTAGGAAACAGGACTTCAGCCAGCATCATCACAAACACTGGCACTCCACAGGGCTGTGTCCTCTGTCCCATCCTCTACAGCCTGTTTACCGACAACTGTGTGGCCTTTAACAAGGACAACATCCTCCTGAAGTTTGCACAACGGATAGTTATTATAAAGTGTTAACCATCATTCATTTTATTTGTTGAGTGTATTTGTTAAACATTTGCTAACTTGATTGCATTAGCAACCCTTTAAATAAACTTTTTTAGACCTCCACATATACACTATTTATAAGGGGATTCTGTTTCCACACCAGCCAAGGCTAAATTGAGTGGATGTAAGGTGACTCTACTTTAAAACCACATATAGAAACCATTCAAACCAGTTAGATGGCACCTCATTGGTTGCAACACAGAGCATTTATGGAAGAACATCTCACGCCCGCATTCCACTCCTGCTTATATCACTTATGCAATAAGCTTTTTTTGACTTATATTTCCCAGTTAATACATTCAAATTGATAAATATCTCAGATTTTTCTGGAGTTTAAGCTCACTCATGAATGGAGTTCAATGTACTGCCAGATTGCTACTATCACAGAAGTTTGACAAATCACATTTTTAAGAACAGCTATAAAGCAATGGCAGCAGGAGCAAAAAAAATGTACAAATTGTACTTTAAAGTAAAGAAAACAGTTAAATTTGATTGATTGCGGTTTTCAATTTAATAAAAATACTAAAAATATATAGATGATAAAAAATGGTTTCTCTTAGGCAAGTGAAAATGAAAAATTCAGACATCTTTTTCACTGTGTGTGCTCCAATCATTTCATTCAAACCTGTGGAAATTGCATCAGCTTGTCAAAAAAATTTCATTATAAATCCTTGTCCATTCTTTGTAAATGTAAGCACAAATGAAGCTTCACTTTTTTTTTTTTTTTACTAGGACAGCTTTCATTGTGAAACACAAAAATTGTCTTGCTGTCCACTTGATTAACATGCAAAAAAAAAAGCTTTAAATAAACAGGATTTCTGGTTGGAAACCTTTCCTGGTACAGTAGTCTGTCTAAGCATTTCCCCTCAGAAACATATTAAAATGTCTCTGCTGATTAATAAAAGGCTTACATTTTTATTATATAAAATATCATGAAGACTAAAGAAGGAATTATAAAATTTGTAGTAAAACTGTAAAAAAAAAGTGGAATTTTTAGAAGACAGTTTTAGAAACATTAATTATTTAGAAATATATTAATTGAGTTAAATAATATTTTTTTCTTTTATGTTTACAACTCTTTGATTCAAATTATCTTCAAATTAGTCTCTAGAATGTTCCTTTTCTTAAAGGATTTAGATTTTAAACAGAAATTTTAAAAGGTCTTAATTCAAGTTTAATATCTCTAATGCCATCACAATTCTGATTTGCAATCTTTGCTTTTGTTTCCCAGTATTTTCATATTTTTAACAATTTGTAATCAATGAACAATTCCATTTCTCAAGTAAGAGTTGTAAATGTTTGAAATGAATTTGCAGTGTAGCTTCATTCATGCACACAGGCAACTATTCCACCTCACATCCCATCCCATTCCTTTCAAATTATTTTAATCCTGAGGAAAAAGTCAGTTGTATGGAGAGTTAAAGGGAAACTGTAGCACATTTGACCATCACCACTTCCTCCATTAAAGCAAGTCTTCTTACAATCGACCTAAAACTTAGAAACACAACTGCCCTAAAAGCTTTGTCATGTCCTTCCTGAACTCTGGAAAATCCAGTGAAACAAATGGTGCAGTCAAAGCTGTCATCTTAACTTTAAGGAATTTTGTTGTCTCCTGTTTATCAATACAGTTAAAACAAGGGAAGTGTCTCTATGGGCTCTGATCTCGTCACCAGACATGACAGAAAAATCCATAAATGACTATTTCTCCTCCTGTATCTGATGCTCTAAAGTGGTGCAGAACAAACGCTCCACAAACACGTAAACATGAGCTGAAGTTTACCGCCTAGTGAGTTAAAGCTTGTCTTCACAGGTCAATTTTTCTAACTGGTAAAGTTGCTAACAATATTCTTAAAATGTTAGGTAAAGGTTTCTGAGGAACCCTACATTTCTTGTATTTGGACAATCTTGTTTGATATATAAAATATATATACATATATGTCTTTTTGCTTTGAAGATTGAAAACAAATGCTCAACTACCTAAAAAGCTTTACAGGAAAGCTTTCATTTCAAACCCATCTGGAAATGGTGCTAGACTACAGTCACACATCCCAAAATGCCACAGCGCAGCGACCCAAATGCAAGTTTTTCAGCACAATCGGCTGGTGACTGCTGGATAGCATTTGTAATAGGGAGGCAGCAGTTGCATTTGCCAATGCCACGCAGTGGCCGCAGAGGTTTTTTTTGGAATATGGCTGTTATTGCCAAAATAAAAAAAAAACAGAAGCCCTTTAATAATTAAGAATATTATTTATTTATTTATTTATATCTGCTGAGAAATGTAGTTTTATTGTATTTAAAAAACTACTTTTATTTAAACACAATGGTAGGTTTTCATCATAATCGCAAGGACCTGGCTTCAAACATCAACATCCAGTTTTCCTACAATGATCCGAACACTTCCGTTGCTGTCATTTTTGAAAAGCAATAAAACAGTTACCATTTTCATCCCCAATTTAATCCTTTCTTGCTCACAAAAACTTTGTTTTGTACTGGCGACTGTAACAGATGCCGTTCATTCCCATTTTTAAGTTTTAATAACAGGTGTACAATTCTGAAAAGTTTTAAATGTACATTTTTATAGGGTTAATCTTATATGTTTGTTGCTTAATATGTGTAAGACTTGTAATTGATTTAAAAAAATAACATTCCTCCAAAAAAAGTGGATCCAAGTCAATTGAGTGCAAACACAAGCAACTTTCATTGCAACCTTTCAAAATAAAGCACATGCAATTAAAAAAGGAGAAATTGACTTTTAGTTTAAACATTTCTTAAAATCTTATGGAAATGTCGCGTTACAGAGCTTAAACGTTATGTTTGGTACAAACAAACCAAACTCGGATGCATGTGCAGTGATTCCTTCTTTTATCGGGGGGTTGCGTTTTTAAAAATAACCAGCGAAGGTTAAAATTCCCAAAATTGGATTACAGATTACAGTTTTAAGACTGTAAAACTTCTCACTACACACTTTATGTACTTTTCTCAGACAGACATGAACACTCAAACTTTTCTCTCGTGTAAACTCTCGAAGTTTAAACCTTTGTAGAAAAATAAGTCCAGCTTTATAGAATGAAAACAAAGATCTGTACTGCTTGCAACCGGAGGAAAGCTACATGCATTCTGTACAGGAGACATGCATGGAGGGGGGAAAGGCATGCAAAATTGCATTGAAAAAAAATCTGTGAATAAGCGAAGCTGCGAAAGATGAGCTGCACCATAGCAAGGGAACACTGTCAACAAAAAAATAAACAACTTCTTCTGCCTAAAGTTTTATCATTTCAGCTTCTGGCTGATAATGTCAAGCGCCATCTTGTTGTCAGCAGCCAGGTCCCTCTCATCATAATTGACTCTAGAGAGTTATGTAACCAAACCTGTTAAATTTAAGTCCAGACTTTAACAAGAAATAAATACAAGAAATTGGTCAGGCCCTAAAGCTGATAAGCAGCCCCACACTATCACACTACCACCACTGTGTTTGACTGTTACTCCTTTTTAGAAATGTTCTAAGTGGAAATATTTCTGCTTTTGTTAAAGGTGGAACCTTTTTTGTTTAGCAGAATCTTTTTTTTTTTATGAACTATCCCATGGTTTCATTTTTTTTTCTTTAAAAATCTCTTTCTTCTCATTTAAAATGCTTAACTGGCTCCAGTAACTTCTGCTGTTCTTTCCATGTACTGGTTCTTTTATAACCTCCTGGAGTTGTTTGGGTTGGTTGGTCACTCCTGAAGGTTCTCCACTTTTCCAGGTTTTTGAGCGTTTTGAGGAAAATCCCTTTACTGTGTACTCTAGAGTCATTAAGCTGCTGAAATGTTTCTGTGACATATCTGATACTTTCTTTTTGTCAGTTTAGCTACATCATGTTTTCAGACATCTCCTGTTGAAGAGATGTCTTGTTTCTGCAGGTCTGACAGGAGTCAGATGTGATTGCTTATGTGATTGATTGCTCTTCATTGATGTTTCAAATGGGGCAATAACTTTTTCACAAAGAGCAGGTCTGATTTTAACTGTTTTATTTCCCTTTTGATAAATTAAGTCAATGTTTAAAAAAATGTTGTTTTTTTACTCTAGGATTTGTTTGATTATCTAATTACTTAAGTGTGACCAAAATCCTCATTTTTACTAAGGATAACAAGAAGCTTAACAATATAAAAGATCAGGATGAGGGCACATACTTTTTCACAGGACTGCAGCTACAATTAGCACTGATGGTTCAGAGTAATATTTTTGCCTAGAGGTGGTTTCCAGTTCCTTGGGGGTTAACAGAAAAAGGGAACTCTGCAAAAACCAGTCTGGGAAACATTTCACAGATCGGCTGCTCCAGTTCCTCCCAGTTCTAGCTTCCACTGTCCTTGTGTGGAAAACACCTCTGCCAGGGGCTGCAGGGCAGCGCCAGCAGCAGGAAGAAAACCCCGCCCACGATGAGGATGGCTCCGGCACAGCCGATACATGACACGGACCAGGACAGCTCGTGGTGAAGAGGAACGGTGTGATCGCTGGCCAGGAATGCCAGGATGGACTGGTGGAAGACCACAATGGACAGAAGCACCAGAACCCCTGGAGTAGGGCCGAGGCGAGGCGGGGAGGAGGGGTCACATGAGCAACACTCAGATTTCAAAGATTTTCTGAGCAGCTACTTATACTCACCTGACAGAATAAAGCAGATAGACGCGGGCTTAAGGAAGAACAGGATCTCCTTACTGAGGGCCATGCTGATGCATATGGTCCCCATCACCATCAGGAACAGACTGAACAGGGACAGCATTGCTGCCGCCACATTTAGATCTGATCAAGAGACAAGGACAGTAGTGTCTGCTTTTCACTTTATTGCCTCGCATAGCTCCAGACAGTGTGCAGTATGTTAACATGAAGCTGCGAGCAGAGGGAGAGGTTAGACAGCAGCTCAGAAACACTTGAACGCAGCGTGGGAGGAATACATTTAAAGCGGACAGGCTGAAACGGCGCGGGGGGTCCACACAGACAAAAGAGAGGGAGGAACGATGGGAGGGGGAAAAAAGGACTGTAAGCAACAGCATGCAGAAGGAGGGGTACACTGAGGAGGAAGGAGGATGACAAAAGAATCAGTGGGCGGGTGGGGTTGGTGCAGCGGCTGAGGCCGGGAGAGCCAAAAGAGTCGCATGACTCACTCTTCTGTGTTGCCTTCTGAAACATCACAGCGTTCTCTCCTGTGGTGAAAAACTTGAAGTAGGTGCAGTTTGATTCTGCAGAAGAAAAACATAGAGGATTGAGGTCTCTCAATCTGCATAGTCTTATAGAAATTCATGGAGCCAAACTCATAAACCTCAAACAGCCTTTCTGGGATTGTTCTCCATCAAACATTCAGAACGTCAAACACAAGCTCAAAGGGGACAAAGCTTCCTGCTCGCTTTGGCCTTTCTCCATGTGTTTCAGTAATAAGGGAAAGCAGTCAAATGGATCAATTGTGACACTTCCATTCATTTGTTCCCTCCTTTGCTAACACCTGCTGGGAAAATGTACAAACGCCACTCCTGATTTGTGGGATCAAAGCTGTTTTTTTCCCGTTTGTTTTAGTACAGCAACTTAGGCTGCTCCACACAGAAACCTGTGTTCCAGATAAATGCACATTAAGGTTATAAAAGGGCATGGGAGTTCCCAGATGGAACATAATTAGTAAAAAAAAAAACCTTATTTGAAAATGTGGCATATTTTGTTTTTCAATTCATTTAAAATGTATAGTTTTGTCTCTTAAGTAATAGCAACCTCATGACCTTTTCTTTTGAAAGACCCACTCCAAACATCTTTTGATCAATTGTAAAAGCATTCCAGTGGTCTTTTAGCAAAAAATATGCTGGTTTTTGAGGGGAAAAAACTAGTGTCGCTTTCTAGAACATAGTTTATGCAGAGCGGCAGTGGTTGTTTGGAAATTCGCCTCTGAGTTCTGGGTGGGCCTGTTAGAGTAAGCCTGCCCTGACTAACCATCATTGCTTTGTTTACACTCTTTCTCGCTAGCTTACAGCCCCTCACAACCCCAACCTAACATTGCGGGTGCAATAAAAATGGTGAGCAATATTGGAGTTATCCAGCTGTAGAGTTTTGAACCAGATCCCAGCTCAGACATGGAAACTGAGGCGTACATGAATCTACTAATCTACAAGAGGATGGATCAGAATGGAACGGCGCAAGGATCTTGTGGCTTGCCATCATAGGTCCTTCATCAGACTTACAAGCTTTTTCAAACTGCATTTTTTTTTGGTTGATTCTGATTTACAACAATTTGAAATTAGAATTACCCAGAAACAATTTTAATCTTAATTTCCTTTATATATGTCCTCCATCATGAGAAAAATGCCACAAGAACATGTTAAAAGCTCCAAAAACATAATTTTATTATTGGAGTGGGTCTTTAAACTCACACTGGCTATGTTATTGCACATTTTGATTTAGCAAACTGAATTTATTTCTTTTGTTCTCCAACAATAAAGTGCTGTATGCTCCTGAAGTATTTTATCTTTTAAAAAACTTACAAACGAACGAGTTTTTATGCTCGTCCTCGATCACTTTTACCATCCAGGGTCTATTGCTGATCTCAATATGACATACTGGAGTTTTTTTTTCATTTATTTATTTTACATAATATAAGCAGAAAGATAAAACAGATTAAAGCCTGGCTGTTCCAACCAGTCAAACTGTTTCTCTCCCACTCACTTTCTCAATCACAGCTGTCCATCCTTGCATATTTGACACATGTCCAGTCAGCCACTGTAACTGTCAATCAAACTTTCAAACCTGCAACAGATTAGTCAGCAGACAGAACAGACACATATCCAGCCAATCAGTCAGTGCGACTTCAGTCACCTCCCGGCAGCTCAGCAGGTCCGCAGCTCTCTCGTTCTGGGTCAATGTCAGCCACCCACAAGGTCTTGGTGCAGCCCTTCCACAGGCCCAAGTGAGCAGTTAAACAGGACTGCAAAGCAAAGGTCCAAGAGGAAAACATTCAAGGGAACCGATTCCTATTAGAAGAACACCAAAAGCCTTCTGATACTTCAGAGGTTCACCCAGAAATGTGTTCACTTTCACCTGATTGTTGAAGAAACTCTTTGAGGGTGCCAACTCCACCCAGAACTCCGTTCCGACACCGAGAACTGTTAGCACTACACCCACGATGGCCACGAAAAACGCCAGCTTGATCTGCAGAGAAAACAAACATTGGATTGGTCCAACAGGACATAAAAAAATGAAAACTAATGCAGTGAAAATTGTTAAAAACAGAGAAATTTGTGTTTTTTTTTTAACTGCATGCAAACATTTTTACTCCATCAAAACCACAATTAGAAAGTTGTTCTGGAAGAAACAACAATCTGAGATCATGAAACAAGAGTCCAGATCTCTCTCTCTGCCCCTGCCCCCCTTTATGTTTTCATTATTGGCTGGCGTTAAAGTTAGACCTCCTAAAGGAATAACTTCTTCAGAATTTCCTTGTACAGATTTCATTTCATTGTTATGTCAGGTTGTCCGGATCCTCATGATCCTGGATGAATCCTGATTGCGTTCTTGGAAAGTTTGGTCAATCACTCATGAAGTTTCTCCATTTGAGGACAATCGTGGGTCTCTGTGGTCACAAAGAAATGTATGCAGTATAAGGCGATACAATACAACACGAGTCACCTTTCCCTCCTGAGCCTCACTTATGCCATGTCCCGTAGACGTTGTCCTGCGACGCTTTCCACCAAAAGTGCTGCGACCCCCCATCAAGCTGGCCAAACCCCCTCCACCCGGAGCTGGTCCTCCTCCTGCTACCCCTCCAACTGTCCCTGCCACCCCTGGGACCACCGTTCGGCCCTCTTCATCATTCACAATAAAGGTTGACCACATTTTGTGTCAAAGCAAAGGTAGATGAATGGCTTTGATAGAAAATTCAGTCAATAAAAGTCAGAAAAACTGAGGAATTATGTTCCTTTTCAGTCAGTCAGCATCAAACTTTTTCAGCATCAAACAAAGAGATTTTTGAATGAAATTAAAAATAAAATAAAACAAAATCCAGTTTGTCTTTGCAGCAAAATTGATGTCTACAAAAAATTATGTCAACAAAATTAAGCAGAAAAAGTCAAGGTGGGATTGTGGCTTTCCTTTAAAAAATGTGTCTTAAAAAATTGAGTCTAGTGAAATAAATGTCCTTCAGACAAGTGCATCATCATAAAAGAAAAAAAAAACTTTTTTGAAGAGTTGGGGTGGCAAAGCACCTCTGAAAAACTGTGAAGAAGAAAAGCAAAAGAGACAGTTAGAGGATGAAATGCACAATTAAAATTCCAAATGACTTTTCTTTTTCTTAAATAATTGTTTGGAATTGCATGTTTTAGTAATATAAATCTGCAAATTCACATTGATTTTAATTACTATGAAAATGTGAACAACTTGAGACTTAAGTGGATAAGTGTTATTTTTAATGTTATTTCAGGAAGGAAACACCTGCAGATTAGACAGAAAAACTGCATCTGTGATAAAATACATAAATAACATTGCTCTAGTCAATACTAAAAAATTGGTAGAGCACACAACCAGAAACCATTGAATCAACATGGCTGCTTGTGTAACCAGATCACTCCTTCGTTGTGTGTAAGGAAATCAAATGATGTTGAGACACATCAACACCCTTGGAGACCACCTCCAATTATTAAGCATCTCTCCCACAGGACTGACAATTTATCCGAAAAGAAAAAGAAAAGAAAAGAAACAAAAATCAGTGTAAGCTGCTCATCTTAGGTCCTCTTCCATCGGATAATAAAACAGAAAGTGGAGAGAGAACGCAAGCGCCAAACATGAAGGGAAAACCAGCAAAGAATAACAAGTTAAGGAGGGGCAACCAACCCAACAGTTAATAAAAGGGGGAAGAAACTTAGGAACAAACATTTTTTGTGTGTGGTGTAATTAAAACACAGATCTCATCTCTTTACATTTGCATGAACATTAATGCTTTTGTTTTGTGGTTTAATGACAACATGTATAAATGAAGCTTATGCAGGTCATGCAGTAATTATCCTAACTATGCCAACAGACAGGAAAGAAAAATAATGTTCTTCTCAATCTTAGATGTTGCCATAAATGCATTTATGCAATGGGTTAAGTTTGAGACATATGTTAGATTCTGGTAACCATAGCTATTTTTTTACATGTTTAATTTTGCAGTAAAAGGAAAACCCCACTGATGAAAATACATTTTTAAAATGTAAATATTCTTTACAATTTGTAGCAACTGTGCAATCATTTCTGTAGTTTGCAGTTTTTAACTGTAAAAGTGTCACACATAATTGTCTTTATCTCAACATTTTTAGACGTTTTACAAAATCTTGAAATTTAGCATTTAACGAGCAATAATTTGAGGTTCAAAGGGCAGCATTATTTACACTTAGCGTGGTGGCATTTTGTTTAGATGTCTATTTTAAGACAGTATGTGACTGCACACAAAACTGTGTTGAAATCAGGTGCTGCTTTCTATTCTCAGAGGCTGCAGCTCTTGTCATGTTCAAGTCATAAACAATGATGTGATTAGAGAGCCTCTGTATTTGAAGAAGATACGCAGATGAAGCGAGAGCGAGTTAAATCTTGACTGTGAATGAAACAGCTGCTGTGCTCCTCTCAGACAGGGTGACAACAGGCTTGTAATCCCTGTTGCACGCCACATCTTGTTAGGAAAAATGAAATACATCCCATTGAGACGACACTTGCAACAAGAGAGCCTGTTTTGCGAGCAAGATAACAAGCAATAAAATATTTATGTTAAGATGCTGAAATAAAGACCAAAAAAACAACACCATATTAATCAATTATCTCAATGGATGGTGATAATGTTTTATTGTATCAAAGACAAATATAAACTACAACACCAACAATATTATTTAACAATGAATGAAATCAACTAAATACTTTGAACTGAACTGCTTATAAGTATGAGTAAAGTCTCAAATCTGGTTATAAGTCCAGGTCAAGTTATAAATAGAGAGAAAACCTTGTCCAAGTCCTTGGGCAAAATTTAAGAAAAGTTTTACAAAAGTACAACACAAGTCTAAATCTAGACGTTTGACACAAAGGGTCTATTATGATAAAGAATCCACAACTAGGTACAAGTGCTGGTCTGAAGTCAATTATTAAATCTATATGGGGCAGATACACATGTCCAAAGAGCTCTATACATATTTGAGTAAATATTCATTGAAATCTGAAGACTGGTTACAAATTCAAGTCATACTGCTCAAATATGAAAGATCCAAGACCAGTTTCAAGTCAAATGTTAAAGGACTAGCTCAAGTCTTGCAGTTATAGTCAAATTCTTAGTCAAAGCAAACATAATTCAACCCTTAAATGTCTGATGTTCAGTTCAAGTCACAAATATACAAACTCATATGCAACTTAGATAAAGAAGTCTCAATTCCAACAACAAAATGGGATGCAGACTTAGGCAGAAGTACAGACCCAAGCTTCTGGTCAGAAATGTGTCTAAATACCTTTAAATTAACAAAAAGTCCAAACCTATAACTAATACAATTCAAAACTCTTCTCAGAATTTACTACACTGGGCAGAGGATGTTCAAGATGGGTCTCAAAAACTTAGACATTTGTGAGCATTGTGATAGTAATTTACCTGACAATTACATGCATGCTCTGTGGTTCTGTACACCTGTCCAGGCTCTCTGGCAACAGGTATGTGCTGATTTATCAGTCTGGCTTAAGGTTTCAATCACAGCCTCACCTTTACTTTGTGTGCTGGGTGACATGAGTACCAACGACACAGAGGGAAGATTAGCATCTATAATCTTCGTAACTCTTTGTATGGCAAAAAAAATTTTTTCATTAAACTGGAAAAATGAGAAAAATATTAGTGTAAGTCATTACAGGAATCTGCTATTGGATCATATCAGCTTGGAAAAAATTTCAAGTCACATGTTAAAGGACTAGCTCACGTCTTGCAGTTATAGTCAAATTATTTGTCAAAGCAAACATAGTTCAACCCTTAAATGTCTGATGTTCAGTTCAAGTCACGTTTACAAAACTAGAAAAAGGCAGCCTTGATTTTTTTTTTTTTTTTGGCCACAAAGCCAAGTTATACCTCAAATGTTCACATAGCAAGTTACACTAGCATCATTTGTAGACCACCTTAAATTTACAAAAGTTATTTTAATGGCTACAATAAAGCAAAACACTTTTACAAGAAACAATAAAAATAAAGGATAGTAAAATAGAATTTAGGTACATTAGATTTAACAAAGAAAGTGCAATACTTAAAGTGAACAAGTCCAAACCATCTACTGTCAAAAGTCTGAGTTAAACCTCAGGGACTATAGCAAGAATGTTAGTCATCCAAAACTTTGAGTTGTGTCATGTCTTCCATAGCCATGGGATCTTAACATAAAAGTTGACTGTGATACTTATCATTTCTTTATTGGAATATTTACAATCGGAACCACAGTTAGCCTATTTTGGGTCATTTATTCCAGAGAAGTGTTGCAAAAATAATTATGGTAAGAAATACTTTTTCACAGCACTGTGTAATTTCAAGAACTAAAAATTTAAAAACGTTAAGCAATTCTTTGCTTAAAGTTTGGATGATATCTATTCTTCTACTGTTTGGGCTGTTGCGATGTGTCTATCAAATAAGGAAAGATTCATGTGTTTTGTCTGGTAATTAATATCGCAAATAGCTGTGAATAGCACTGTAAAAGATAACACACAGGACATTTAAACTATTTGTACAGGAATTTCAAGTTTTTGAAGGAAAATTTGATAATTCCATTACTGTTAGTCTCAAAGATCAACATGTCAACACCATTCTAGCTCTGATTTACTTCTGCATCTCAAATAACCAACAGTAATCGTTCATGTCAGGGAGAACACAGGTTTGGGTTCTGTCAAATACACATTCTGAGTTAAGAAGTTAGTTGAATTACGTTACATTATTTTACCTCTAAAAAGCTCCTTTTTTTATTTTAATATCTTGCTATCTGGTAAATGTCTGCACAAACAGTCAGATAAGAGATCCAGCCATGACAGAAAGGATGCGGGCATAAAGTTGTCAACAATAATCTCCTAATTAAATATTACACTCTGAAAGCTTAGTATGAAAATAATAAAAAAAAAAAAACTGTTTAAGTGAACAGCACATCAAAAACATTTTGCAATTTAAAAAAAAATGCAGCAATGGCAAACATCAAGACACTAAAGGCATTAATGCTGTTTCTTGCAACTTTATTACAAATGTTTCACGACAAGGTTTTTCACAAGTGATTTATTTCATTTTACTTACTCATCAGAACTTAGGCTTATTTTAAGGCTCTCAGTTGGGAACTTTGGAAAAGAAGTATCAAAGCACCAGTATAAAACTAAAGAAGTTCAGCATCAAAATCTGGAACATATAAAACATTTCTTTTTGTGTGGAAACTGCCCAAAAACACACAAAATCCTCAACTCCAAAAACTCACTGAAGTAGTCAGTTCAGCTTATTTCCTCCTAGCTGAGCTCGGTTTCCTCAACAACCCCTTACCAACGCAGCCAAAAATAAAAAATAAAAAAGCATGCTGAAACCGGAGCCGTTTGTTTTATTTTTTTCTCTTTAGCGCTACACACGCCAAACTGAGCTCACTGCAACTTGACAAACATCACAACAATGACATTAACAAGCTGCTGACCTGGTTGTTGTGTTTGTGGTTCTGCTCGAAGTGACGGAGATTGAGGTGAGGCAAGGAGGGGAGAGGGAGTGAGCTGTGGACTGGGGAGTAAGGAGGTGGATGGGGCGGAAAGGGGGTGGAAGTTAGAGTTGGCTCTGTTTGGAACTCTTTGGTGGAGGTGGTGGTGGGGGTGAGTGTCTGTATTTGTGTTGTGCATCTACAGAAAAGTAAAGGACACATGTACAGGTTTCTTTTCAGCTTGCAGGCCCCTATGTCTTTCTTTAAAAAAAAATGTAATTGTGTTTGTGTTCATATCTTTATGTAAATGTGGGGTTTGGCCCTATTGTTGCCAACAGCACTGTGGGGACATTTATTGTTGTGAGGACTTTTTGTCATGTAAAAACATATACAAATTATTTTAATTACTAAGTTTACTTAGTGTATAACTAATATTTATAAGATTTTACCTTATAAACAAAGACTTCTCAGATAATAAGGTAATAAATAAGTTAAGTTTAAACACTTAGTCATGATGGCTATAGCTGGAATTATGGACTTCAGATTGTACTGTGCAAACAGCAGGCCTCACAATTCATGGAAGGAAAGAATTTGTGTGTTTGTTGAGTGTGTGTTTCATAAACAAATCAGTTTGTTTACTCTAATTTAAACAATTGTGCTGAAGAAGTTTTCTATTTAAAAATATATTATTAAAAATTAGATCACTCATACTAAACCATGTCACAAACACTGCATGTGTATGTGCATGTGCCTACTCTATCTATTTTTGACCTCCACCTGTTAATGACATTAAAGTCAACTGAGAGGAAAGAGCTGGGGAGGGGCGTACTTTAGTTTAACCCTAGTTCTGGGGCAGGGTCAATTGCAGGTTTAACACCTCAGCTGGGCGGTGTTGGAATCGGGAGGTCATATTTCAGGGCCGTGAGATCCATTCCACCAGACAGTAAAAACCAGATATGTCTCTGCTGTGCAGACAGTGCAGAACCCGACCCGATCAGTGGTGGACGGTTTGCGTCCACTGGGCTTTTTTCTAGCATGAATGCCTGCTTTTACAAGCAACATGACACTAATGAATATAAATATAGTAATACACATTACTCTAGGTTTCAATGCACAGCATGAATAGTTTCCTAAATATTCTAGCAACCTGAATGTGCTGATATCTGGTATTTTGATATGTTTTTCCATTAAATTACAGACAAGATCTCCTTTCCACAGTGCACACTTGGAGAGTGCACACATGGGGATATACACATGAGTGCATTTTACCAGTGAAACAAGACAAGGACAGAAATTAGTCAACTTGACTAAATTAGTCAACTTTAATATGCATTTTTAACATTCATTTTTTTGAAAACTCAAACCCACATAACCTGCCAGAACCTGGGGAGTTTGTCAAAATGCTGAAGAATGAAAGGTTAGATTTCAGCATAAGTGCGAAAATATGCAGTTTTTTTAAATGTATTTGATGAAAACTGATATTGATTAACATTAATTCAAGTTTAAAATGTTAAAGTCTCAATCGATGCTTTTGGCGTTTTGTCCATGACATATCTGCTCTTTCATTTAGAGGGTCTTTCGTCCTCCTGCTGCCCGAGAAAGAGAGAATACCGCAGTCAGATGTGCCCGGCATTGTGATAAGTGTTGTGTGTGCATGCAAGAAAGTCAAGTGGTCAGAGACATGCAAAGACAGTAGACTAGATGGGAAAGGGAGGAAAGGAAGGACACGCCCACTGCACAAACAAACTCTTTGCTTTAATAATTTCAGTGGTATAGTTATGCTTTTTTTTTTTTACCTTTAAATTAAAAATACAGTGGAAATCGAAAGTTTGGTCACCCCGGGTAAATTGTTATATTATTGTGCATAAAGAACCCAAGGAAAGACAGAAAAATCTTCTAAAGGCATACATTTACAGATAAGACATCATTTTAATATGTAAAAAAAAGACAGGCTTAATTTCCATCATTTACCCTTTATAAAATAACAGAAAACAAAATAATGGTGTGTGCAAAAGTTTGGGAAACCTGCAGAGTTAGTACATTGTACTGCCCCCCTTAGCAAGTATCACAGCTTGTTAACACTTTTTGTAGCCAGCCAAGAGTCTCTCAAGTCTTGTTTGAGGTTTCTTCATCCATTCTTTCTTACAAAAGTCTTCCAGTTCTTTGAGATTTAAACCTTCGGTTTCTGCCTCTTAATGTAAGACAGCGTAGATTTTAAAGGTGTGTTCAGCATCATTATCATTTGAAGAAGCCATCCTCTCATCAACTTAAACTTTTTCACAGATGGCATAAAGTTAGTGTTCAAAATTTGCTGAAATTTTGTGGAATCCATTCTTCCTTCTACTCGTGAAATGTTTTCTGTGCCGCTGGCTGCAACACAAGCCCAAAGCATGATTGATCCACCTCCTATGCTTAACAGTTGGACAGAGGTTATTTTCATTAAACTCTGTACCCTTTCTTCTCCAAACGTACCTTTGCTCTTTGGGGCCCAAAAGTTCTAATTTAACATCATTGGTCCACAGAACCTGTTTCCAAAATGCGTCAGGCTTGTTTATATGTTTATGTGCCAACTTCAAATGTTAAAGTTTGTGGTGAGGACGTAGAAGAGGTTTTCTTCTGTTGACTCGTCCATGAAGACCATATTTGTACAAGTATCTCTTGACAGTAGAACGGTGTACCACAATTCCAGAGTATGCCAGGTCTTTCTGGAGGGATGGTACAGTCAAACGTGGGTTTCGACTTGCTTTTCTCACAATCTTGCGAGCTGGTCTGTTTGGGATTTTTCTTGATCTTTCAGATCTTGCTTTAACTTCTATTGTTCCTGTTGACTGCAATTTCTGAATGACATTCCGAGCAGAGGACATTGGCATCTGAAAAGGCTTTTCTATCTTCATAAAGCCTTCTCCTGCTTTGTGAGCATCAACTATATTCACTTTCATTGTTCTGGACAACTGCTTGGAAGAACCCATGATGATTGTTGGGGCAAATGTCACATTGCTCAAACTATTTAAAATCTTTATAATTGAAATGGGCTGCACGGTGGCGCGGTGGTTAGCGCTCCTGCCTCACAGCAAGAAGGTTCCCGGTTCAAGTCCTGGCTGGGGGACCTTTCTGTGTGGAGTTTGCATGTTCTCCCCGTGCATGCATGGGTTTTCTCCGGGTACTTCGGCTTCCTCCCACCGTCCAAAAACATGCTTCATAGGTTAATTGGTTACTCTAAATTGTCCCTGTTTTGCAGCTAACCTTGCTTCGGTTGATGCTGATTAGCTGGATTGAATCAGCCCAGTTTCTGATTGACTGAACACACCTGATCCAGGTGAGCAGCAATTACTGAAGCAGGGTTAGCTGCAAAACAAGCAGGATTGTAGCCTTCGAGGATCAGGGTTGGAGACAACCTGATCTACACATTCATCTTAATGCAATAGCATCTCCTGAACAGAAGATGGTGCTACCTTGCAAAAAATGATTTCAGATGGAGAGACGTGATGCTGCTGTCATCCTTCACTCAACATTCAGTAAGAAGCCTTAATATTTGCTGTAAGATGTGATGAGACGACACCAACACATAGGGAACTTCACCTAGACACAGAATATACCAAGTCTGTTATAGTTGCCATCAATCAAGATTATTTTTTACGTATCATACTTATCATAAAGAGAGTGATTTATTTTCAATACAGTGTTTATTGCTACATAATATTAGTTGCTATAAAAGGCAACAAAAAGAACACAATTTATGTAGCAGAAGCAGTTTCATTTAATTACATGGATGTTGTCAATTCCAAGGTCAAATGTAAAAAAAGACAACCACAAGCTATTTAAAAAATGTACTTACTATAAAGTTGTTGTAAATGTTTCATCAAGTCACACAGGAGAAAAATGTTTAGGGACTGGATTTTAATTGTCTTTATTTAGACAGAGTGAATTGGGAACTTATTTCATTGTAAAAATAACCCTCGTGGTATTTTGGGGAAGTACACCTAGCTAGTTTTTCTCCTCTTTCAAATGTGCTTTAATCTGCAAGAAAAAAGGTTTGATTCTTGGGCCCAAAATTGTAGAATATTTATGCACTTTACTAAACAGACAGAACTTAATTCACTTGATTAATAAAAAATAAAATAAAAAACTGAAAGATTATTACCATCTTGCAAGGTTCTGCAGCCCCTGTTAGGCTATTTCCTTGATCAGTGTTGAACAGCTGGGGTGTATTAAGAATCAACAAAACCAGCAGCTAGATTTCATTTGATCTTTCCAAGTTAGTGGTGAATGAAAAACAGAAGGTGGAGAAAATCAACGCAATGTTTAAGAGAACCAGAAGTATTTGGGAAAAAAGTGAAGTTTTCAATCAAATTTCATACTTTGGGGTCGATGACCTTGCTTTCTTCCTTGTGTTGCTTCCACTCAGAGTGTTTGTCATCATGCTTTCTGTTGGTCCATTACCAGTAGAGATTTCATTTGTTACTGCATAAAAATGTCAGTTTACATGTTTACGTACACAATGTCAAACTTATGTTCTCATATATTATAACCATGATAGTCTTGATGTTATTTTTTCTTTTAATGCTTTTAATGCTTGTTTAATGTCTTTTCAGTCTTGCATACCTCCATAAGCAGCTTTTGCATTTGCATATGTTTGTATTTTATTTTTATCTTGAGACTAAAAATGCAATTTGCGCTGTGGTATATTTTCTAAACTGATTATTAATCTGAACACATAAGAAATGCAAAAAAGAAAAAAAAATCTCTTATTTTTACAAACCACGTTTTCTTTGGTGGTTCTTTTGCGTAATTTAGCAAATGTTTATTTTTAAACATGTATTGCGTGTACAAGAGGAAAAATCTGCGTTATTTTTAATTGGTCTCATGTATGAAGCTGGGATGACCTAACCAGACTTGTTCTGTCACCGTAACAACATTAGGAGGCGAGTTTGCTGCTCTGCTATGACTAGAATAACTGGGGTCAAAGGAGGAAAAAAAGATTAGGCTCCTCACGGGATTATAACACTTGATAAATATAGACAGAAATGCTTTTTTTAAACCTTCACTGAACTGCAATTTTCTCCTGTTTATGTAAGAGCTTTGTTGTTGTTTTCCCTTTTCTTTCATAAACAGGTAATAGGTTTCTGATTTCAGATAGGTGGGGGTTTTGTTTGTTATTTTGGCCTTGGTTCAGCCTGAAGCCTTTTGATTCACTTAAGTTATTGTTGGTTGGTGTTTTTGTTAAACATCTTTATTTATTATACTTTTATGTTATGCTCCACCCCTAGACAAAAGGAGGCGTAACATTTACAGAGAATAATCAAAAAAATAAAAGATATCCATTGAAAAGCAGTTCTGTGGGCAGAAATGCCTTGCTGATGCCAGAGGTGATAGAAGAATGGCCAGACTTGTTCCAGCTGATTGAGAGGCAACAGTAACTTGAATACCCACTGGTTACAACTGAGGTCTGCAGAAGAGCATGTCCAACACGTCCAACCTTGAGGCAGATGGGCTACAGCAGCAGAGCTGGCGACATTGCTTATCCTGTCAGCCAAGAAACTGAAATGTGTGTAGATAATGGGTTTAAATGCTGATAGAATGCTGGGTCATCAGGGTTTTATCATCAGCCACTTTTGAACTGAAATTGTGAATAATATCTAGTAAAAACTTGACTTTTTTCATTTTCTTAAGCAGATATTCCCAGATAATTAAGATAAAAAAAAACATTAAAACATTCAACCCTTTTTTAATTAATACATTTTTATAAGGAAAGCGTGGTTCCTGAGAAATTGTCAGCTGAGGAGCGAAGGAGGAAAAAAATTTCAAATATAGATGCGAATTTAAAAAAAAAGTTTCTCAACTTTCTACCTGCCCCTTCACATGGTCAAATAGCACAAAATGTTATAGATATGTAACCCTAATCAAAGTGTTGTACATCCAAAAAAAAGTTTTTCTGAAGGTCTCAATCCTTAAGAATCAGCGAAATATTAGCAGCACCGTTTCATTGTGATGACTTTGAAAAACACTGACTAAAGATAAGTTTTCATATTTTGCATGATGTCTGTCCCTGCACACATTACATGAGGTGCATTGTGGGAAACAAAAGTATAAACATGAGGGCAGAAATCTAAGGCTATGTCCGAATTCATGCCGTAACCCCTTACTACTAAAACACTATATAGTGTTTCACTATATAGTGCTGGACTATGTAGTGGCCTGGAATTTAAAATCAATTCGGACACCATGCTCACTACTTTTTGGCCGCCGTTCTCCTTCGGGTGTTGTTTATATGGGGGCTGACAAACAGCAAAATGGTTGCATTACCGCCACCACCTGGTCTGGAGGCGAACTCCTTTTTTTTTAAAACGCCGATGAGGACGTCACTAAGTTTCCGAAGGAAATAATAAATATTAAGAGTTTACGAGGGCTATTTATGAATCTACTGTTGTTTTAATGATGAAAACGATTCTGGTTTGTAAAAAAATATAATTACAAACATGTGTGTGGCAATATTTAATGTTTCTGTTCATAAAAAAAACTGTCAAATCACTAGTCCACCACAATGGGTTTTTTTTTTTCGCGCCACAGAACCATTTACGGGCTCATGCGAGTAGGCATTTTTTTTCCTGCTAGCAATAATTCAAGTATGTCTGATAAGCTCTAACTGAAAACGGGCTGAAATGAGGCACAGGGAGGCCAGGAGGAGAAGCAGACATCTAAGAAGATTTATTCTGACTGCCCTAGCAAGAGACGGACAAGTTGTATATGTCATCTCCCTTGAGCAACTTGCTTCTGCAATCTTGAAAGGCATTCAAACGCAATGCATTGTGGTCTATCTTTTCCAATGTAGTGACCATCAGTGTACACTTGTTTTTCGCAGAGGATTCTGGGACATTTCCAGTGCACTCGATTTTTTTATTTTGGATTCGGACAACACTAGAAAATGGCGACTGCACTATATAGTGCACTATATAATGAGTAGTGAATGAATTCAGACATAGCTTTTATCTTTTTTAAAAAAGCTTTACAACTGAAGCTAGTCACCCACAATAACTGAGTTGGAATGGCATGAATGTGTATGCAAATAGAAAATTAGAAAACAGCTGAACTGGAAAGCCAAACCAACCAACATGGATGAGGATCTTAAAAAAAAAAAAATGAAAAACCTGCGAATAAACTCTCTGCACAGTCAGACGTGAATCCTGAAGCTTTTGAAGAGGTCAAAGTGCGTGAGGACACAGACAGGAAGACAAACTTGGAGCCAAACATTTAGTTCTAAGAATAGCTCATTATCACACAAACGCTGACGGCTCTCTTGACATAAGCAGTAGGTCTGTCAGCCAGCCAACCAGGTAATTGGGACTTTTCCGTTGTAAAAATTCTGCCCCAACAGAGCTAAACTCATGAGAAACAAGTGGGGCACTTTGGGCTTTGTAAATTCTCTGCTTTACACTTTAGATTCTAAAGAGACAATAATGCCTTGAAGTGAATTAGTAAGAAATATGCTTTATAACCTTATTATCTGATGATATTCATCAATCTAACAGTTTTCTATACAGTAAATCTTTAATTTGTATTTAAATGCAAATTGTAAAATCACAGAGCTTGACTTGAGTTTGTGTGTAAAAATCTAACCACTGTAATTACTCCTGGCATTATCAATACTGTACAGTTAATATTTATAGTATTTACAATATTTATTTATAATTTACAGTATTTTATTGCTGTATACATTTCTACTGTGGTTTTACAGGCTAATGATTATCACTCTCATATGTTTTTCTGTTTTTGCTTTTTTGTTTCTTTGTTTTAATATATACATTGAACTAGAATTTGACTGTGACCAAGTTAACTAATGTTTATATGTGTAAGTATTGGGTTCAATGGAAAATTGCAAATGTCTGTTTTACTGAGAAACATGAAATTGGAAAACTTTAACTTTAATTATAAAATAAATACTTTGTAGAAGCTTTCATTGTAAACAAATACTATTTTTTTTGTGTGTGTGTTTTAGTCCTGAGGTTTTATTTATTTAATTCACTGCCTGTTGAAGCACTAAAGCCTGTAAATAAACAAATGCATTCACATTTATTGACTTCATCTACCAAGGAATTATTCTTTAACTCTTATATTGTGTTTGGGTCAAAATTGACCCATTTTCAGACCCGAACAATAAAAGGGTTAAAGACCCACTCCAATGAAAGTTGCGTTTAAGAATATATTTTGCTAAAAACGGCATAATAAAATTAAAAATATATTGGGAACACTTTTAAAACCAATGAAAAGTGGGACTTTAATTATTGTAACTATTATAAAAACAAAATCTGATAAGAGTATTCATCTGTAGCTTTTTGTGAAAGGCAGAAGCACATAATTTCAATCAAAACTTCAGTAGGAAATCATGCTTTTACTAAGATGTGTATTTTCAAATTTTTTATCATAAATCTTCACATTTTAGAGTTAAAGTTAATGTTTCTTCAAACCACTGACAACTTTCTTAATCACATTTTCAAAATGGTAAAATTATGAAGTTTTGCAGTAAAAAACTGGTGACAAAAGAGCTCCTCATCACATGACCCCCCATTGCATGAGAGGGAGAAGGAGTTAAAATTATCCTCCAATCCAACCGTTCAATCCTCCTCAAGCTGATCAGAGGGGAGAAGAGACTAAACAGACTTGAGGACTTCCAACTTGCTGGCAGGTAAGAAAACTTTGTTTCCTTCAGTGCAAAGTTAGAACAAGTTTTTTTGTTTGTTTGTTTGTTTAAATCCTTCAGAAAACGAGTAGAAAAGACGTATAGCTGTTTAGTTAAAACTTGTATTAACAAAAAACATCACAGTTTTTGGAATAAAAAAATAATTAAAGTAAGTTTTACTTTAGATGTTTTCATTGTGATACCACTTTTATCTTTTATACAAATGTGACAATTAATATATTTTCAAATAGATAACAAATGAAATATAGTAAAAAATAATTTCAAAAAATAATAAATACAGCAGAATATTTTAAAGTTAAATGGCAAAATGTACATATCAGTTTTAAGGCTGCTAGTCACATGCTAGATTTGATTTTTATTTATTTTATTTTATTTTTAGGATTATTATTGGCTTTAACAGATTATTTTACAATTATGATCTATAATATTGCACAAAATCTCTAAATTAACTTGATTCAGGAAAGTTTTTTTTTTTTGTGAAATTATATTTAACTTAGAAAAATGATAATTAGACGGTTTTCCTAAAAATGCAGCTAAAAGTTTGATTATTTAGCTAAATTTAAACAATTTTACAAAATATTAATAAAAAAAGAATCTATTTTTCCTTATTTTTTCTGTATTAAAAACACATTGCTGTGTCCATGATCACGTTTATCCCATCCTCGTATGTCTCCAAAATGTGCACAGCCTTCTTCTGTGAGCGTCTGCACGCCACGTGTGGCACTTAGACCTCAGCCTGACTCTCTGTTGGCTGCCAACCACACAAATGTGAGGACAGTCCATCATCCCTCAGATCACAAATCCTCCTGCTGACAAGTGTAACGCTGGCCACATAACCAACAAAGAATCCCTGCAGATGATGAAGTGGGGCCAAGGCCTCAGGGGCTGAGAGTTTATCTCTGCAGAATGAATATTTAACAAACTCTGCGTTCTTTGATCAGAATTGTTCTGTATTTCAGTTGCATTCAGTTTAATAGACTTAGAAGAGTTTTAGATAAACCTACAGAGTTTACATAACCTTACAAAGAATTTAAGACTTGAAATAAAATGGGTTTAAAATGCGATAAAAGTTGGGTGTAAAACGTGACGCCCTTGTTGACTTGTTGATGTTTGTGTTTGAGCTGCTTTATTGTCACATCAGGCAGCATTTTGTTTCATTTAGTCTGAGAGCTTTAAAGAGAACTGCAGACATTCTTAAAAAAATCAGGGTTTCTTCCAAGCTGTTAAAAAGCAGGGGATTGTTAACAGAAGCTTTAGAGCAGCGTCTTTTTCACGTACACAAATCTGAAGTCGGCTCTATTAACTACAATTGATAAGACATTGTTACATCAAGATATTACTTGGAGCACATATGGAACAACATCATGAAAATACATTTTACGTTTGGGATACGAGCTTGATTTGTGGTAATTAGGGCATAAAAACACCTGTAAGTCACATTTTGTGTGTGTGTTTTTAATTTTTATTTTCTTTAATTGTTTTTACTTTACATTAACTAAAACTGTTTTTAAGGCTGCTGGTTGACTTTAAGAAGTATTTACTTGGATCATGTCTTGAGAAGACTTGCAAAAAGCAACGTTCATTGTTGTTGTGGAAGTTTTATAACAAACAGTAAAGCTTGTTTGGAAGCGTTTTAAGCTAGAAAGGTCTCGTCTTTCATTTCTAGCAACTTGCTCTATGTTGGCAAAATTTCCTCTCAGATAAATGAGAAATAACCCAATCAAAACCACTGAGACCCATGATCAATATGGAGCATTGTTACTGCTGCAGTATCAAAATTATCAGAAGATAAGGGATGCATGAAAATAAAACACTGTTTTAGATTTGCATTGAATTTAATAGTGGCTTAAAGAGCTGGATATGGTTAGTACAGTAGAAATAGTGCCTCTTGGCAATAACCCAAAAGTGCTTTAAAAATATGAAACTTATGCAAAAAGTACAAATACCAATACGCCATGGTTGAATCCAGTTTGGCCAAAATTACCTTAGCTGCATTTTAATATTAACCTTCTGAAGTGAGCAGTAGAGTTTTTTGGGTTCCTGTGAAGGACAGCTACCTTTGTTCAAGAGGACAGAAAAGAGACAAAAGCAGAAATCAAATCACCAGTAGACATGATTTTTAGACACGATTTTAGTCAACATTTTTTTTGACGAGAAACAGAGCAAGAGACAAAGGAAAAATTTTCAAAACATTCAGTTTGTTCTGGAAGGCCACTCGGCAGGTTAAACCTATAGCAGCAGAACTGTAGGCATGGCTCATGATCACCCAGCCCAACCTTTAGGCTTTTACTCCGGAACTAAAGCAAAGTTGGTTTCACAGTAAAGAAGGCTGACTTCCATTTCAGTTTTGGAAACACTAGGAATCTTGGATACAATTCTGTTTCAGAAATGATGTAGTTTTCTTTTTTTGTTTGTTATAATAGGCAAAAAAAAGCTAAATTAGTTTAAAAATTCCTAATTCTCATCATAAAGCTGACAGCAGCATTTTGGAGGTTTTAGAACAGTCAATACTTTCAATAGCTAAACCTTGATGCATCAAAAACATCAAGAATTGTCTCTGAAAAAGGATCTTTCTTGTTCTAACAATATTAGTAACGTGAAAAAAGGCAGCACCGCTCATTCTGTCCGGTGTAATCTGGACAGATTGAGTTCCAGAATTACAAAAAGAACCTGGGTTTGATCTGGACGTGAGAAAAACACATTTTTATACAACAGTAAAAGCAGAATGTGGCATTACAATAGGAAGCTGTCTGTTTTAAAGGGCATGTCTCAGGGCATCTCATATTTTCCCCAAATAAGGGTTTTCTGTGGCATCATTCTTCACTCTTTGCACAGGTGTTCCAAATCAAACGTGGCTGTAAATTCTTGCACCCACATGAGATCAGGGTGAGGGTGAGCTTCAGGAAAGCCATGTGTGCCACAAAAAATTTGGCATAGACGCATAAACACCACTTCTGTTTTCCTGCTCATCATATGAGCATGAATCCAACAGATGTGACGATGTTTGTTTTTTTAGACCTGCACACTCGGCCGAGGCAGACTCCACTTCATCTGCACAGGTTGAATTTTCTGGCGGATCCAGGACCCTGTTGCCAATCCCTCATTAAAAAGCATTAAATCCAACCAATCCTATTAGTCTGTCACCCCTGAGGGCCCGTGAGAGGCCAGGAGACATGCTCTCCAGTCTGCTGTGGATCTTCTTAGAGGCACGAGCACAAACAACATTGTTCCTCCAAACAAAGATTTAATTTTGAAAAAAAAAAACAAACTGTAAACAACCAAAAGCTCTGCTACTTTTCCTAAAAAAAGGAAAAACTAACATAAGACTAAAAATCAGACAAAAAGCTTGAAAATGTTTCTTTGAAAAGTAAATTTGCCCAAATTTGTTGTTGTTTTTAGACTTTGTGTGTTCACATGACAATCTTTCCTGTTTGTAAACTGAGTCAAAATCTCAACTCCCGACATCAAACAGTTGATAGAGAGACAGCCCTGTTGAAATGGATGCTGCGCACCATGTGTTGTGTCTTTCGAACTCGTGCTTGTGCACATGTCTCACTCAGGTATCGCGTCTCTTTAATCTCTGCTAATGTTGCTTTTAAGTATCAGACAGCATGGTTCACTGTCAGATTAAAGCTCTCAAGTAGTGCCTGAACTCACATCCCCTAAACGCCTCATTGAAAGAGACTTAGATGAGTGACCTTGAAAGAGAAAGCACCACTATTGTGTCTTTCAGCAAATATTCAAGACTTTGTGCTGTATGTCAGATAGAATGACTTATTGGCCTTGTGGTGGAGTGTCCACTCTAAGACTGGAATATCAGAAGTTCAAATCCACAGTTGTGTCAAACTAAAGACTCTAAAAATGGGACCCAATGCCTCCCCACCTGACACTGAGCATTAAGGGGTTGGATTGGTGGGTTAAACCACCAAATGCCTCCCAAGTGTGGTTGTAACAGCAGCTCATTGCTCTCCTTGGGGATGGGACAAATGAGGAGAACAAATTTCACTCACCTAGGTGTGGGACAGCAAATGAGACTTTAACTTTAAAAGTACTAGAGATATTAAACAGTTTCTTACTCAAATGACTTTAAATAAACACTTATTAAGGTATAATTAATGTTCAGAACTCGACTAATACAAAAAACATATGCTAATATTTGAATGTAATTTATCTTTTAAACTGTTTTTTTACTGGGTTTTCATGATTCCAACTATGTCACTTATTAACAGTTTTCAGAGTTTTAGTGGAAGTAAACTTTAGCATCTTGAAATCATGCTATGATCTCCACCTTGAGATGAATGAAAGACAAAAGCTGCTTGCGTTTTGTGCTTACCTGCCCTTCAAAATAAACTGTATGGATACATCTGTAAATTATTTGAAAGGAACCTCCCTCTATGTTTTATTTTGAAAATCCTGTGCCTTAAGCTTAACTGCCTCTGTTCTATTAAATTGATCTGTCAATAGAGTAACATTTCTTGACTTTGAGGCTTGAAATCACAAACAGTTTGGACAAAACTTTCTTAAAATCGTCTTTAAAAACTTCCTGCTCCAACATTTAGAAACAAGATAAAATGCAGTTAATCTTTCAGACTGTCTTTACTACAAAGTCTGCCCTTTTTCCTTCAATCAATCACTTACTATTCTCTACCTTAAGGCAGCCAGCTTGCTTACTAAGTAAATGCCTTGAAAAGCTTTGAAAACTGATAACCAACTAAAAACCGATTAACTTTGAGGGCTTTTCAAAGGGAAGATTTTAAGGTATTTTCTTTCTCTATCCAGCAGGCAAAGTCCCTCTTGGATTCCACAGACAATTAGAAGCTGAAGTTAAAAGGATTGTACTCAGCTGATGAGCACAGGAAGTCCTTGGAGCAAAGAGCAATCACTTGTCTGGCAGTGGTCCCACATTTTTTTCCGCCAAGAGGGCAGACAGACCTCTCAGGAGACCTCAGCTAAAACCTCACAGCTTGTTGTCCCTTCAGTAAATCCAAGAAACACTCCTAATAGGATGAGATTATTCTGAAAGCAAACACAGTTTTGCTAAAAACCTTTGTCACAAGAAGATTTCTAGGGACTTTGGGGTTTGTTTTGTCCTCTTTTATGTTATCTGAGCAGAAATATCTGCAGAGCTTTTGTTGGGATGCATCCTTCAGTCCACCACGAATGAGCAACATTCATGGTTTCCTTAGCAACAGATATAAAATCAAAGAAAACCATCACCTAACTGGTAAATACTTACACTTGAAGCAAACATGTCCAGAGACAGTCATCCTCAGAGTCTTATGCTTTCACCTGCATTGCACCACCAATGGGTTGGATTCTCCCTGGGATTTATCCTCCCCTTTTTTCCCTTTGGTCCTCTTGTTTTGTGTTACTTCCTGTCATGTGCAGCAGGAGCCGGTAGCTTACCGGGAATAGAATACAGTTACGGCATTAGCCCCAAGTTTGTTTGCACGCCTGTACCTCCAGAGGCGGATCCCAGCTGCTATTCCCCACCTAGTGTGCCCCATGGACCCAGTGGTAGCTCCCATAGTAGCAATCATGGCGGGGCAAGCCATCGTGACCTGATGTCAGATGAAGCTAAAGCCACCATTCTGCACCTTCGTGAAAGCCTTGTGAGGCAGAAAGAAACCATCCTGGATCAGCGGGAGACCATCAGAGAGCTGACTGCCAAGCTCACCTTGTGTGAAGGTTTCGGTGGTCACCATAGTGTTGGACATCACGACAACCACCATGAAAGTCACCACGACCCTCACCATGACACGCACCACAGTGGTCACCATGATGACCATCATGGACGCCATGGTAGCCACGGTGGACCTTCTTCGCTGCACCACGGTCCCTCAACACATGATCACCACCACTCTCACGGCAGTCACAGGCCAGATCTTCATCATAGGAAAGGCTCATCGCACAGCAAGCACAGCTCCTTCTCTCCAGAGCAAACTGGAAAGACCCTGCAGACTCTGAAGGAGAGGCTGGAGAACTTACAGGTAAGATTAGCACAAGGATTTGCAATTTTCTCAGCTCATACTGTATTGCTATGATTCAGTCCATTTCAAGTCAACAAGTTTTGTTTTTTTTTTTAAAAGTCTGCATACATCAGGAACACTTTCCTGTGCAATCCTACAAGTCAGAAAAGCATTTGGGGCAGTGGAAAGAGATACAGACCAAATCAGAGCATCATGGGAGAATCCCCCAGGCAGACAAGGGGAATAAGAGACTACCTTGAGGCACAGCTCAGGGTTACTGTGACCACTTTTAACTATCAGATGTTTTTCAGAAGAAAGTTCGTCAATAGAAGATGTTTCCCTTCTGACTCGAATATAGGAAGGAGTCAAGAAGGTTAGCTTCATATTTTACTGGTGGAAACTCGAGACTGATTGAGCAACAGCATGGTGGTAGTGCTGGGGTGTTGGAAGTAGCAGTAGTATTGGCCTAAAATGAGTTGGTGTAAGGCATTACTGTACTTTGGGCCTGTTCCCTTACGGTGTTAAAGTTTTACTCACAGCTGAAGTTCAGATACAGTTTGACCCATCAAGCATTACCATGTCAGTGATATTGGACCCATAGTGCATTGCGTTATCCAATCTTAAAGGTCAGTGTATCTCAAACATTACAGTAACTGAGAAACAGTAGATGTATATTGAGGTCAAAAATGACTCCAAAGTTTGTCACTGAGGTCCAAAGTCATGGATTCAATTTTTCTCGGTTAGCATGTTGCTTGTAGATGAATGGCTTGATTAAAAAAAGTCTATTTGTGAGTTTTAAAGTAAAATATTTTCTTTTTATGACTTTTAGATGACCCAGACGATTCCATTTTAAAATGTGGGTCATTTAATACGCGTTTACAGGGAATTAAATGGAAAACAACCCTTTGATCTTTCTTGAAGGTGTGAGACAAAACACAATAGAATCTGAGGGTTTTCTTTCACCACCTTCTAAGGTGTCTGCGGCACTGGTCTGTAGTCATGCACTGAAGGCCACTTGCCAGCTTCACCTTCAATTACTTTTATCCTTCCTGAGGGGCTGTTAATCATGGTGTGTGCTGGTAGGAGACAAAGCCGGATTTTCTGGTGAGGAAGATGAGCAGGAGAAAGAGGAGAAAAAAGAACTGATGGGAGGGAGGAGCCGGAACTTTTGTTGTGATTGGCTGCTTGTAGTTTGATCCAAAGTTAATTGTGACATTTTTTTTAAATTGTAATTCTTTCACCAGTTTGTTTCTCTGTTCCTCTGAATTCAGTTGTTTCTTTGAATGTTGTTTTTGTGTCTGCACAGTTTTCTTATGTGTTAAAGAGATGCTTTCTATATCAAGTTGTTTTTTGAAGTATTATTAATAAACCTATTTGGTATTACTTCCAACTTTTATCAAGAGCCTCATCTTTTGAAAAATCGAAAATATTATCAAAGAGTGTATTTTGCAAACTCTTATTAGCTGGATTAATGTGAAGGGATCTAACAGAAAATGATTGTATATTTTTTACATTATTATTTGATTATGATGTAAAAAAAAAAAAAAAAAAAAAAA
>BSAI01000106.1:13934116-13989667 GCA_036245035.1 Adrianichthys oophorus | reverse complement strand
TTTTTTTTTTTTTTTTTTTTACATTATTATTTGATTATGCCCCTCCATGAACCGGCACCTTAACGTGGTGGAGGGGTTTGAGTGCTCGAGTGATCCCAGGAGCTATGCTGTCTGGGGCTTCGGCTCCTGGTAGGGTCTCCCATGGCAGACAGGTCCTGGGTGACGAGCCAGACAAAGAACGGTTCATAAGCCCCTTCATGAGAAAGCACATCATAGATCCAGTTGCGTCGCCCGGATTGGCGTTACCGGGGCCTCACCCTGGAGCCAGGCCTGGGGTTGGGGCTCGCAGGCGAGCGCCTGGTGGCCGGGGCTCCTCCCACGGGCCCCGGTCGGGTAAAACCCGAACGATCAACGTGGGATCACTCCCCAGTGGGCCCACCACCTGCAGGAGAGCTCAGAAGGGGCCGGTGCGATGTGGTTTGGGTGGCAGTCGAGGGCGAGTGCCTCGGCGGCCTAAACCCCGGTCATGGAACTTGGCTTTTGGGACATGGAATGTCACCTCTTTGGGAGGGAAGGAGCCTGAGCTTGTGCGGGAGGTTGAGAGGTACCGGCTAGATATAGTTGGGCTCACCTCTACGCACAGTCTGGGCTCTGAAACTCAGTCTCTCGAGAGGGGTTGGACTCTCTACCATTCTGGAGTTGCACATGGTGAGAGGCGGCGGGCTGGGGTGGGCTTACTTGTGAGCCCCCAGCTTAGCCGCCAAGTGTTGGAGTTCACCCCGGTGGACGAGAGAGTTGCGTCCCTCCGCCTTCGGGTGGGGGACAGGTCTCTGACTGTGGTTTCGGCTTATGGGCCGAACAGCAGTTCAGAGTACCCAGCTTTCTTGGTGTCTCTCGGAGGGGTACTGGAAAGTGCCCCAACGGGGGACTCCATTGTCCTCCTGGGTGACTTCAATGCCCACGTGGGCAACGACAGTAGCACCTGGAGGGGGGTGATTGGTAGGAACGGCTTCCCTGATCTGAACCCGAGCGGTGTTTTGTTGTTGGACTTCTGTGCTAGTCATAGTTTGTCCATAACAAACACCATGTTTGAGCACAAGGGTGTCCATCAATACACGTGGCATCAGGACACCCTCGGCAGGAGATCAATGATCGACTTTGTAGTCGTTTCAGGAGACCTTCGGCCGTGTGTCTTGGACACTCGGGTAAAGAGAGGGGCAGAGCTGTCCACTGATCACTACCTGGTGGTGAGTTGGATTCGATGGCGGGGAAGGAGGCCGGAAAGACTCGGCAGACCCAAACGTAGTGTGAGGGTCTGCTGGGAACTTCTGGCTGAGCCCTCCGTCAGGGAAGTCTTTAACTCCCACATCCGGGAGAACTTCAAACAGGTACCAAGGGAGGCTGGTAACATTGAGTCTGAATGGACCATGTTCTCCACCTCCATTGTCTCTGCTGCTGTTCGGAGCTGTGGTCGCAAGGTCTCTGGTGCCTGTCGTGGCGGCAACCCCCGAACCCGTTGGTGGACACCGGAAGTAAGGGATGCCGTCAAGCTGAAGAAAGAGTCCTATCAGGTCTGGCTGACGTGTGGGACTCCAGAGGCAGCTGACAGGTATCGGCAGTCTAAGCGAGCTGCGGCTCAGGCTGTAGTAGAGGCAAAAACTCGGTCCTGGGAGGAGTTCGGAGAGGCCATGGAGAAGGACTATCGGTTGGCCTCGAAGAGGTTCTGGCAAACCGTCCGGCGCCTCAGAAAGGGGAAGCAGCTTTCTGCAGGCACCATTTTCAGTGCACGTGGGGAGCTGCTGACTTCGACTGGGGTCATTGTCGGGCGGTGGAAGGAATACTTTGAGGATCTCCTCAATCCTGCTGACACGCCTTCTCTTGAGGAAGCAGAGGCTGAGAGCCCTGGGGTGGGGCTGTCCATTACCCAAGCTGAAGTCACAGAGGTAGTTAACAAGCTCCTCTGTGGCAAGGCACCGGGAGTGGATGAGGTCCGCCCTGAGTACCTCAAGTCTCTGGATGCTGTGGGAGTGTCTTGGTTAACGCGTCTCTGCAGCATCGCGTGGCAGTCAGGAACAGTACCACTGGACTGGCAGACAGGGGTGGTGGTTCCCCTTTTCAAGAAGGGGGACCGGAGGGTGTGTTCCAACTACCGGGGAATCACACTCCTCAGCCTCCCTGGGAAAGTCTATGCCAGGGTACTGGAGAGGAGAGTCCGGCCGATAGTCGAACCTCAGATCCAAGAACAACAATGCGGTTTCCGCCCTGGTCGTGGAACTGTGGATCAGCTCTACACCCTGTCCAGGGTGCTGGAGGGTTCGTGGGAGTTCGCTCATCCTGTCCACATGTGTTTTGTGGATTTGGAGAAGGCGTTCGACCGTGTGCCCCGTGGTGTCCTGTGGAGGGTACTTTGGGAGTATGGGGTCCGGGGAGCCTTACTCAGGGCTGTCCGGTCTCTGTATGACCAGAGCAGGAGCTTGGTCCGCATAGCTGGCAGTAAGTCAGACCTGTTCCCAGTGCATGTTGGACTCCGGCAGGGCTGCCCTTTGTCACCGGTTCTTTTCATAGTTTTTATGGACAGAATTTCTAGGTGCAGCCAAGGTCCGGAGGGGGTCTGGTTCGGGAACCACAGGATTTCCTCTCTGCTCTTTGCAGATGATGTTGTCCTGTTGGCTTCATCGAACCAGGACCTCCAGTATGCATTGGAACGGTTTGCAGCCAAGTGTGAAGCGGCTGGGATGAGGGTCAGCACCGCTAAGTCTGAGGCCATGGTTCTCGACCGGAGAAAGGTAGTTTGCCCTCTCTGGGTGGGTGGAGTGCTCCTTCCCCAAGTGGAGGAGTTTAAGTATCTTGGGGTCTTGTTCACGAGTGAGGGAAGATCGGAGCGTGAGATCGACAGGCGGATTGGTGCTGCGTCCACCGTTATGCGGTCGCTGTACCGGTCCGTCGTGGTGAAGAGAGAGCTAAGCCAGAAAGCAAGGCTCTCAATTTACCGGTCGATCTACGCCCCAATACTCACCTATGGTCATGAGCTCTGGGTCATGACCGAAAGAACGAGGTCCCGGATCCAGGCGGCTGAAATGAGCTTCCTCCGTAGGGTGGCTGGGCGCTCACTTAGAGATAGGGTGAGAAGCTCGGTTACCCGGGAGGAACTCGGAGTAGAGCCGCTTCTCCTCCAAATCGAGAGGAGCCAGTTGAGGTGGCTCGGGCATTTAGTTCGGATGCCCCCTGGACGCCTCCCTAGGGAGGTGTTCCAGGCATGTCCCACTGGGAGGAGGCCCCGGGGAAGACCCAGGACACGCTGGAGAGACTACGTCTCTCGGCTGGCCTGGGAACGACTCGGGGTCCCCCCAGAGGAGCTGGAGGAAGTGGCTGGGGAGCGGGAAGTCTGGGCATCTTTACTTAGACTGCTGCCCCCGCGACCCGGTCCCGGATAAGCGGAAGAAAATGGATGGATGGATGGATGGATATTTGATTATGTCAAATGGAAGTCTTTATGTTGGAAAAAGGCATGTTTATAGTTTTCAAATAATATCTTGTTCAATCATCACCAAACCATAAAAGGCATTACCTGTACAAAGATGTGTTCGTTATGGGTTATAAGTAGCAAGATATATGAATGCAAACTCACAGTATGTTGCACAGAAAAGCTGACATTTTTTGCTGTCCTGCATGCTGCTGGGAATTTGTACTCATCAATCTTAACAACATGTGTCAACAAGTGTCAACATCCTTTTACTTAGTAGAAACAGCTGGTTTTTTTTCAAGGAATGTGGCCAAATGAACCTAAAGCAAGAAAACAGGTGAATGAACTGTATTGAACAAACTGTGAACAAGTGAATGAAAAAAAACTTCTTTTTTTTTTTAATCTACACTGCAAAAACAGACCCCCTAGAAATTCATCTAACATTCTAACCCTAATGGCAGATTTTTTGCCAATGGGGTAAGACTTCAACAGGGTAAGAAAACTAGTTTTTCCGTGATTGTTTATCTTATAAACATCTAGTCACTAAGACATGGTTTTTAATCTCTAATTATTTTGTGTTTACAGGCTAGAAATTCTTCTAGCTCATACTCCAGCTCCTTAAGACAACTCCTCCAGCGAAAGATCAATGCTCTAGAGGAGCAGTTGCACAGATACCAGGGAGATCCACATAGTGATCATCACGATGACCATCACGAAGATAACCATGGCGGCAGCCACCATGACGACCATCGGGAAGATCATCATGACACCCATCATGGCACCGGCCACCACGAAGACCTGCATGGTCCGGGCCACCATGATGACCACCACAGTAGTCACCATAATAGCCATCACGGTGACCACAGCAGCCATCATGGTGACCACAGTAGCCATCACAGCGACCACAGGTACCACAAGCCAAACAGTCCCCATAATAATCACCACTATGACCACAGCTATGACTGGCACCATGGTCGGTATAATGGTCACTATGGCTACCGCCCAAGCAGCCACTATGAGGACCACACCCATGATCACCATGCTGGCGATCACCACAATGATCATCATGGTCATGACCATGAACATGGACACGATGATGACCACCATGAGGATCATCATGACAACCACCATGAAAAAAGCCACTATGACCATCAACCTCAACACCTACCCTACACCAGCAAGGAGACAGGTCTGCAAGGTCCTGGTCACAGCAAGCTGGAGACAGTTCTGGGTCGACTACACCACAGCAGTGGCCATGGTGTGTACACTCACTCTTCACAAAAAAGATCAAACACTTTTTGATTGGTCTACTGACTTTAAATATTCAAAAGTGAAGAATTGATAGAATATTACCTTTTATTAAAATGTTATGGGTTTGAACCTTAATAACAGAACTACAATAGCGCAATGTCTTTATTCAGCCTTCTTAATAGTTTTTTCCATGTTTCTTTGACCAGTGGATGTTTTTGTCTTTTTAAACAGTTTTTTTAGCATTTCAAAACCTTGTGCTCTTCATTTTTCATAGAAGGACACATACTGGCTAAAAGGTGACATGAGCCATCCAAACATGATACACCACTATCTGATTTTTTTTTTGCCTCTTTTCACCAGGAAACAAACCGAAGCTGAAGAGCCCCAGTGCTTTTCTTCTTGACTTCCCAATGAGAACCAACTACATGTATGCCAAGATGAAGCGGTCTTTGGTCAATGAGATCTTTGCCTTGACCTTGTGTCTGTGGCTGAAGTCAGGGGAGAGTTCTGGACTTGGAACTCCCATTTCGTACGCCATTCCTGGACAAGCCAACGAGCTAGTGCTCATTGAATGGAGCAACAACCCAATGGAGCTTCTTGTCAATGACAAGGTAAAAATAAATCACTGCTAGATTTTGAACATGTTCAAAATAATACAAAAATAGATGCATAACTACCATATAATGACACCCATTTACTATTTTTGAACCATCAAGAATGTATGGATGGTTTTGCTTTTTTTTTTAAACAACCCAGAAGATCGCTTCTTTCTTTGTTTGATATGTTTCTGCCAGAAAACAACTGTGTGTCACACTGACCCACAAGCAAACTGCTGACGCACTCGGAAAAACTAGTGGCCCCTAATCTTTTTTTCCCTGAAAAGCTGCAGCATGTTTTCACCACTGAGCGGAACCAAGAAGGTCATCTTTTTCCCCACTGTATTTCTGTTGTGTGTGCAGCAAGCCCAACAAACAAACACGCAAAGCAATTAATCTTGTTATTGTCTCACTGCGATTGACCTAATTGTCTGTAGGAGAGGCCAATGGGATAAACCATCATGTTTGTTATCTGGGAGTCACAGACTTGGGCGTCATCAAACTAATCAGTGACACAGTTAAAGGGTCTTGTTCACAAAAACTCGTTGTGATAGTGATGGGATGATAAACGGACTTTTGAAACGTTGTAATTTAAAAATGAAACTGTAATTTGCTTTTTTTATGTTTGCCTTTCTGTTTACTGTCTTTGTTTAGGCGGCCACTCTGCCGATAACAATAACGGATGGTAAATGGCACCACGTGTGCGTGACATGGTCTACACGTGATGGCGCCTGGGAGGCTTACCAGGATGGAGTGAAGAAAGGTTCTGGGCAGAACTTGTCAGCCTGGCAGTCTATTAAACCAGGGGGTGTCTTCATCCTGGGTCAAGAGCAGGTGAATTAAGCAGCACATCCTTTGGGAAAATGACCTTTCCTCTTCTCTGAACATATCAGTCATGAATAATAAAGATGCAGTTTCTGCAAATGCCCCACATCCTACAAACCTTACTCTTCCATCACGGCTTTTATGGCAGTGAAAGTTGATAAGCAGTTTCAAACGTTAGATGTGACAAGGAGAATCAGACAGTATTACTGCAGCAACAGTATAATGTTGGTCATTGAGATCTACCACCCCGCTTCTGCAGCTGTCCTCACCTTACATCCTGCTGCTTACCTGGATCAGGTGTCATCACCTGGAATTGCCTGATTAACAATGGGATAAGGACGCTTGGAAAAGGAGTATGGAGGCTGATCTTCACATCCCGGATTGGGCAGCCTTGTAGCCAGTTAAAATTTACCATCATCTTTTTTTTTTTTTTTGCATCTTGTCCATTTAAAGACATGTTTTGAGGTTTTCCTTTTTAATCAATTAAAAAGGAATCTGTAGATTTAAATAATAGAAAAAATTAGACTAGACAGATAATCTCTGCTCCAAACAAATCAACAAATTACTTCCTATGGTAAAGAAAGGGAGAAATGTGATGCTGACTTGTAATAAAAAGTTTGTATTGATGTATGGATTGCATCCTTTTCAATTCATGGAAGTGCCAACTGTTTGAAAGTTGATCATGGAGGAGAAGTTAATAATTGCGGTTTTGTGCCCGAATCAAACAACGCCAATCTTTCATATATTGGAATAGAGGTGTGAAAGGAAAAGTCTGGAGCGAGATTTGCACCGCTTCAACAAATCGCACCAAGACTCTTCCTTGTAGGTGGTGGATATGCACTCGCATCAGGTAGTGAAAGTCCAGTGTGAACAACAACGATCAAGAACATTCCTTTTAGCACATACCCGTGTGAATGTAGCATAAGAATGCTACCACATCTATATGCATTACTCTGTCTTGGAAAACTATTGGTCTATAAGCAAGAGGTTCCCCCAGGATTGTTGCAGCTTGGTTTCATTCTCACTTGAAGACTTTACCTTCTAATTTAATCTTATTTGTGTAAATGGAAGTGATTCAGCCACGCTGTACCTGCAAACCAATCCATTTTACGATTCTATGATTCTGACTTTTTGTGAAATCCTTTTACTTCTGTCCACAGGACACCATGGGGGGTCGCTTTGACATCACACAGTCCTTCAAGGGAGAGATGTCAGATCTCCAGGTGTGGTCCAGAGTTCTGACGGCAAATGAGATCCACACCCAGGCGACATGTGGAGGCCACCTCGTGGGTGACGTCATATCATGGTCTGAAGAATTGGTGGAGCTCCACGGAGGCCTCACTGAACTTCCCCATGAGCCGTGCCACTAAATCTGTAGCAAATGAACGTCTTTCTGGTTATGTACAAAGAATTTTTCTGCTGCTCATACAACATATGTATCAAAGGTCCTCCTTGGCTGAATTTATTTATTGTTGTATTTACTATTTGTTCCTGTCTGATCCTTCTGCCTTCTCCACGTACACTCTCACTTCCGTGCTCTCAGCAGGACAGCTTTGAGAGCCCTAAAGGGCGCAGAGCTTTGGATTTACTGCCTGCGTGCTCACGTCTGTGGCCGTTCTGGGCAATCCAACACACATAAGAGGATTTTCTTTTTCTGAAACAGCTCCAGAATTTGCTGGCTGACATTAACTGACTTTCTTTAATCAACAGAAACGTTACAGACAGTGAAAGAGACACTTAGGGGGGTGGGAGCAATCTGTCCTTTCAGCCTCTGACTATCCTCTGGGGAATGTAATGCAGGTTTTGTTTTGATAGTGCTGGTCAAATTTGGTTTGGTTTTAGCACAAAGTATTAATGTTGACTTTTGCACATTATATTAGTATTTCATATTGAAACTCTACTGCAGGCTTTTCGTAGAAAAACCATCCTTTTTTTCTATTTAAAAATATGTTTAATATATGTTTTAAACTTGATGTTTTATCCATAACTGCAAGTGGATTCTGCTGAAAAGTTGTTGCATAACACTGAAAGGATTCAGTGACAGGTGTCACATCTTATAACTACAAGCCACCAAGCAGGATAAATACATGTAAAGCAGTTCTCAGCATGTCAGAGCTGAAATGGTGGGATTTACCTGTGAACACCTGATCTAATCCTACCTATTTCTGACTCGCTGCAGCCACGCAGCTGAGGCGGCAGCAGCGCATGCTTGGAGGAAAAGGCCCCTGGTGACATCTGCTTTAGCTGCTCTTCCACTTTTTATAATGCTTTTATTCAGTAAAAGTTGTGTCGGACATTTTTATTTCGCTCTGTAGCACTTTCTAAACATTTGCTTGATAAGAAACTGTTGTTTCTTTGTTCCATTCGAACCCGTTCTTGGTGTGTTGATAGTAAAAAGGGATATGTGTTGTACTGATGCCAATAAAACAACATTTTGAAGCTGTACATATCTGCAAACTCTTTCCTTGTGATGCCATGTCAGCAGCTCTGTGCTCCGGTGTTGGCGTACGACAGTGAGCCAAAGGGGCGGAATGTCTCTGTCCATGTTCTCATCGTTTTGCCACCAAACTGTTTCGCTCATGAGCTTGATGTTTGTGTGTTAACGGAGAAACATTTCTTATTTATTCTTGTGTAAATATAAAAACAATTTTCCTGTGTTTGAACAACCCCTCCTTTACGTGTAAGCCAAAAAGTTCAACTGTAAATCTATGGTAATGATACTGTTCAATATAATGTTTAATCTCAGGATTTTGAATAAAAACTATTTGAGATGTTCGCCTTTTTTTTTGCTGTTGTTTGTTTTTCTCTTCCCTACAGAATGGTTTGTGAACAGGCCGATAGAGAAGCTCAGCTCCTGCTTCAGTGAAGTCTTTCTAAAAAGAATCAAGAAATTCCAACAGGAAACAGATAACAATGTTCACATAAACAAAGCCCTGTTCCACAACTGAGAGGAAAAGTGACAGCTCTGCAGAAAAGATGAACAAACGGTGTTGCAGTGTGGCTGAGCAATGAAGTTTTGTTGATTCCAGCTTGCTGAAACAGCAAAAATAAGCAGAAAAAGGTTCACCTGGAGCGAACAGGGTTTTATCTTGATTTTTTTTACCAATTTCAGAGCAAGACTCCACCTGTTTAATAAATTCCTGTTTCTTATATATTAAAAAAAAACAACAGAAAATCTAACATCAAGGGATTTAGATCATAGATAGTACAGATAAATCCAAAAAACATTTCATTCAGTCATTGGGCTTCAGTGATATGTCTGCATAGATTTTAAAGAGGCTGTAAGTTGTTAGTTTAATGTGTGACTGCTTTGCACAGTCAGGTAAAAAAAAGAACAAACAAACAATTATGACATGCTTTTCTCTTAGTTGGTTTTGTGTAAAGTCCTTATATTATTTTTCAAAAATTCCAACCTGGTTCTATTAAAATGAGTTATTACTTAGAAATATTTATTTTAAACCAAATAAATTTGGTTTCAGAGTCACTGCTACCCGGGGAATGGGTTGAAAGTGACGAACAAATATCACTCACCCAGATGTGTGTTTGCTGGAACAAAGCAGAATAAACCTGTTTGAATCTGCACGTAAATGTGCAAAAGATCTCAGAAGTAACTCTTAGTAATTTTTAAAGTAAAAAAAAAAAAAACATTAATATGTCCTCAAACCCTTTCCTCTAGAGCATGAGGGCAGCTGGCGGCCTCAAGAGGATGTTTCCTCTTCAGTCAGGACAGAGCAGACTTGATCAGCAGTCAGTACCACTGCATGTCACAAGGGGGCGCTGTAGTGTCCATAAAGACGAGAACCAGTTAAAATTACTAAATATTTATTCATTCATTTTTCCAAGATATTTTGTCTGAAAATAAGTGTGTTTATATTAAATATCTTCATGTAAAGTCTGACCATGTCTATCCAGGTCAGCTTTAAACATCTAAGACTTCTTCAAGATGTATTTGCTGCTAAATTAAGAATAGAAGTCGACCTTTCAGAGGTATGGAAACATCTAAGACAGCAGCCACTGCTCCTGGCTTCAGATTTTGGTTTCCACTGAATTTGCTGCAATTAGGAAATGGACTTGTTGCCAAAAGAGAAGCATCATTTTTCTGGGGCATTTCCCTAGTATTTCTCCACGAAGAAGTCCAAAGTGAGGCCCAAAGGCCTGAGTAGCAGCTGTCAAGATGGGCTCTGGCACTGAAGTAACAGTTCCTCTGTGGAGAAAGGGCCACAGTGAGGATGGAGGAGTTTGAGAAGACACTTAGGGTTCATGAGGTTTCTGTTATTGTAACTCTGCCTCTGAAGTCGGAAGTCCTCATAAAAAAGGGTAAACAGATGCATTCTTTAAGTCACGGTTACCACACCCTTCTGAAAAAACTGCCACAAACAGTATCATTGACAAATAGTTTTCCAAAACACAATCCATCACTCCACACATAGTATTGCAATGGCAACAGCTTAAAAAAGAGGTTAGTGAAGCTGCTAAAACATTCAAAACTTGACAAATCTCTCTGCACACGTCATCAAGAGACACAATATAACAAAAAAGAAAAAAAAAATTCAAAATAAGAGTCCAAGTGGTCAGCATTGTTGGTGTCACATCTACTATTGTAAGAGAAATATGTGACTGGACACAGTTACAGGTGAGAAAAGTGAGTAGAGCTACTTGCAGTTAAAATGTCTTTTTTATGTTTATGTTTATTTCTGACTACAAAAAAGTTTATTGACTGAGCATGAAGAAAAACTTTCAATGCAGCTGCCATAACTTAATTTTGAGTCACGGAAAATGCAACACACCATTTTCATTCAAAATAGAATAGGTTTGTTTTGAGACTAGATTTTCTGCTTCAGAAAGTATTATTTGTAATTCCCTCTTTAACTTCTGCTAACTTCTTCTGGGGGTTCACAGCTGCCAGTAAGTTCAGATCGCTGACAAAGGTTGCCCAACCATAATTAAATATATCTGCAAAAGCTGGAAGATTTGAATTTCTTTGACAGTTTTCCCTAGATGCCCATTCACAAAGCCTTGTGTTTAAAAACAGGCAAATTTATAACTAACATATATCTGTCACAAAAGTATTATAAATTGTCATTTGTGGAGAAAGTAATGAAATAACTACTCATCTAAATCTGTTCCAGATGTGAAAATGTTTTTTATAGACCCATCAGTTTCATGGACAGCTCCATTTTGGATTTTAAATGGACTGTTTTATTGATTTTCACACTAAGCCTTTAAATTAAAGCAACATTTTACAGTTGGTTTTATTACTGGAATAAGAATGTCAGGTTAGTGAAAACTCTCAGATTCAATCATTTCAACGTGTACTTTGTTCCTGCAAGCTTTGAAAATGTAAAACATAAAACAGGAAGGGCTGTGGAGCTGTGAGGCTGACTCACCTTAACAGAAAGCTATCGTTGGAGCTGGTCTCCCTCCAGGTGGATTGTGCCAGAAAATAACAGCAAAATTACATAATATCAATAAAGTCTCTTTTTTCATCTGGTTTTACCACATTTTCCCTTTCAATGCAAATCCACATGTATACCTTAAAAATAAACGTGAGTAGTAATTCTTTAAACTTCTACTTGTATTTCTGTCAGAGATCTTTTAAAATCATTACACCCCATCACGTAAATACCCAATTTATCCCTATGTCCTTTATTGAGCTTCCATTTACAATCAACTTGGGACCAAGCTCATACCATATCAGCATATTTATCTTAGTATTAAAAGTACAGATAAAAACTGAATATTTCCACAACATGATTTTTTAATAATGTTATTGAATTATGTTATGCTTAAGGGTAGAGCAGTGGCCTTTATTTATTTATTTATTTTATGAACAGCCGCTGCGCTAGTATTTGCTCAGTTGTTGCACTTCCTCAGAGTGTCCAGCAGATGTCAGAGTTGGATTTTAAATTTTCCTTGGTAAATTAGTTTTCCCAACATGCTTTGCGGGATAGCGGCTCGAGGTTGAGATTAGGACGGATTTCGTTTTAGAAAGGTAGGTGAAAATGTTTATATTTGAAATTACGAGATATATTTTGCAAGTAGTTTATTAAAATGACTATTAAAATAATCACATCAGTTTAACATCAAATTGCTTGGGGTGGGGGTGGGTGTCAGTGATAAAACGTTGCAAATATTTGAAGGATTGTCCGATTGTAGTCACACTCACGGGTTTTAGTGAACGTTGTTCGGGTTTAACATCGATTTACTATTTTTATTCCTCACGGTTAGAGTTGCTTTAGTAAACCTTCGTTTGAAAATTTGTATCGTTTTAGTGTTATTTAAACAAATTAAATAACAAATAAACCTTATCTAGTATTGGGATTTCGCTCGTATTTTTTCTTTTTGAGTTTATGAATGCTTCTGTATTTTTCCCAATTTTCTCCGCATTTTTAATAATTTAGGTTTATTCAGGTTTGATTGTAGGCTTTTTAATCGCAACATTTCGTTAATCTTCGTTCTGACATTCGGAAATTCATAAATATTTATTTTTTAGTCACGTTTATTATTTTTTAAAGGGGAGTTTGTAGTGAGAGATACAGGAATATAGGCCTTTATATTATTTAATTTTTCTGTTGACGTTTTAACCAGTTTTTCTATTGTACTTGTTAGAATATAATGTCAGAATAAATACATTTTGTTTATGATAGTTTAGTTATTTTACTCCAATTTCTTTAAAAAAAAAAAATAAGTAAATGTATGAAAAACAAACCAACTTTCAGTTTATTTTAACAGGTACGGCCTGTTTTTGTAAAAACAATTATTCTCTCCAAACTGTGGTCTCCTGAGGATCTGATCCCCTGGCCTGTGTGCAGACTGTTCTGCTTCTCCTTCCTCTGTTGTGTCTCAGAAATGTTTTGATGTTCTGCAGACCTGCAGCTGAAAATGTCTTACGAAGAGAAGCTGAAGAACTACAGGACCGCCCCGTTTGACGCCCGCTTTCCCAACACCAACCAAACCCGCAACTGTTACCAGAACTATCTGGGTAATTAAGATGACCTACATAACTTCGCTCTTATGAAACTGAAAGAAAAAAAAAACATAAACAATTAAAAATAATGTTTTTTTCACTTCTTCTAAAAAGATCCAGCCCACAGTGATGCATGTTACATAACCAGTGTTAAATCTGGTGCAGTGTTATGAACTGCATCCACTTTGCAGCAGATGTTTGTAGAAGTGTTCATATTTGTGTGGATTACTGCTGCTTTAAAGTAACACAAGAGCAAATGAACAACTATCAGTTTTTAATCAATTTAAACAGATATTAAATACATTTAGGCACATGCTCTTCACAAACAGAATAATTTCTGCTATTGTTATTATTATTGATGTTTTATCCATAACTGCAAGTGGATTCTGCTGAAAAGTTGTTGCATAACTTATTATTGTTATTGTTATAATTACAATTGTGAAATTGTTAAGATGTTTTTAAACTCAGCAAACAGTTTAGACACAAAAAAATGTGAAACCTCATTTACTAACTGTGGTGTACCACAAGGATCTGTTCTTGACCCACAGATTATTAAACGCAAACAAAATTGCTAAATTATCTAGTTTGTCAAACTCTATTATGTTAACTGTTTTGTTGCTCTAGATTAATTAAAAAATGTAAAAGCGTGGCTTTATTCAAATATTGATTAAAATGGATAAAGAAACTTAATATTATTTAGCAACAAAGCACAATAGGAACTTGTGTGTGTTTTTTAATGTTTTTTTTAAGGTCACAGTATGTTTGTGGTCAGCAGGGCGCTTGATATTAATTTGAATTCCAAGTCAGTGATGTTCTGGTGTCAATGATGTTGATGTTCTGGTGAAAGCGAAGATAACAGCAGTAATTTTTGCACTGAAGATTTTTTCTATCACAGCATCGATCTTTTCCTGTCAAAATACAAAAAAAAGCAGAAATATTTAGAAGTCGTTGGCTGCTTGTGTAAATTTTATTAACATGGAAGATATTATTGGTCTGTCAGTGACTGATAAGTCACCATTGAAGTGTGTGTGGCTACATGAGCTTCTCCTAACTTTATGCAAAGTACCTGTCTCTGATCTTGCAGCTGATGGAGACATTTATTTTAAATTTGGAAATGGTTTTGGCATTTTATTACATCAATGACCTCAGGGTTCTGCAGAGGAACCACGGCAGCAGGTTTTCAAGCTTCTTCATAAATGCAATGAGATATTTACCGGTACTCATTTTGCTTCTAATTGAGGAGGAAATGAACTCAATGAGCTTTCAGGAGTGAAGGGAAAAGATGGAACGCAAATCAGCAAAAATACATTAAAACCTGGAAACGTTTGTTACTGTCTGAGATCAAATGAATGTGTTTCAGTCACAAAATATTTACCATTTATATTTATTCTTCATGCATTTTCTTGAAAGTTTTGCTGTGTTTAACCTCTTCTTTTCTGCCTGCTCGCTCTTCAGATTACCATCGATGTAACAAAGCTCTGGCAGCCAAAAAACAGGACCCGGCTCCCTGCGAGTGGTACCGCCGAGTCTACAAGAGCCTCTGCCCCATCGGCTGGGTCTGTTCCTGCACGAGCATGTCCAACAGCACGCCTCACTCACCAGCAGCTGCTTTGATCAACCTTTCTGCTTCTATCACTCACTTTGTCATAAAAAAACAGTAAAATGAGATGAATCGAATCTCATCGTGTAAACGTTTTTTATAATTTTGGTAGCATGACATTGAATGTTTTTTAATTTGACCAAAACCTTACAAAAGTAATGATAATAACAAGCATACTAATGAATGATAACTTTTAAAATCTTATTACAATCATTATTTTTTTTAGTCCTTGCTATTTGTTAAAAATTATTTCTGATCTTTTTCTTTGAATTTTTTCAAGGGTCATCAAAAGATACCAGGACATGGTCAAACTTTTATTAAATTATCTTTAAATACGTCATAAAAGAACATTTTTTAATTCATTTCTTCCATTCATAAGCAGCTCCTTTTATGAATTCATGTCTTCGAGTTTGATCTTCATGAGCAGTTTAATACGATTTTAATTCATAATTAATATCTTGATTTCTGCACTACTGTTTTGAAGATGTAAACAGAGAATGGATGAGCTAATTTTCTGTTTGTGGCCATATTTTTTGGCGCAGGTCCAGAAATGGAACGATCAGCTGGAGGCTGGAAGTTTTCCTGGAAAGATCTGAGCCGTTCGAGGATTTCCTATGTCCTATCATCCTTTCAATGGGAAAAGCTCTCATCTTTTTGTGCAGAAGAAACAGCTTAAATAAATGAACTTGTTACTGTGAACCCTGTTTCCCTGGTGCTGTCTGTGTTCTTTCTGTTTTCGAGAACTAGACTGTACACTAAGCTAATAGTGTCAATGCCCAGAAAACAGAATTTAACATGTTTTGTCCAAACAGATATCCAGAGGTTAAAGGAGCAAAGTGGAGGCTTTTCTTAAAACACTTCAATGTTATAAAATATATTTTACCTTATGAAACTTCAGTTGTTGTGGTCACAGTATGGTAAATAGTAAATAGTCAATCAGTCCATTTTTCCCCCTTTTAGTGACTTGGAAGGTAAAATTTCAGTGTAAATTAAAGGAATTTTTGTCCTCAAAAGGGCAAGAGATCATGTAATTGTGGTAATTATTTTTAAGATCATAACATTATCTGTTTATGTGAAAAAATACAAACCTTGCTGCTCTGATTGGTCATATCCATGACTTCAGAAAAAACCCTGAAAACCTGAAGCAGATGTTTGCAGATATGAATGATTTATAGAGGATTACTAACACATTTTACTGTTACTTGAACAGACACTTGTCAAAGCAGAATGCTCTCAGGGGGTTCATAAGTGGAAATCCATTATCATTAATCGATTATTATCATTAACAACAACTTTGCATCGATTTTTAAGGATCTGTGCTGCTTTCCTGACAGTAAAAAGCTGATTCCTGTTGCTGTTTTACAGCAGGAAACTTGGCCTAACTGAAAGGTGGCTTGGTCTAAAGTCAGAGGAGGGCTTGTTTATGCTTTGAATCAATCATAGGACAAATGTAAAACATACAAATCAGTTTGTGAAACATGCTTTCTCACAGCGCTACAGTGATTAAGGTAATTATTTCAAATAAAGTCTAAAATACGGTTGCTCCTCTTCATCTTTGTTTGAAACACATATTCGATGTGTCAAATAAGATCAGAAATTCCACATTTCTTATTTCTGCCAAATGATGCTTTCATTTTGTTCTCAAGCATCTTGTAAATATGAGAGTAGGGTTGCTTTTCGGGTTTTCTCCAGGACATCCTGAAGCTTCTTAATGAGATTACAGCTTGAGGAGATAGTAATTCTGGCTAAAGTCATCTGATTTTTGGTTTACTGTTTTCATTATAAATTTATTTTGGAACCAGTCTGTTCACGGTTGTATTTTTTTTTGTTTGTTTGTTTGTTTTTTTAGTTTTGTTTCTCACATCAAGAATGTTTGCATTAATTTGGTTCAATATTACCCTAAAACTTTTTTTTAAATCTAAAAAGGTGTCATGTAAATCCAACTCCTGACTCTTGCAACATTGCGTAATTATCTGCAGCATCAGCATCCGTCACCCAGCGGTTTTTGTCAAGGTCGTCAGCGAGAGGCATAATGGGAAGTGTCCTCCATCCGTGGTGCGCATGCGCCCGTCCTATATTTAAGGTGACCAACTAACCGAATAAAGGATGTGTGCGTGTATTAGGCAGCGGGATGCGGCGATGCTACGCTAGAGCCGCGAGCAGCTTCACGTTTGAGCGTGGGGGCGGGGCTGCATCCCAGCGTCCCCGTCTGATTGGCTGACGAAAGAATGCGAGCAAGTGCGAGCGGCTACGTGCGCTCATCCTCGCAGGAGCTGGGTGGGAGAATTGTGAGGGGCTTCAGGTCACGACAGGTGAGTGTCCTCCCACAGACACGAGCCACGTCCGTCTGAATCTGTCCAGATGTTCTCCAAGAGACTGATGATTCATTTTTCCCGAAACGGGACCATGGACAGCGACTAAAAGAGGTGTGCTCTGTTTTTTATTTTTCTTTTTTTTTTCTTTTTTTTCTTTTTTTTTGCAGCTGTCAGTTCGGGCGGGTCTAGCGACGTCTCCATCCCTCCACCTGAAGCTCTCTCACGAGCGCGCATCCTCCACGCCTCGTCTCCGACCATTTAAGCTCGTGCTCGTGCGGTCACCGTGCAGAAGATGGAGGAGCAGGCAAGTCTTTAACCGTCCTTTACAGTGACCCATATTTGGAAGAATCAAGAAATAATCCAGTTAACAGCTTTCCCATCTTCATCTTTGGAAATGTTTGCATGTTTAACGCGTGTTTGTGAAGGCAGTCAGTGTCTGAGCAGAGCTGCGTGGGCTGCAGCAGCACGCATGTGGGCCATGTCGCTGTGAATCACTGCTCTGCAGGCTCATGTGAGGGATGAAGATCATGATCTAGATTATCATGAGCCTTTTCATAAAAGTTCTACCTAAACCTTAGAGATCACACTAAAAACTAATTTATTTTTGATTATTAGTGATTTGACTAAAATTGACTGTCAGACAGTGTTAAAAAAATCAGTTAAACATGGTGGTAGTAGTGTATGGTCAGTGGCTGGATGTCTTCTTTCAATAGAACCATTTTTTCTTCTAGAAAATCTTGAGCATTAAGCAATGATTAAAATAGGATTTGTCAAAATTGCCTGTCCTTTTGAGCAGTTGTGTAGCAGTGCTCTAGTGACGGAAAAATCTCTAATCTTTCATTAGACTTGGTAATTACAGAAATCCATAAGTTTTTGAATCAAGCAGGAAAATATTGCATAGGAAAATTATGTTTTTGGTGTTTTTAACATGCCCTTTAATGGCGTTTCTTTTATCATGATGGAGGACATATATTGAGAAAATTAAACAAAAAGTTGCATTCCTGGGTATTTATTTAATAAAATCACTGTGAATCAGGAGCAGATGAAAAAATGCTGCTTGAAAAAAGCTTATTTGTGATGGAGAAAATACAGTGGGCGGGGCACAAGCGCCTTGTTCTGTGTGTCTGAATAGCTCCAATATTGCTCACTGTTTTTGTTGCACCAGCAATGTTAGGTTGGGGGAGTTAGGGGATGTAAGCTAATGGGAAGCAATGTAAACAAATAGCTCTCAGTTATGGGTGACAGGTAGGGGGGTTGGAGTTGCTCCGTGCCAATGTTCACGCCCACAACTCTAAAGCACATTTTTAATGAGGTACTGCAGAAGCTATGTCTGAACAACATGTTTTTGGGGGGGCTAAAAACGGCATAGTTGTAATTACAAGACCATTAAGAACGCTTATAAAATATATAGAAAGATGATTGGGGCTTTAACATCTCTCAGTAGACGTTAAGAATTTATGTTTTGATCAGACTTGCTGATATCCTGCTAACAATATTATCTTCAGTGTTTTCTGATAAAACATTAAGGTAATCTTGAGGGGGGGTTTTGAGAAAAAAGCTTTCTAAACATAACTTCATCCCACAAATAAGGTGGCTGAGATAAAATGTGTCAACAATTTAACAAAATGAATTAATATTTTATCAATAAATCTGAGCACATACTGTGTTTTAAGCAAAAGCTTAGTATGGTGGAGGTTCTCCGTGTTCTCCACATGTTAGCAACTAAAGTATTCCACAATTATTTGCAGTCATGTGTCTGTGAAGGACCCCCTCCCTCCCCGGACATTCTCATTTTCACCTACCTCGCTCGTCCATGACTGTGGTAAATTCATCAGAAAGCAGCTCAGCGTGTGAGCTGTAGACGAAACGTTTCATTTTTTCTTTCTTCCCCCAGAACTAGTCAGTCGGCTCTGAGCAAATGTGGGTCAACGTATATGTTGTTGTCATGTACTCATGTTCAACCAGGTCAAGAATATTCCAGGTTGTTGTCATGGACACAAGGGATAAAAGAAGAAAGGGATGTTGACGTGCAAACAACAACAAAAATACTTTTTGTCTGAATCAGGGGGAAGGGTAAAAAAGTAATGTGTTGAAATGAGCTGTTTGATTTTAGCCTTAAGCTGTACGTTCCTGACATCAACAGCTGCAGCATGCTACACATACAATCAGGTTTTTCAGATAGGGCCATCAGTTGCCATGGCAACACCATTCCTTCAGGTGCTGCAACAGGCAGCAGGTTGAGATGTACTTATTTAAGCTTTTTGTATTACTTGATACAACACAGGACAGGGCAAAAAAAATCTCTAAATAGAGTCAAACAGCTGAAAACAAAGAATTCTTTATTATTTTGAGGATTAAATGTTTGGTTTAGAATGTAATGTTTGACAGTTAAAACTGATAACTATACATTTTCTTGGAAGGATGCAAAGAGATCAAGTGGTTAAAATAAATTGTACATGTTAAGCAAAACGCTGTACCTGAGTGATGCTGCAATGCTGTACTGAGTCACTGTCACATGACAAAAAAAGCAAACACAGCAGAGGGAGTGAAAGAAGGTGAGTCGGAGGGGAAAGTGCATCACATGCTGTGTAAACTAAACCACATTTTGCTTTTTTGCAGAGTAGGGAGCTTCATCTCATTCCTCTCTGAAGTAAATAGAAAGAAATGCTGGCTGCGTGTGGGCCCTTTTGGAGAATTAGTTTGGCAAATGTTTGCTAAGAGAGAATGTTAAAGCTTTTAGCAGCTTACACTAGATTTTATTTCAATGCAAAACTCAGCTTTTTAACTATGCATACAAATTCCTCAGTGTGTTAGAGCTGCTCATTTATTTTTTTCATGAATATAACTAAAAAACACAACACGACAAATCAAACCAATTTAGCTTTTGAACTATAGTTTAACATTTTTGCATTCATTTAAGCATAGGTGGCATTTTGCAGAATCTTCTTTCCTTTCTTTTGGTTGTCTAAGCTTTTAAACCATTCTGTGTTTAGGCTTTTGTTTAGCAACAATTAGCCTATTTGGCTAGTGTAGTTCATAGTTGACCTTCAAATGATATCTCTTACATAGAAGAATTTAAACCAGCATCATTTTTACTATCAGCATTAATTTGTTTCCTATTTTTCTAAATGTTTCTATTATTTTGTCTTTTTTTTATTTTTCAGCACATTCAATTTCTTTTCAGCTCTTTATAGTTTATCTAGCTAAAATGCAAGTATTTTATTTTACTTTTAGTATTTTTTGTGTTTGAGCAGAGTTTTCTTTCCATTTTAGCAACTTTACAGTGTTTTGTTTATTTAGCTTGTACTAGTGTTTAATATATGATCTATTTCATTCTGCATACTTTCAGATGGTTAAGTATGATTTGCTTTTTATTGTAAGTCTCAATTTTCATTTCAAGTCATTTTGGAACTGGACATACTACGTAGCATATTAAAAACTTAATGTTGCCTTTTGTTTTCAATCTATTGCACATGTTTTCTGGTCACAAGTTAAAGCAAAACATTAAATATTTGCATATTTTAAAAAAATCTTGTTTCAATAAAATACTTAAAACACTGCAAAGAGACCTGAGCAGACACTCCCGATGCTTTCAGGCTCTCTTTTTGGCCTTGTGTTATTGATTGCTCATAAATTTCCTCTAAATCCTCAGGAAGCAGGTTTTCACTGCAAAAAAAAAAAAAAAAATGCAAAGAGGAAAAGCAGTGAACAGCATTTTTGGGAAAAAAAAAACAAAAGGCTGTCATTGAACAACACTGCATTGCAAACACTTTTTTTTTAAAGTAAACGTGTAACTTGAGCCTCAAAAAACAGAAAAAATAAAACAAAAAAATTCTTGTATAAGAGACAGTTGTGTCTTTTTCTCATCAGAACCATGTAAACAACTTATACATTCATAGAAACAGTCATCATAGTTTAATATTTAAATTCTTCTGACTTATTTCCACTGTACTCCAAACCCTATCAATTTAACCTAGTGTACTTTAACCCTTTAAGTATGTTATTACTGTTGACATTTCTAACTATGCTGTTTTGTTTTAATACAAAAGCAACTTTTGCTTCCTTGAATATATTTATGAGCTTGTTCATGTAAAAAAGGGTCTTTTTATAAACCAGTTTGGTCTGCATTTCATCAAAAACTTTCAGTTCTCAAAACTTTTGATTCGCCTTTTTTTTTTAAATCATTGTAAACCCTGACTAAATTAGAGTCGACTTGTCTATCAGCTCGATCTTGTGTTTTTGTGTACTCATGTAGTATTTGGCATTTAATTTAGCCTTTTGATTCAATTTTTTTTATCAAAATATGTTTATTCATTTTATCTTGTCTAATTTTATTTTGTAATTATACGATTTTATTAAAGAATGTTTACGTTTATTCCCAGTTCAAAATATGTATTATAATATTATGTACTTTTTGATGTTAAACATGGAAAAAAAATGGACAGTTTAAAAAAAAAAAAAAGATATTTTAAAATGTTTTTCTCTTAAACTGCCTCTATTACTTTATTACAATTAATATTAACATTTATTTAAAATGTTAGGACTTTTATAAACATTTTATTTGACTGAATTTGAAAATCCTAGAGTCTACTGACTCTACATCAGATTTCAGGTTCTGATTGGGAACCTTTTTTTGATTGCTCTTGTTAAAGCCAAACAGTAAAACTCGAGTTCTTGAAATGTAAATGGAGTTTGAGCTCACCTCAGGTTTTTTTTTGTGTGTGTGTGTGTGCTGTCTCATCTGACAGCAGCCTTTCTGGTCTTTCAGCACCGCGTGTTCCATTACAGTATCAGCTGAGACAAAAAACAAAAAAAAGCATAGTTTGCTGTGGTCCAGCTTTACCTGAACCATAAGAGGTGAATTAATCACTCTCACTTTAACCACCACTTAGGAGATATTTATGAACTGATTTTTCAATCAATGGAAGACACTTAAAGTGAAGCCTTTAAAAACCAACCTTTAACCCTTAGAATGACCCATACCTATGAACTAGGCCGTCCTGCAGTATGAGTAGGTGTGACGAAAGCAGGTCTGTTCAAACGCTTTACTGCATTTTTTTATGAAATTCTTTTAGTTTTGAAGACAAACATTGGTAAATGTGGAAGGAACAGCTTCTGAGCAGGACATTCCTGAGTGCTAATGAGGTTCGGTTGCTTTGCTGAAGTTGTAATGATACATTCTGCTGAGCTGATGGAGCCAGGCTCTGCTGCAGGCAGAGGTTGACAGCTTTACAATTCAATTCTCTTTGCATCTATTTAATTTATTATCAGGAAATAACCAATTAACAGGGATTTGTGTAATCCAAAACAAAACAAGAAAAGGACACAAAGAAGCCTGTTGCTGTAGTGTTACAGTAACTCAAGTTCTTCCCACTTCCGTGACTAATGTGTTGTTTGGATGTCATGTGTGCACAAATGACCTGCTGCCATCAACGCTTGTGTAATTCACCACCGTCTGTCTGCTGCAGTGCAGCAAAAGCTCTCCTCAGCTCAGATTTCACGTTCATGGAGTCCGCCTGTCCCTTTCTGCCCGCCCACCTCTGTCCTCACTTCTCCATCCATTCTCTCTGTCTGCCTTCAGGGAAAGCAGGTGACAGGTTACCTCCTGTTCTCCATGGGCACCGCTGTCATAGGCTCTCTGCAGTTTGGATTCAACACCGGAGTCATCAATGCTCCAGAACAGGTCATTCTTCATTTAAACCCAGACTACTCTGTAGAAATAAAACCTTATCACTCAGATGATTTGGTGATACATTAGGTTATCAAAATATAGTCTTTTGATGAGCCTTTTTTTCATTAATCTCTAATCAACTAATCATCCATTTATTTTGCTTTGCAGAAATTAAGGTCCTTCTTTAACAACACATGGATGGAACGTTATGGCGAGTCCATCAGTCCAGGGGTGTGTACCATTGTCTGGAGCATCGCCGTCGCTATCTTCAGCGTGGGGGGCATGGTGGGCTCCTTCAGTGTGGGCGTCATGGCGAACCGCTTTGGCAGGTAAGCTTGTGTTTGACCTAATATTCTGTCTGCACACTGACCCTACAAAGCACACTTCTTCAATTCACTTATGGACTTCTGAGATTGATGTCCCTAAATACATTTATGAGCTTGTTCATGTAAAGCAATACCTACTCAGTGGCCTTGTGGTAGAGTGTCTACCCTGAGTTTGGAAGAGTCATGAATTCAGATCGAAAATGGGACTAATGCCTCCCCACTTGACACTCAGCAAGAAGGGGTTGGATTGGGGGGTTAAATCACCAAATGCTTCCCAGGCACAGCTGTGTTTGCAGCTCGCCGCTCCCCCAGAGGAACGGGTCAGTTGCAGAGAACAAAAATGGGACTTTGGGATTTTAAATGCAACAAAATGAGTAAAAGACAAAATAATGCTAAAAACCATTCTATACTGATATGTCCAGACAGTTGCAATAAATGTATGCTCTAGACTTTTCAAGAGACAAAAAAAGTCACAAAACGTATTATCAATGTTTTACATTATAGCAAAAAACTGTACAATATAAGTAGCAAGTTGTTTCCTCACTGACACCACCAAATTAGGAACTCTGGCACTTTCTTTATATTTTCATTGTATCTATTTTCTGTGTCAGCTTAGATGCTACAGGCCTTATATAATTAAAGACAAACCAAAACTTGTTTTAAAGTTTATTTACTTGTTTTTTTTAATTTATTACAGCTTAAATTTTCTTCAAAAAATATGAAATAATTTGCTTAAAAACTAATAATTAATATTCATAATTGTATTTGTATGTTTTTCTGTCAAACGAAAGCTAAAAAGCTATAATCAACATAATTAAAAAATAAACTAAATAAAAATTAAAAACAAAGATGAGCAAAATTTTTTAACCAATAAAATGTCATGTGATAAATGGATTTGTTTAAAAATTAGACTGCATAGCTCGTTGTAGTCTGCATCAGGAGCACAGCCTTTAAGTGAAGATACCCCAGAGATAAAATGAACAGAAGATGCTTTGAAAGGACAGAATGCAGTGGTGAAGGAGGTGCAGGAGGAGGTGAAGGAGAGACAGGCAGTGATGAGATTTAAAGTAAAGGAAACTGACATTGCTGAGCTGAACAGAAGAGGGCAGAAAGGTGATCAATTGTGTCAATTGACCGCCTGGGGAATGTATGTGACAGAGGCCCAAACCCCTTCAGATTGAGGGTGGTTGGGGCATTTGATCTTCCTGTTGAAACCACATCAAGGCATTTACTTCATGTGCAACATTAGCTGAAGAAAGTACAGGAGGTTTTTTAAATCAATAAAACCAACCATTTCCAGCTGGGATTGCAAACGTGTAACCACTGCAGTTGTGCAGCACTTACTGCAGAATAAAACAGTGCTATAAAATAAACTTAATATACTTGCTAAAACATTTTAAAGGCTAAAGAAACGTAGGACAGCTTTAAAAGAGTTTAAGTAACTCATGAAATGAACCAGATTAAGGTTTGAATAAAACATTCAAGCTTAAATTGGCACCCAAAAACGAGCTGCGTGCAATTACCTGATGAGATTTTGGCAATGAAACAGGAATAATAGTCCACATAATCCATTCTGTACCCTTGCTTTTAAAGAATATGCTGTTTGGATGTTTCTGACACAAAAAATAGATCAACTTAGCTTGCATAAAGTGATTTGTCATACCTGAAGCAGGATTGCAGTTGCTGTTTGCATCTATATTGGCCTCAACATCTAGAATGACCCTCAACAGGCTAGAGCCATTGATGCACAGAGGAGGCACTGACACCACAAAGGAGCCTGACAGCATAATTATGTGCTCTTGTATATACTGTACTTTGAAATGCTAAAAATTATTGAGACACATCAGTGATGCAGAAGACAGATGCTACAGCACCTTCTTATCATTTCAATGGGCTAAAATAATGAATGAAACTATTGTAAATAATAAACTATACTGATACTCTACAATTCTAAAAATCTGAAAATGTGTTAAAAGAATTTCTAAAGTGTTTGGATATTTGCATTAAGCCTTCTTCTCAAACTGACTTACAATGATCCTTCAGTGTCTCTTAGCTAACGTTGTTCCTCTTTTCCTCAGGCGTCGTTCCATGTTTCTTGTGAACTCCCTGGCTGTGATCGGTGGCCTGCTTATGGGTTTCTCCACCATCTGCTCATCCTATGAAATGGTGATTGCTGGTCGCCTGGTCATCGGCTTGTTTTGTGGCTTTTTTACCGGCTTGACCCCCATGTATGTGGGCGAGGTGTCACCCACGCCCCTTCGTGGCGCCTTCGGCACTCTTCACCAGCTGGGTGTGGTTGTGGGCATCCTGATTGCTCAGGTTAGCAGCACTTTCATCTGACATCAAATCATCTCAAACCATGGGAGGAGCATTTCTATGGTGTGATGGTACTGATGTCACACAACAAATGAGCAAAAATCTAATACAATTAGGAATTCTGTGTATCTCCCAGAGAGTGCACAAGAAATAAAAAGATTTTGTTTTTACAAATAGTTATATTTCTACTTTGCTCTGTTTTCAAAACATTCTTGAAGTTCTCTGCTCAAAAGCTGAACAGAAAGTAGAATATTCTGACATTCGTGCAAGGTAACTTTTTAAAAATATATATAGAAAATTTGATTTTAGTTAGATTTATGTGAACCAACACAAAGATAAAAAAAAAAAAACGAGAACGAACAGCTCTGTTCAGTCTGCAGATTAGTGGGATGAGCGCATGCAGTCTATCCTAATGGTTGACCTGGACAACAGATGAAGTTGGAATGTAAGTGAGACATGTGCAAAACAGTCTGTAATGTAAAAAATGAACCATTCAGAAACCCAAAGTAAGGAAAAGACTGAAGGCTGGACACCGGAAGACAAGTTTTGGGTTGGTAGCTTTCAGTCACACAATCTGCGAGCCTGAAGGCAAAAGAGTGTTCCAGATTGGGCATACATAAACTCTGTGATGCAGAACTGCTAGTTGAGTTTGTCAAAAAAAAAAAAACTGCTTCAATCACCTTCTAAAGTAACTAAAACAAAAAATGAAAGGTAAAACTCTCTTAGAATTCTTCAAACAGAGCAGCTGTATAGAGAAACCCTCACCCTACAAAGAGAAAATGAACAAAACTATAGGAAATTGAGTTCTTCATCAGGATGAGTCAGCAATGTTGTAATCTGAGATGTAAAGAGGAAGAAACTCTTTATTGTAAAAATGAAGCGCTAATTACCTTTCCATCAATAAATGGTCAATGGAAACAGTTTCAATAGGTTCTAATAATTATAATTCAGTTAAAGTTAAATAAGGCATTACATCACTTATCATAAATGACCTCATTGGGTCATTTTGACCCCCATATGTGAGGGTTTAAGTCAACCGAGCTTTGTTGGTGTCTTCTTTTGGCTGCAGATCTTTGGTTTGGAAGCTCTGCTGGGCTCAGATAAACTGTGGCCCCTGCTGCTGGCCCTCACTGTGATTCCTGCTGTGCTGCAGTGCATCTTTCTACCTTTCTGTCCTGAGAGCCCCCGCTTCCTGTTGATCAACCTCAAACAAGAGGAGCAAGCACGCAAAGGTACACACTCAGTTTCTATCTCATAGCATAATATATAAGCAGCTTGTTGGCTTTCTTTGTAATAGCCTAAGTGATGACAGAGACAGGAAAAAGGAAGACATTAACTCTGTGGAGAAAAGAAGGAGAAAAATCTTCTTTTATTTTCTCCTTCTTATCTTTTATTTTCTGCACAATCACCCTGTAAAATCTGGATTTTGTTGGCAGTTCTGGTTCGCCTGCGCGGCACGGAGGATGTGAGCAAAGACCTGCAGGAAATGAAGGAAGAGAGTGCCAAGATGGCCCAGGAGAAGAAGGTGACCATTCCCGAGCTCTTCCGATCGGCAAGCTACAGACAGCCCCTCCTGATCGCTGTCATGCTGCAGCTCTCCCAGCAGCTTTCAGGAATCAATGCTGTGAGTCCGTCGTTCATCTGCTGCACTGTACAATGACGCGTCCTTGTCCTGTTCTGCACTTCCTGCTCATGCTTCGGCATTAAAAAAACTTTAGTGTACTAAAAGTTCAAAAAAAATTCTCATTAAAAACTATCTTCTCCCTGCATGCTTGTACTTTTGCAAAAGAAAAAAAAAAAGCCACATTTTATTTCCTTAAAATAATGGCGCAGGTCTAATTTTCCTCAAATGTTTCATAATCATAATTTATTTAATAGTTAGAATAGTAAAATATGAATTTGTTGCAGTTTAGTCTTTTTTTTCCACGTGTAATTTTAACGTTATTTTTTAATGCTTTAACTTCTACATTAGAAAAACTTGGTTGGTAAAACTTTGAATGTAAGTACAATAAACATGAAACATTGGATTTTGTGCAGTTTTATCCTTTCTTTTCCTTGTTGACTTTATTACAGTCGTTAGCATTTCCTGGTTTGAAGAGATACATCAGTTACAGAATACCTGATTGGAAATATTCACTTTTTTTTTAATGTTTCAGTTTATTAAAACTGGAAATTTTTTGCATTTCCTGACCGGATCTTCCAGGTCTTTTACTACTCCACGGGGATCTTTGCCTCAGCCGGGGTGAAGCAGCCGATTTACGCCACCATTGGAGCCGGCATCGTCAACACCATCTTCACCGTTGTCTCTGTGAGTGACTCTTCTTAAGTACTTCTGCTTGAAATGTATTTTTGGCCACTCATCCCTCTCTCCTGCTTTTCTCCCTCCAGCTCTTCCTGGTGGAGAAGGCGGGGCGACGGACTCTGCACTTGCTGGGGTTGGGTGGAATGGCTGTCAGCGCTCTGGTCATGACCATCTCCCTGCTGTTGGTGAGTTTACCTCAACACCTGCAGTTAACATCTCTTATGACCTCTGTCTCATGCGTCTCTTCCCCTCCTTTTTACCCGGATCTGAGCAGAAGGACACCCCGGTAATGAGCTACGTGGCCATCATGGCTGTCATGTTGTTTGTGGCTATGTTTGAGTTGGGCCCCGGTCCGATCCCATGGTTCATTGTGGCTGAGCTGTTCTCCCAGGGGCCCCGCCCTGCAGCCATGGCTGTCGCTGGCTGCTGCAACTGGACCGCAAATTTCCTTGTTGGAATGAGCTTCCCCAAACTTGTGGTAAAGAAGGCAGCTATTGGTTTAGACACAACTTAGGCCTCATCTCCCTTTTTTTTCCAACTCACACAGGCTCTTGTTTTGACTCTTGCTTTTGCAGGAATGGTGCGGGCCTTGGGTCTTCCTCATCTTCACTGCCTTCCTTATCATCTTTTTCATCTTCACCTTCATCAAAGTCCCTGAGACAAAAGGAAGAACCTTTGAGGAGATCTCTCGTGTCTTCAGCGGTGCTCCACCTCCTGCTGCCTCACCCACTGAAGCTGCTCCTGCCGCGGTAAGCGCCGCCGTGGCGCTCCCAAGTTCACCCGAAAAGGAGAAGGTCCCATTGGTGGATGTACAAGCAGCAGCTCCAGAGGCAGCCCCACCTGCAACGACAGAAGCCACGCCCCTCACTGACAAACCCAGTACTAAAGAAGAGCTTGCGAAGCAAGTGTAGTTATGATTGTAAGGCAAGTTTGAAATGAAAGAAGAATCAGAGACTCACTTCTACTCTGGAACCTTTACGTTAGTGTATAAACCCTTATCACACTTCCCTCTTTGATTCCACTTTGATATTCCAGGGAGTATAGCTGGTTTAGACGACAGCCGGTACTGGTGTTTCTTGAATATGGATGACACATTTCCTGTGGCACAAATCAACACTAAGAGCAGCTGAAATATTCACTGTAAGAGGTGTGTGGATGTCACAGAAGCTTTAACAAACAGGTGTGGGCGGCACATCTTTTCCGAAATCTGCTCCGAGGTAAACAAACAAGGCAATGAGGAGGAATGCGACCCACTTTTTAACACCCTAATTCCATTTCAGAGAGTTGTCAAAATGTATTTGCCTCCTCCTTTTACCTAAATAGCTGATTTAGAGAAAGGATTTCATTCATTAATGGTGGAAAGTTGCCTGTCCCAGCCCATGATACTACCTCCCTTCATGCGTCTGAAAAATCAGTGTTTTATTTTCAACAAACGTACATTAGATGAGCTAAATCACTAAATAATAAATGTGCAGGGGGGCAAAAACTTTTTCACAACTCTGTGAGTTTTGTAGACACCACAGTGCAGTAAAACTCAAACCTCTTGCTGTAGTTTTTTGCCAAACAAAAGTAAGAAATAGTTTATGAAATTGATCAGAAAATGCAGTACTCACAAAACTAATATTATATTTATTTCTAAGATTATAAAATATTTTTTCTATGAAATAGCTTGATTTAAATTATTCTTATTTTCTATTTTATCATTCTGTCACAAGAGGCACATATTTATTGGGAGTTTTAGAGTGGTAAAAAAAAAAGAACCAAAGCTTCTCAATTTATGAAAAAGTTTAAATGTAGGCATAATATCACAAATAGAGTTATTTTAAATAAAATACATAGTTATAAAGAGTTTTTCAGAGGTCTATATAAAAAGTGAACACCTCCTTGATATGAAGAGCTAGGACATGCAGCTTCATTCACTCATTATGCTCTTTGGTAATCAGATTAGAGTACCTGTCAGTGATATAGAAGCGCTTCATGCAAAACCAACGACTTTCATGTATTTACACCAGACATGCATCAAATATATAACTGTGTAACGTGCAATTATTGTGAAATCTTCAGCCATAAGGGCCAGAGGCAAGTGAAGGGGAGATGTTAATAGTGTGGGAGACTTGTGTGCAGAGAAAGACTTTAAATGGCTTTTTTGTTTCTAGAGTATTACATTGTTTTGTTTTGCTTTTCTTTCATAAGGGAAAAAAATGAGAAGTCCGAGAAGGGTAATTTAAGTGTAGGCTTTTTAAAATAAGACATCCCGAGTTCTCTACTTTTAATCTCAAATCAAGCGTTTGTGGTTTATTAAAAAAATAGAAAAGTCCTACTCTAAACTTGATTGGTGATAAAAACTGTTCTTTTATTTAAATTATGTTGCTTTTAGATCTTACAGCAAGATTTCTACAGGAACAGTTCAAAGATGTTCTCCAAAGGCCGCTAGAAACACAGAAACTCCAGCCTTAGCTCCGTCTACTGACTCAAAGTTATACTTTTTTTTAAAATTCCTATTAATGAATCTGCCATTCTCCTATTTTTTCAGCAGGTATTACTATGACAACCTTATAATAGAGGTGAATAACTTTAATTATTCTTTGTATGACATGTATTCACAGTCAATGGTTTCATATTTTTAATTTAATTTTCCAACAGATTTATTTAAGATATTCACCAGCAAAGTATCCATTTCTGTCTAAAACTCTAAAAATGACTTATCTCAGAAAGACAGATTATTAAACCTGAGAGTGAGGATCTGAGTTGTAACACAGATAAAGAACTTATTCTGCCTTCCTTGAAATGAAATCCAAACATTCCACCATAATGACATTTATATATATTCACATGATATGTGAACAGAGGTAAACTTTAAATGGGTTTTGAGTGTTTTCTTGTCTTTATGAGGTCAAAACACAACTAAACCTCTGGCACTATGTCGACAAAGTTAGTTGTGACTGACTATGTGTTGCAAGAATTGTGCAGTGCGTGTGTGGTGAACAAGTGTGTGACAAAAATTATATTTTGCATATTGAGTTGTGTCCATTGCTGTAACTCCATTTAAGAGATGTTCTTTACCCTCACTTCCCATTATGAGCAAATGTATTCATGTACTTTTGCTACACTAGAAGACTATTCAACTTGGCTCAGCACTTGATGTGTGCTTTATGGTTGCAGGCTGGTTTTTAAGATGTGTTGCTTTACTGTTTTTCTGTGTTTGTGGGCGATAGTGACGTGAAGTTTATCGCGTGCTCCTCTCTGCTTGTGTTCTGTGTCTTGTTCTGCTGTTTGTGAAGGTTTTGGCTTCTGTTTGCAGCTGCACATCCACCTTCTGTCAGATACAAGATACCTCTGAGATGGTCGATTGTTCTGTCTTTTTTCCTGCAAATGTCTTTAAAAGAAAATCTCAGGTCAAGGTTGAGAGGAAAAGGGAGAAATGTTTGTTGTTATTGTTTTTTTTTTTTTTCCAATCTGAATTTAGGGTTGAGGGGTAATTTTTCCAATCTAGAGAAACACTCCTAGACTTCCAGTTGTCTGACATCTTCCATCTCCTTCATGTGGACATGTGTTAGCTAAGACCACCAATATCTCCTGCATTTCTAGGGCTTGCCATTGGGCCTCCTTGTGGTTGGACATTCATGTTTTGTCCTTAAAGGACCCAGAAAGCATTTTTTGTTTGCAGTCCAAATCAACTCAACCGACACTCAGAAAACTAGGAGCTTGAAATAGAGCACCTGATGTCTAATGCTACACTCACATTGGGCATGTACTGCAATTTAAAGAAGATGGGTTCACACTAAGATGTCCCTAGCTGATATGCTAATAGTGTATCTACCAACAGTTGGAAGAGATTTGGTGCAAAATGTCAAAGCAGTGCAAACGCACGAATCTCGCTCCAGGTTTTTTCTTTTACAGCTTTACTCTAATATTTGAAAGACTTATAATTCCGGCTGGGCACATACTGCAATTATTAATTTCTCCTTCATGATGAATTTTCAAATGGTTGGCACATTTGTTAATGATAAAGGACGCTACACTTACGTTACTACCAAACCCAAGTCACTGACTGGTTAAAGTTCGACCTGGTTGAACTCAACAAGCGTTCAGTGGCCCCGCGTTTTGTACGTAGAGCCCAAATGGACATAAATACTTGCGTGACGATGTGTGAATCTGAGAGCTATAAGTGTGACATATACGTGCATTTACATTTACTTTTCATTGGAAATGGTTGCTTGAGTTCACATTACTGAGCTTGGTGTGAACATAGCATTAGGAAGACTTCAGTTTATTTATGAAGGAGCTTGTTTGTTTCCCTTGTTTCTGGGATTCTGCTGCATGATAACAGCCCACAGCTCGTGGCTATAGTTGAGGGTGTGAAAGTAGGTTAACAATGGTCCAACACCAACTCCACGTTAGTGCAGATGCCACAATAATTCTTGAGATAGTCTGACACTCCTCCTTTTAAGGATGAGAATCATTCCCATCCTAGAATTTCCATTTTTTTGCCATATAAAAACCAAGAGATCTTTGCCTTCGTGCGTAAAGGGCTTCAGGCCATTACTGAGGAAGGCAAGAGAACCAGGTCATCTGCAAAAAGTAGAGACCGGATCCTAATGATCCTGAAGCTCTCTGTCAGTTAGCTGCAGCAATTTTTTTTTTTTTTTTTTTTTTGTTGCTTTAATAAAAGTCTTGAGCAGAGTTGGTGGAAAAACAGCAACCAAACTCCCAAGGTTCTTCTGGGATTCTGGTAAAGTGCTGGTTCAATGTTCTAGAAACAGAACAGAACCCATAATTCCTCCTAAATCTGAGCTTTATCTACTGACTAGACTCTCCTTTAAAGCATAGACTTATCTGAGGAGGCTGAGGAGTGTGATCTTTGATCCTCCCAGAGGGAACCACCACTCCACCTTGCCAGGCTAGAACCACTGACCTTCATTTCAGGTTTTTGTTCTTGGTGGCAGCTTTCATGAGGCTCCCAAGGTGGTGAAGGCTTTACCAGATTCAGGTCAAAGCTGGGTAATCTGGTTCCACCACTGAGCCCAAGACATGAAGGAAAAGCTTCAAACCGTCTGTGCTCAGTGGAACCAGTGACTAAACGAAATGTGACTAGAAAGGATTCAGAAAACACTGGAATGGACCAGAAACAGCTATGCTTATGTACAAACTCCAAATCCTTCTGCACATAATTCACTATAACATTCATTTTGTAAATATGTATTTTTTAAGAGTTTTTACGCCAACTTGCATGCCTGTAGTCTGATAAATGATGCACACCTGTCTATGTTACACTTCGGTTAGAAATAAAGGCGCTGTTTGGGGAACTGTCACGGCTTTCCGTGAAAAGGACTACAGAGTCAAGGGGAAAAAATGCAAACTACTACATTTTACTCAGACGACAACACTAACACTGCCTGTCAGGTCAGATTCTCAGTAAAATGTTCAGCTCAAGAGCAAACAGTGGAAATCATTCGAACCAGGAAACCTGTCAACAGCGTTTCTTCAGCGAATCTCCATGGGCTTTATCTTGAATTGTGTCCTTGTTTGTGTGTTGTGACAGCTTTTTGTGCCTCTGTATGCAAGTATTAAAGTGTATGTGAGATTTGTCCCTCAGTGCTACTAACTGAACTGATAATATCTGTGAAAAAGTATGTGCCCCCTTCTGATAATTTAAACACATTTTTGCATATTTGTCGCTTTAGTTATTTAGATCATCGAACAACTAATTTCTGTTTTCTTTTGAGTGAACTTTTATCTATTAGTATTTTTAGACTATTGGAATTTATTAGTGGTTTTAGACATTTTTGTTCACTAAACCCTAAAAGGGTTAATGCTTTTTCACAAGACTGTTTTATTACTATGAATCATTTCAGATGATGAAGGTGACATTATTCATTTTTAACTTAAAGGGAACTAATGCAGTGCCATTGATGGGGTGATTTTGATGCAGGGTAGCTTAACTTTAACTGAAATTCAAAAATGTCACATTTTAGTGTTGCAAAAAGGATGTATGAAAGATTCAGTGTCAGTCACTATAGAGAACGACGTGTCCATGTATGTGTTCAACATTTTTCTGTGCTACACCAGTGATGCACTCCACCTGTTTCTGTTTGTACAACCTTATTAACGTCAGTCAATAAAAATATTTATTGTGTATCCATAAATGCTGTGATTTTTTAATCCTTTAGAGTAATTAATCAATAATTATACTTCTTTCAGTCATAGTTGTGTAGAATCTGCCGTGTCATTGATTTTAACCAATTTAAACAATACAAAAATGTTAATATTTGTGCATTTAACCAATAAAAATGGCAAGTGTATTTATTACATAGGCCGTTTTGTGTACAAAGACATTTCAAAGTGGTATCTATATATAAAACATTAAAAGAAATGTTCAAATAAAAATGTTAAAGAAAGATAAAATTTAAAGTAATCTTAAAGTAACAGTGTGGATGTAAACTTTTGAATAAAAACTAATTAAAGCTGAGAACAGTTGGGTCTTGAACCTGGATTTAAATAGTGTTTCATCTGATTTACGGGTTTGTAGAAGTTTGTTGTAGATCTGTGGAGCATGAAAGCTGAATGCAGCTTCTCCATATTTGGTTTTGACTCTATGAACAAAAGACAGGATCCATATGACCGGTACGGTCTGGCTGGTACATACGAGGTCAGGACGGCAGTCATGTATTTTTGGTGCTGAACCATTCGAAGCTTTACAAATTAGAAACAGAACTTTAAAGTCTATCCTCTGGCAGACAGGCAGCCTGTGTGGAAAAGCCTCAGAATGGGACTGATGCGGTCTAATTTTTGGTACTTGTGAGAACGCGAGCAGCAGACTTCTGAACAAGCTGCAGTTTCCCGATTAAAAAAGAAATTTGATGACATTTATTGGGACTACGTTTTTTTTCCGAAGTATAAATTTGTTCTTTTATTTTCTTGTACTTTTTATGCCATATTTCCCGAAACATTAGGCTGTACAATAACAGACGTTTTTAACAAAACTGATTTAAAAAAATACAGACAAGTACTTAGAATATATATAACGGCAAGACAGCATTACGCACAAATAAACTTGTGATTTAACTTAAAGCATAAAAATAGATATACCGCCAAAACAACTGAGATTGCGTAATCAGAGCAATCCAGCCGTACAGTTTTGAGACAGATGCCAACTGGCTTGCCGTAGTAGTTTCTACGTCACCTACAAGCTTTTTTTTTTTTTTTTCAACAGCATGTAAAATATATATATCAAAAACATGACTGTCATAGCAGTGGGTCATCAAACCATTTGATGAGTTGCTGCGGGCCTCCTGCTGGCTCCCTCCATCTTTTTTTTTCCCGTCATCCCGTCGCGCCGGAAAGGGCAGTGCGGGAGAGAAAAGGAGGCGTTGCCCTGCTCTCCACACAACACATCAGCTGCAAATTTATGCAGAGCAGCGGAATCAGTGCTGCCGTCCAGTACGGAGGATCCAGCGGGGAGAGGCGGCGCTCTCGCCAGCTCGCTCTTACAGCCGGGAAGGCCGCTGAGTCGCTCGGACGCCTTGTGCTGCGGGCAGCCGGTGCAGGAGGAGGCGGGGGAAAGTCGCAGCTGTGACGGTAAGAATGGAGCCCGAGTCCCGTTAACCGAGCCAGACTGCGGCTAGCGGGATGCTAGGAGGAGTAGCCTCCGGTGGATCCAGTGTCAACTGGTCTGAAACATGGATGGCAGCTAGCAGAGGCTAGCTCGGAGCTCGCTGCTCAGGTGAACGCTGCAGCGGAAAGAGATTTTTCAGGAGAAAAGGAGTGATGGAAGTGCTGCTGATTCACTCCCTAAAGATCTACAGTAAAGATTGAAAAAACAACTGTTTATTAAAAAAAAAAAACGAGAATTAACGGAATTGTTCTGCACTGAACCTCACTAGATTGTTTGCAGCATCAGTTGTTAAATATATATTTTTAAACATGTAATAATGCTGTTGTACATTTTATGTTTGAAATTGTATAATCTGCAAATAATGAACGATTTTCAATTTTGATTTTGTGCTGAAGAAAATGATCTTCGAATGAATTTTATTCCTAATAAATGTTAATATAAACAAAAAAGAAAATCAACATCAGGCCTTACACAAGGCTGAAGTGCATCCCTAAAGTTGCATCTGCTGAGCTGCTGTCAGTTTGCATAAAAAAAAAAAAAAAAAAAAAAAAAAAAAAACTATTGCTGCTATGATATTTTTAAAAATGAACTTAAAAAAAAGAACACATTAACATCTTGGTTTATAGATGTTTTAAAATGAAGTTTGCATTTTCTTCTTTGATGTTGAGATTATTTTTTTCTCCTGAATAATCCTTGGGTGGGTGAGGTTGGACCAATGAAAATGATGGGGTGGGAGAATCATTTGTCCTTATTTAGCCTGCTATTATTCCATTTAGTCCAGAGGTCTGCAACCTTTAACACCAACAAGAGCCGCCAAATCCCACTGAACCTTTTAGAAAATACACTTTATGTTTGTATGGCAATAAAGCCACTCATTTGTAAAATGTAGCATTTATATATTCACAATAATTCAATTATAAAAGTGTTAGATTTTTCTATAAATAACAACACGTTCTTTTCAAAATAAAATACCCCCTATGTCAAATAAGATGTTTCTGCTGCAGCAAATTATTGAATTAAAACATGCTTGTAAGCCAAGTCGAACATCGCCTTTTCTGTCATTTTAGCTTTCATTCCGTTTTCTCCTTTTACTATAAAAAAATTAACATGTCAACATTGGTGTAGATTCCTTTTTTGTTTTTTTCTCAAATCTAAACACACTACTGCCTAACTCTGTAGCAACAGCGGGGAGGTCAAGTTTGGGTCTCTCTGTGCCTGTCCCCTGCCCAGATAAAATACAGGGTTGTATCTGTAAGTGCATCTGGCCAAAAAAATCCCTGCCAAATATGCAAATCAGTGAAAGCTGATTCGCTGTGGCGGTGCCTGAGGGCATATGCTGAAAGATGAACAACATGCAAACTAATTTTTTCATTTCTCCATTCAGAGAAAAAAAAAACTTTTCAACATCTTGGCAAACTTGACCTTCTTTGAAAGAAAAACCACTTGTTGATAAATAACAATTAAATACATTATTTTAACTCAAATGTTACTGATTTTTAAAAAAAGTAAGTCATATTTTCACAACCTTTCTCCAGTTTTTTTGAATTGAGATCATTTGGGTTTTTACTCTTTTGCTTCAAGACTCAAGGCTCTTAATGTGAAAATTCTAGCTATGAAGAGGCCAAAAATGATATGTGTATAGCAGCTAAGTTATTCATTATGTTAGAATGTAATGATGTTTCTATTAAAAAGGATGGCACTAAGGATCCCCAGTTGTTGCATCAGCTCTTCTTCTGTAGTTTTTGGGCTTTTATTTTTGAAGACACTGCCCCCTTTATGCGGTGACGTGTTTAACACCTCCAAATTAAATCAGAAAATATGAAATGTGATGTTTTTTTGTATTTTATTTTATTTTTTTACCACTTGTGGATTAAAAGTGAAAGTCGCTGGTCTTTTTCTTTGTCCACTGGCCACACATGCTCAGTGAAGTTTGTTGGGAATGCAGTCAGGTGTTTTTTGTTCTCATCGGCCAGTCTCTTGCGTTGCCTCTCTGCGTTATCATTGATGCTCAGCTCATCTGTCTTCTCTGCAGCCATGGAGACGAGTGGCGAGCAGAACCAGCAGGGAACCTCGCCCAATGGGAGCTCCGCGTCTGGAACGAGCCCCCGCACCTCGGCGATGAATTCCATGTCTCTGTATGAGAGACAGGCTGTGCAGGTAGGTGTGTGTGTGTGTGTATAGCATTCTGAACATTCAGGCTTTATATGCTCCTGATCGATGTTCAGCCTGACCTGTTCAGAGCAGATTTTTCTTTTGTGTTTGATCCTGTCTGCAAAAAATGTCACAATTCATAAAATTTCAAACAAAACTTCTCGTCAAGGAAGAACCATTCCTGATCCTGTTCTTACCTTTCAGGACACGGAAATCTTCTGCTGCTGGTTTCCAGCACAAACTGATTTGTCTCAGCCTGTGAAATTTCAGGACTATTTATAAGAAACAGCTGGAATTAGCTCAGAAAATGAGGCCCAGTTTTTATTTGAAGTTTTATGAATGTTCTCTCAAAGTCAGCTTTTGTCTCAGTGTCTTTTTGTTTCCGTACGTCGGAGTTGCTGACCTACAAAAATCTTAACTGATTATTAAAAAAAATGTAATCTGATTTTAGGCTAGATTTAATGGAGTTTGGCTCAGTTGGACTTGATATATTGTCCTATTTTGAAGGGGTTCAAAAAAGGGGTTGTTCTTGAGGTCAGTAATGGGACAGGCTCCAGAATTTTATTCCTTGCCATTCAGCTCACCAGTATGCAGTGGTCAACCCTCTGTCACCTGGGAGTTCAGAAGATGACTAAAAAGTCGATTATTAAATGTATTCAAGGTTGTGGTGATGCCACCTAATGCGCGTTTTCCCCTTCCACAATGGTGTTCTCTGTGGTCAAAGTTTCGGAAGGCCTTTTCTCTCCCTCCTCACATCAGAACTGAGGACCTTTTAGTAGAAAAATTGAGATACTGGAGGGGAGATTTTGGAACAGCCCCCAGCCTTTTGTCCCAGACAGCACTGTCCCTGTGATCATTTGAGCACATGAAGCCCTCCTCCTGAAAGATGTGGGATTTTAAAGGGAGTATCAGCAAGAGTATTGATTTTGACTTTTACCATTTTCAAATGTATGCATAGCAGTTGCTAACAATTAACTTTACAGAGTATTTTTGGAGGGGGCTGGGGGTGGAAGGTGTGACATCTCCTTTGGACATTGAGCTGTCCTGCTCTTCTTCTGACTTTTGTCTCTTAAGCCTTATGCCCACACCATACCACTTCCTCCTCCGTGCTGCACAGTGATAACCACACCACCAAGTGTCCTCAAACACACCAGGATCTGTTCCACCTTAAGTCTGAGCCCCATTAATAATTTGGCTGCTTTATTACTTTTTGTCTTATAACCCTTTTAGAGTCGTAAAAATTATTCAGATTCTCCGCATTTTAATATTGGGACTGCGCCTCGGGCTGAAGCACAAGCTTTTTGTGTTGCGCTGAGGCTTATTTGTCTTAATGGTTTATGAGTGATGCGTTTGCTGATGAGCAGAAACTGATTTTGAGCAACTGAATCAGAGTGGAGCACAGAGAGATGGAGTCTTGGTGTTGTTTCCCAGGCTTTTGTCACCCCGAGCCACCATCTGTCTCTGTCACCCAGCACATACTAATCGGAGCGACCGCTCGCCTTGGACCCGCAGCTTATTACAGTAACAGATCATACATCAGGGAGCTGGTGGGAGCTGCCGCTCCCTCCCTGCTCTATTTTCTCTCAATCTGCACTCTTCTCTTTCATTTATCTTTCTCAGTGATGTCTCTATCCTTCTTTCTCCACCTCTTCTCTTTTTGTACACGTGTCCCATTTTTCTGCTCTGCTCCTCCCTCCAGGCCCTGCAGGCGCTGCAGAGACAACCCAATGCAGCTCAGTACTTCCAGCAGCTGATGCTGCAGCAGCAGATCAACAACGCCCAGCTGCAGAACCTGGCTGCCGTGCAACAAGTGAAGGTATGTGTGGACGTTTAGGATCCACAATAAGCACTGAGAGCCACAGGAGGCGGATGAAGAAACCACGAGTGCAGCTGCGCTGGACGGGTTCAGAGAATGAACAAAGAGCCATGTTTCTGCATCTCTAAACACACTCCTCCTCCTTCCTGTCAGGCAACTCTGGCTGCCAGCCGTCAGTCCAGTCCCTCCAGCAGCAGCAGCAGCAGCAGCTCTTCTCAGATCACCAGCACCTCCTCTGTAAGCCTTCCCTGTCATCTCAATTTCTCCTTTTGCTCCACTCAGTGTAATAAAATATTTTCTGCTCAGAAAAACGTAAGAACCAGCTCTGGAGCTATGATTTCTCAGGCTGTGAAACATTGACTTTCAGGTGAGTGTAACATCTGGATCCACAGCCAGCAGTCGTCCTTTAGGCGCCTCGGCCACCTCCACCATCAGCCAGTCAGTGCTGCTGAGTGGGACGGCGGGAGGGCAGGGTCAGATGTACCTGCGGGTGGGTTTTATCAGACAGGTCACCTGACATAATGGACCCGTTCACATGTGTGATCTGCGCCTGTCACCTCTTCTGTTAGGTCAACCGCTCCCTCAGAGCTCCCATCTCCTCCCAGCTGATCTTCATGCCCAGCAGCACAGGAACTGCGACTGTGGCAGCTCTGCCACAGCAGCAGGAGGCGACTCCCGCTTTGTCTTCCAGCAGCCAGACCGACAATGACCAGGTTTGTATCGTCAAATCGTGGAGTTTAAAAGCTGCTTGAAGTCTTTCTGCTCATGACGGCTGGTCATTCTTCTAGGTCCAGAATCTGGCCATGAGGGGTGTGTCCAATCCCAAAGGTGTGGGTGTGAAAACTGAAACCCCAGAGAGGAATGATTCAGGTGAAACAGCTGATTTTACTCATGGTTTCTTTATTGTACATGGTAGAGCGGGACTCCATCTTTATTCTTAAAAAAAAAAACTTTAGCCAATGCACAATTCTGCCAGAATTTATCAGCTGTCAAGACCTGCTTGGACCCATCAGAAAGGTATCTTCCTCCTGAAAAACAATTTTAGCTTTAAAGGGCAAGAAATCCACAGTGAATAAAATTTACTTCCTTTTTCTGCAGAATTCAGAAGTTTTGAAGGGTTTTTCAGCAGGAACGTCTGTTTAAAGAACACGAAACAGAACTTCTGTCAGTTTTTTTTAGTCTTGAACCTTCATTCAGAATCTGACTCTGTTCTGCTTCTCATTGGTTTGCTGCAGAATCAAAGTTCTCTTTCTGAAGGATTTTTTTATAAAGGGTCAAATTCAAGGATTCATATCCTAGAGATGCAAAGCAGCCCACACCATCACATTACCACCACCATGTCTGACTGTTACAGGGATTTTATTTTTCTTAAATGTCAAAGTTTAAGATGATCCAGATGTTTTGTCAAAAATGAAAACTCTTCCAGGGATTCTTCTTGTTGAATCCTGAACTCTGATTTTAACTGAGCCACAGGGATCCTGCAGTTCTTTCCACATTCTGCTTCATTCTGCTTTAGATGCATCACGATACTTTTCTGTTTGTTGTTGTTGTTGTTGTGTTTTTTTTTTTTTTTTTTTTTTTTTCATTTTATAGGTCTGACAGACCAGGTCCGATCTGACAGGGATCTGGTCTTAATGTGGTGTCAGAGACGGAATTTGGCTTTAGGAAAATGTTTGATCACAGAAAATGTACTCATCAAAGATTTAGTTGTGTTTTCACACATAACCAAGCAGGTTTTGACTTGTTTTTTAATGGATAAAATCAGGTTTAAAAACAGTTTACACAAGTTTTCTTTTAATTTATGACTCTTGTTTTTTGTTGTTTTTATCAGCTGCCTTTTCCCTGGTCCAGCCTCCTCATCAGTCAACCCCCCAGTCTCCTACTAAACCAAGCTCCCAACCGCCCCACATCAAAATCCCCACTTACCCGCAGCCCACTAACCTCAAAGCCCACCCCTCAACATCCTCTGGTGCATCGTCGTCGTCCTTTTCATCCTCCACCTCCTCGATCCCTCTCTCGCAGCTCTTGCTCCACGGAAGCCGGACGCTGACCACGGGGAGCACAGCCCCCACTGCTGCACACGCCCTGGTGCTGACATCCAGCGCCGCGTCGCAGCCTCACGGTTACCCAGTCGGCACAGCCACCATCAAACCAGCAGTCAACACTCAGACTCTGGTGGTGCAGCCTTTGCAGAAGACCTCCATCGGAGCAGAGAAGCCTGGTCACGGGAACGCCCCCATCCCCATCCAGCCTAAAACCCTGCAGGGACTCCGCCTCCCTCTGCAGCTGCCCTCAAGGAACCCTCCTCCAATCCTTCCTGCCCCGCCTTCTGCCAGCAGCTCTGCCCCAACTTCCCAGCCCCCACACATCCCTGTTCAGATAGTGGGGGCCAGGCAGAGCTCACTGGGGGGCGCCCAGGCTCTGGCCTTGGCTCGGGGCAGCTGCAGTCAGGAGGGGGCAGCCGTCCTCAGCAGTTCATCCAGCCTGCTCACCATGGTGGCGTCCATCGCTTCCAGGGAAGCTGGGGTTGTGGGTCGAGGGGTGGGGCTGAAAACGCTCCAGTCCCCCAAGGAGGCCCCCCTGCTGGCTCAGGTTCCCCAGGTGCATCCGCAGGCCAATCAGAACTCTGGACAGAACCAGAACGGACTTGTGGCGCTAAACTCCACCTCTTCACAGACCCCCACAGTTTCATCTCGTTCGCCTTCACAGTCCCGCCCCCCGAGCTCCCACTCCTCACTGGCCGAAGAGCAGAGGCGAGCTGGGGTGACCGCCAATGGAGATTCTTTGGGGGGTCAGACCCCGCAGGTCAGCGGATTCTTTATGCATCAATTGTGTATTTGTGTTTTCTGCACCACCTTAAATAAGAAAAACGATTTCCCGCCTCCTGTTTTTACTCTCCAAACTCTAAAAAGGTGAAGCAGGTTCCTGCATCACTAAAGAGAAAATCGGAGTCCAATTCACCAAATGATGAAGATGCCCCCCCTCCCCTTCGGCTGCAGGCAGTCAGAGACTGCTCCTCATCGTCCCCTGCCAAACCTGCATGTGCAGGTAAGGATGCGGCCAAACAAAACGCTTGCGTTTACAGCCCTTCCTTGATTCCTCTTCATCCTTGTCATCACCTTCATAGGCTCTCCTCTTCCACCAGCTTCTCCCTCTCCTAACCCAGCGCTCGCCGTGTCCCGTGGACCCTGCGGGCAGGGGGAAAAGGGCCCACCTCCTCAAGCTGTGGTCAAACCCCAAGTTCTCACACACCTGATAGAGGGCTTCGTCATTCAGGAAGGGGCGGAGCCTTTCCCAGTGTGTACAGCAGCTGTGTAGATGTTTTATGCTGGTTTTGGTAGAGTTCACTGAGGTTTTGATTTATTTGCCTGACAGGTGTGCGGAACCATGAAAGACTCAACGGGTGAGGATGTGGCGTTCGACAGTCCAGACACTAATCAGTCCGAAAACGTAACCACGGCAACAGGTACCCGCCAGAAAGCTCTGCTTCCTGTTAGATTCTTCATAACTGGAGTTAATGAGGATTACTCAAATAATATATAATATATATATATATATATATAATAATCTGAAAAACCTGAAAAATAATATCGAAGATGAATTAAATGTGTGTATATATTGACCCCCTTGGGGAACACACGTTTTATCAACAGCAATCACAGACTGGGCATCTTGTGTTGCCATGGAGACTTTGAAGATCACCCACTATCACTAGTATTGCTTGAAATTGTATTAATGCTAAGACATGACAAACTATTTTGGGCAAAACCTGAAGAAATTAAAGTAGTAGTTCTGGGTAAAAACCAATCAGCAGATCAGACCTTCCCCTTTGGTCCACTTAAGCTTGACCAGTACGGTAACGTTTCTTTTTAACGGGTGATATTTCATGGTGTAAGGGTGATTGATCTTTGTTGATATTTTGAAAGAACATCCAGTTATCTGAATGATCACCTAACTTGATTCCCAACCTCATTTATAAGAAATAAGTACAAAAACGGTAAACACTTTCTAGAGTCTATTGAATAGTTTTGTCTACCATCTAACAGAGAAAAACTGAAGATGGATTTTGCTGCACATTTTTTTTTTTTGTGATAAATCTGAATCTTTTTTTTCCTCCCCAGTGCTGAAGTGTGAATACTGCAAAAACTTTGCCCCAGCGAGTCAGTTCAGAGGGACCAAAAGGTTCTGCTCCATGTCTTGTGCAAAGAGGTACATACAATACATGCAACCAGTCGCATACAGAACCGTCCATGCTAGAATACTGAGCTGCTGCTGCTGCAAACAGCTGTGTTTTCAGAACAGCTTCAGTAAAACTCAGAACACGTATTGAGTTTTACTATACTAAAACACATTTTAGTAACTTGCTTTTCTCTAAATGCATCAGTTTTGTTGCTGTTTTAACATTTAAGCTAGAGAAGAAAACCGGCACTTCTCATTATGGGCTGTTTGAAGAACTTTGGATGGTTTCTTCTGCAGTTTGGAGCCAGTTTGAGGACCTTTTTGTTTCTCAAAGTCTCAAATTTAGATTTCTTAAAAAAAAAAGAAAAAAATCTTATAAATTGAAATTAAGCTATTTTAGACCTCTGAGATTTAGGTATGATCTTCAGAAGGGATATACATTTGCTTTTTCAGAGCAAAAGTTGGTTAAATAAATACAAAAATCAATATTAAAACACAAATACATTTTTTACATCAATTATAACAAATTCCTTTTGACCAAGTGCATCTAGATGTGATTTGATGTTGTGTTCTACATTTCCATGTTTACTCATTAATTTTTTGTCGGTTTTAGTCGTCCACACATACTAGTATTGTGATTCAAATTTGACTTTTTCGTGGAAATACCAAGCAAAACAGAAAAAACTTCTCTGGCACTGTGTGTGCAAAAAAAACTATATTAGCTTGCATGGCTGACAAAAGCAAATTATTTGTAGCTGATAAACTTTTCGTACATCTTTTTTAATGTCAAGTGATTCTACGAGTCTCTTTAAAAAAAAAAAAAAAAAAAAAGTTCCCTTTTTGGAGCAGTAAATAATTAGACTTTCTACCCCAGTTTTTGCTTTAATTTTGCGTATTTTAAGCGCAAAAATGATAAAAAGCATTTTTTGCACATTAAAGTTTCTAAATGATTGTTTTCAAAAAGTTTTGCTTTTTCTTCTGTGGAAACACTTTTTTTAATGGATATATTAAATAATGCAGGTCACTCTAAAGTTCTTCAGGACAGCCCAATAAAAAACATTAAAGTTCTGAATGCACATCACTTTTGTAACTGTAAAGCCGCTCCTGCACAGCATCGATGTCTGCATCCTGCAGCTGCAGCTATGAACAAACAAAGCATGAATGTTTGTGTTCCTGTTTTCTGTCAATGACTTTGTAAACCCGTTTGTCAAACTGCACAATTCAAAGTTTTTCTGTTTTTTTTTTGTTTTTTTTTTCAATGACCAACTGCATTGCATTTATTATTGTGTTATTTATTTCTCTACATAAACAATGCATTGTCTGCATTGTTTGTTACAGTATGTTTGCATTTTTCAGTTTGTTCTTTTGCTTCTGCTTTGAGTTTGTCTCTTTGCTCAGTGACCGTGTTCGACGCTGCAAAGAGACAAACAAACTGTTTGTTGCTCATCCTGGCTCCAGTACCGTATATATCACTCTTTGTCTACGATACAGTATGTATTGGTTCCCCAGGTACAACGTCAGCTTCAGGCAGCACATGCCCGTGCGGCAGAGCCACGGCCAACGTCGGGGCCCGGAGCAAGCCGCAGCGCAGGAGCAAAGCCAGGCACATTTATCCAACTCGGATGAGGAGGGAGGGATTGCCAGGAGGAGAGTTCCCCGCCGGACCAGCTCGGAGATCGCCAGCGCCAAGATAGCAGGGAGACCCATTCCTGTTAAGGTGATCCTGCAGAACTCCTGGGAGAATGAACTTTTTTTTTGTTTCTTGTTTGGGCAGACATTTTTTTTAAAAATCTAAATTTTCATATTTTCATACATTACATTTTCAAAATGTTGCCTATGAACAATAACTAAACGTTTTTTTTTATCAAAAACAGATTAAACATTTAGTGAAAAGTCCACAATAATGTAGTTTGCTGCCATCTAGTGGTTGTTGTTGCTTACTGTCATGGTGTGTTCTCTAATTTAAAGTATTTTAAAATGTTTTCCCCTTTTCAGACGAGTTTCTTTTACATCCAGACTGAATATATTCATGAACTTGAGGCTTTCATTTTAAAGTCAACCTTTTTACTTTGCTGGAACTAATTCTGAAAGTTCTTTTTTTTCTGCTTCTCAAACTCAGTGTCGCTCCGAGTCCAGTCATTCAGAAGAGGAGTCCACTGCAGAAGAGGATGAAGACGACCCCATGTCGCTCTCCCCAGCCTCCTCAACCTCCTGCCACCAGCCGCCGCCTCCTCTGCCGCCAGAGAGCTCCGCTCCCAGCTGCCCGCCCACCAGCCCCGCACAGTGGAGTGTGAAGGAAGTGTCACAGTTCATTTCCTCACTTCAAGGTGAGAGGATTTGACTTTTTTGAGCAGGTTTATGGAAAAGTTGAATTCTCAGTTTACAAGCAGGAAGTTTCCAAATTTGTGAATCTTGTAGTTTTAAGGTGTCGATTTGTAGGCTGCTTCCACAAATTTCATCCAATTTAGTTTTTTTTATCAGATGAAATAGAATCTTGGAGGATTTTAGTGTATTTTCATATTGTGGTTTAGTGTTTTCAATATTAAATGATGTGAATATAGGAACATTTGAGCGCTGTGTTTTTGTTTTCCTTTTTGTGTTTGTCTGCTCATTTTGGTTTTATTTTTTCCTCCCTGTCAGGCTGCGAGGAACTCGCCTCCATGTTCCTGTCGCAGGAAATCGACGGCCAGGCGTTGCTGCTGCTGAAGGAGGAACATCTCATGTCCACCATGAACATTAAGTTAGGCCCCGCCCTGAAGATCTGTGCTCACATCAACAACCTGAGAGACTGAGTGGAACCGCAGTCAGACGGGCTAATGCTCAGACAAAACCCAGAAGGTCCCGCTTATGAAGGAGCCGCTCCCGCCTGCACGTCCCTCTGAGGTTCTTCTGCAGAGAAGGTCCAGGTTTTATCCTCACAACAACGGAGTCAAAGCCGACGCACTCAAATGTGTTTAACGAAAGGGCTCCTCCTCTGTCTTTGATCCGAGGCTTTAGTTTGAAGGTCAAAAGAAAAGGAACAATAACGAAAGAAATCACACGAAGCTTTAATTTGGTGCAAAATGTTTCCTTAACCTCATTAGCAAACCCACAAAGAAATCCTTCAAAGATGGAAAGATGTCCCTTTTTTTTTTTTTTCAATGAATGTTGTCAGGAAAACCATCAGTCTCACTCGTGATGTTCTAATAGAGACTTTTGTGGTCATCATTTGTGGATGGTGGTGGTTCTGTAATGAACAGGGTACAGGGCGAGTTACAGGGTACGAGTCCAAATCACCCTCCAGGTCCCTGAAAGCTTCTGCAAAGTCGCGAGTCGCCTCAAAAAGAAAAGGAATGGAGCGTCGTTTTGTGAATCTCTCCATTTGAGGATGACGAGAAGACCTTGAGCTAATCTGTAGGCAGTGTAAAGTTTGCCTTTTTCTATTTAATTGCACATTTCTTTGCTGGACTGCCTCATTGAAGCTTTTTTCTTATGTAGAACTGTGTTCATGTTTTCTGTGAACCTGGTGGCCTTTCTCTCTAGTCTCTAGATTTTAGATGAGGATTGTCTGTTTTTTTGGGTTTTTTTTTTTGTTGGTAAAGCTGCGTTTCATATCATTCCTTCTTTTCTATCAGTGCTTACTGTTTTTTTTACAAACTCAGGCGACGGCGTCTGTTGCCTTTTTGCCAAAATGTGACTGAAAAGTAGCGACCTTTATCAAGGAGCCTGGTCTTCCTCATAGCTTTGTCACATAGTGTGTAACTACAACCAGTATTTAGCTTTCTAGCAATCTCTCTTTATTGTTAGTGACTGTGACTCCTGAAGCATTTTCTTTAAAAAAGGGTCCTCCTTGACAGCCGTGCGTTTTTATTTCAGCCCCTTCAGGATTTGCGAGCCTCAAATACCAGTGTGTCGTTTGGCAGATCGTTAAGACTTTGTTTCTGTTTGTCAAAAGTTGCCACGAGTTTTGGTTTTTATTTATAAAAGAGGAATTGCAGAACTGAATGTGTTGCAATGAAACTGTAAAATCCTGGAGGAGACTACTTTCACACAGAGAGGTTGATACTTTACCGCAAATAAAGAATCAAGGAGCTGTTTTGAAACGGTGCCTGTGTCTTTATTGATGCAAACGAACCGGTCAGCTGCTCAGACTACTGTAAGTGCTTAAGCAGACCGTCTAGCCATCTTCCTTCAGAACCTGCTTAAAGATGAAAATAATATTTTCTGTGTATTTCGGTGCATTTTTCTCATGATGGAGGACACCTATAAATAAATCAAAGCTTAAAACTCTGTTTTTGAGTATTTCCTTACTCCAATTGTCATGAATCAGGAGCAAACACAAAAAATGTTGTAGGAATAAGCTTGTTAGAGTTATGTAGATCTTAGAACAGCTCCCTTTCTAATGAACTACTCCCGCTCTGCATGAACTATGTCGTAGAAAACAAAGGTTTGTTTTAAATTTGTCTAAAAACAGCATAATCATAATAAAAGATCACTGGGAACGCTTTTACAATGGATCAAAAGATGATCAGAGTGGGACTTTAATCTCTTTCAGGGTCACAGTGTTGCTAGAGCCTATCCTACTGTGTGTGTGTGTTTAACAGCATTTTTGTCGGGCCTTTTGGGGTTTTGTTTATTCACCCCTTGGCCCTGCAGTTGCTTTCTGAATGGAGGGATGAGGGCTACAAATCCTCCAGAATCAGACAGTGACATCAATGATCAAGACGTAAGCATCAGAGTTGCAGGTCAATCAACCTTTTTCCAGGCATGCATTTGTTGCAGCTGGAATCTCATTTGAACCGTTGTGAATTTTGTTGGTTTTCTAGAATTCTGAACAAATCAAACATTTAGACTCTGACGACTTTTTTTAATAGATAAATCCAGCCAACCTCAAACAGCAAACGATCAAATATTTACATATAATAAATAATACATATAAAGTTTTAGTGCATCAAAAGTGGAATCAAGTGTTCTTAATGTGCAAAAAAATGCAAAACATAATGAATCATAAAAAACTATACTTTTCATTTGTTTGCTTCATTCTTCAGGGGTGGTCCAATACCTCCTGTTGAACCCCAGCACCAGAAGACCTTCAAGTGTTCTTACAGGATCCCAATGGATCACAAAAAGACCGAATCGGCCGCTTCTCTTAGTCCCGCCTCCCTCATGTATCTGTCAAAGTTGGGGGGTTCCATCACTCTCAGTGGCCTCCTCCCATCAGCTGATTCCTCTCCCGTGCGAAGAATTGTAATCAGCTCGGATGCAGCTAGGCGGCGCTGGGGGGTGTAGTGGCCACATGACTTCATGACTGAGTACCTGTTGAGCAGAGAACACCAAAAGTGTGAAGAATGAAAACTTCAGGTTCCAATGTTCCCATCCCTGACAGCTGCTGTGTGTTGTGGGCGTGCTGCTGCTGTACTCACAAAGAGCTGGAGCAGGTGGACGGCTGCCTGAGGTACTTCCCTCTCTGGAGATACTGCAGAAGTTCTGTCACAGCGACTTCAGCGAAAGGTGCAGCACCTAATCACATCAAGAAATGCTGCATTAAAATTGAATTTTCCAAACACAAGAATAGTCTACAGCAGGGGTCTGCAACCTTCAACACCTAAAAAACCATTCAGGTCAATTTCACACCGACGACAACCCAGAAAGAGCCACCAAGTCTTTTTACGCTTCGTATTTACGTAACTGTTACTATTATAATAAATATAAATGAACTGCTGCTTTTCTTGGCATGAATAAAACATGAAGAGAAAATTGAATAAATATGAAATAGTTAAACTTTTGACAGCTTCCTATGACTTTCTTTCAAAATAAAAGGCAAACTTGGACATCTTCAATGCAGCAATCGTAGTAGTAGGTAGTGTAATGTCAGTGGTGATTAAAAAAACAAACTTTAAACAGTTAATGTTACTGTTGCCCTAAATTTGTGAACATGACTAACTTTAATTAAACCAGGACTAATTAAGTGACCTTAGCCGTATTAGTGGACCATAAGGCGTGCTTCAAATTTCAAATTCTTTAATGTTTCTCAAAAAAAAAATGGAGTGCTTTCGTTCAACTTTGGTGCAAAGCATTATGGGTATCATAGTCAGGAGCCTCGTAGAGTGATTTGTACTGTGCTTCTATTGTTTGTGAATGGGTGGAAAAAAGTTTGACTTATCTGACTGTTTTGATTTGACAAATGCGGCTTATAGTTCAAAAAATATGTCAATTTTTTTTTTAATTAAAAGCATTTTATTTCTCTGTAATCAGAGAACCACAATGGAGGGATTCAAGAGTCACATGTGGCTCCGGTGCCTCAGGTTGCAGACCCCTGGTCCACAACATGAAGCTTACTCACCTAGTGTCACCATTTCATAAAGGAGAATCCCAAACGACCATCTGCCAAAACCAGAGACACCACATCAGTAAGACTGTTGGTCCATCGTATCGGGTCTTCATGTCCTGACTCACATGTCACTGCTCTGACTCTGGCCACTCCTGGCCAGAACTTCAGGGGCCTGCCATTTCTTCATCCCCACTTCATCCAGTGATGCTGTTGAGGCGGTCTGGATTGTCCTGCGGTATGCCGGGCCCAGTCCCCACAGCTTAGCTGTCATGTCTTCACCAACCAGAACGCTACAAGCTGCCATATTACCATGGATGCACCGCCGGCTGTGAAGGTAATCCTGTTCGGGATGAAGACAGAGAAATAAGACAAGAAGGGAGCATCCGTGTTATCCTAAACCCTAGAAAAAAAACATTTATAAGAAAAAAATTAATGGTACCATATTAAGAATGTGCTTTAAAGTTTTGAGACTAAGTGATGTCACTGAAAATGGTAGTTTAGTCAGAAAACAAGATTGATCAAGGAACAATAACAAATGCAAAATGAAGTTTTTCAAAAGGAATTTGACCAAAAAAGATCTTATCTGATGGATGTTGAGACAGACTACAAAATGTTTCAACCCTTTCAACCTTCACATTGATCAATAAGAGTGTTTTTTTTAAATACTTATTTTAAGCTTGAACAAAATGAGAAAAAAAAGAAAAAGGAAGTTAGAGGACGTGGTAAATAGTTGTTCTTCCGGAAAGGTTTGTCTGCTTTCTTCCTTTATGACACAGTTGTAAACAAATATAAATGAACTACAAAAGGAAAACAGACTGGTTTCATACTAAAGAAGAAAGTTAAATCAATACAGCAAGATACTTTCATTTCATTCTCTCCCAGGGAGAACGATCTGAACATCCATAACCCTCAGGCTTTTATTTTGAAGGAAGTGAACTAACCAGAGCAGCGGCCACTTGTCCTGCCATGGTGAAAACTCGTTTCTCCGTCATCTCACAACCTGAGTTGTCCTTCAACAAGAAAAAAAAAAAGCAAATGGAAAAAAGAGGTGGAGTTTTGAATCTGTCACATTCTGGTTTCTCTTTTTCTTAAAGCTAATTGACAAATTCAATACCTGAAACTTGAGAAAATCACACTTTTCAAAGATTAACTCTGTCGGTTACAAACTAGAGCTTTAGAAAAAGGTAAAATAACTCTAATAAAATAACATCAATAAATGGGTAAAAAGCTAATAAATACAACAATAATAAATAAAAATATAAATTGCAATAAATATTCTATGCTTTTTGCATTTTTAACGTATTTATCTTTGCTTTAAATTTCTGTTTTGTTGTTCTGCTTTTTCCACAAACAGTCTTTTCTTAAAAATCTCTTTTCCTTTTTGCTTTCTTCTGTCCTTCTTACATTTTTTTTATTGTCAGCTTTTTACAAGTGTGCAAATCTTTTATACATTTGTCTTTCCTTTTTTAATTTTCATATTTCTAATATGATTTGGATATTTTTACTGTGTTTGCCTGTTTGCTTTTTTTCAATTTGATTTTCAGTGTTTTTTATATTTCAGTCTTGTTTTTTTGTATTTTTTAACGTCTTTTCCAAAATTAACATTTGTATTTTTAGTTTTTTGATGTGCGTTTTTATTTTTACATTTGTTTTTAACTGTTACATTCTACATGTTTGTGTTTCTATTTCCATTTCAACATTTGTGTGTTTTTTTTCCCCTTATCATTGTTTTTACACTTCTGTCATCTCCTTTTTGGAATCTTTTAGTGTTGTTTCCATCTGAACACATGTTGTTAGGATCAGATAAACACAGAAAACACTTCTCTCATTTTACTTGATTCTGTATCGCCTTTGTGCCATGAGAAATATTGCAAAGTATATTCTGTATTTGTGATATTTTACATTTTTATTTTATATACTTATTTTTGCTTGGTTCAGACATGTGCTACTTATTCCCCCTATGACTGGAGTGCAAACCTGAGCCTCGCAGTGTGCTGAAGATGCAATGAAATGCAGCAGGTACCTGTCTGCATCTCCACAGGAAGCTCAACAGGTCCCTGTGCTTCAGCTCCTCCACCGCCAGAACTAAAGGCGACTGCCTCGACACATATCCCAGCAGTGCAGGAATGTTGGGGTGGGGTCCCAGTTTAGACATGAAGGAAGCAAACCCCAAAAACTCTTGTTTCTCGCTGTTACTTGCATTGTCTGTGGAAAACATTTGACAGGATAAAGGAAGGGATTAAGTCTAACTTCTGAAGTTCTGTCCTGTGGATTTATGACACAATGCTTATAGTTTTTGTCTATTAAACTTAAAATCATCACAAAAAGAGAACTTAGACCCATTTGGACTGTGGGGGTGGATTATTAGGTTTGTGGCCTGCAGCAGCTCACCTTTGAGCACCCTGAGGACCACGTTCTTGTTGTCCATGCGCGCTCTGAAGTAGCTGACTGCGTCATTGGGTTTGACAGAGAAAGGCAGAGGCAGCTTGGTGACATGAGCAAAGCCTCCCTGCTGCCTCGGTGTGGACTTTTGCAGATCTGCAGCCTGGGTGGGTTTGACATTCTGCTTGACTGTCATGGGCACCTCTTCATGTTCCAGAGGGTTAAGCCCCGGTGGTGCTTTTAGGAGAGAATAGACACACAACTTATGAAACAACCAGTTTGGAAAGTGAAGTCTAAAACCAGCTTGGCGACGTTACATACCATCGATTCCTTTCAGTTGGCGTCTGTGTGTATTTTGGTGTCTGTGCGTTGCGTGGTGGTGATTTTGATGGAGGTACTGCGGTGCTCTGTCATGGGTCCGCTCTCTCCGACAACAGAATTTCAATAAAATGACAGTCGGGACAAAGATGACGGTGATGATGATGAGGATGGCGGGGACCACGATGAGTTCCAGCTCATAATTTAGAGTGACTATGGAGAAGAAAGAGGCATAGAGTTGAAGCAAAGCAGCAGACGTGTGTCAAAGGTTTACTGTTTCCTAAAGCTGAAGAAGGGCTCCTTTGAAAAAGAGATTGGTAAACTCAATAACACTTCCCTGGTTAAATAAAGGAAAATAAAATAAAAAAAAAAGACATTTCAGTTTCAATGTCTTGATCTGAATGACCAAAAAACCTTAAACCACATCCTGATGACAGGATCACCTTCTTTTGTTCACTTTTGTTCAGATGAAATACATCCCACTGACAGGCAGAATTGTCTTTTCAATATAGGATTTCAAAGCTCCAGAATGAGTGACTCCACAGAATGAGTAACCTCAGAGGAAGAACAACTCACTAACTCAACAACGCTTTGAAAAGGATTCTTATCCCCTTGATTTTTGTGCATATTTGTAAAAAAATTAAATGTTTGTTCAAATTAAAAATAGAATGATTTAGATGAAAGGATAATTGGCTGACGTCACAGGCGTCAAACTCCAGGCCTTGTGGGACAGCGTCCCAAATGCTTTCCAGCAAACCTGCCATTCTAGCCCCTTATTGGAAGAACACACCTGATCTGGGTAATTAGCAGCAGAAAGGGAAGGGTTTCTGAAAAAACAGCAGGCCTCGAGGCCCTTATCTAGTTATCTTTATTTAAAATGGCTTAGTTTACTTTCACACTGCACTCTTGAGAATGCATCAATACTGAAAAGTGGACTGAACTCCCTGGAAATGTCACAAATGCTCACAGAATAGAGGTTTGCTCTATCCTACTGGCTAGTGCATGCTTCAGTCAATGCCAGCTGCATACAAAAATGACTGGTGGTCAGACATTGTATAATGAATGCGACGATCAAAAGCTCAGACATACATTTGCTTTGAGACATCAACCTTGTTTGTTATTTATTACATGAAAAAAATGCACCTTTCCAATAAATCCAGATGGAACAGCAGTCTTAAAAAATCAAGCAGAAGACCAAAAAAGAGACTTTGGCAATGTTTGGAAGACAGCGTCAGAGGAAGTCCACATGGATGCATTTCATTTTACTTGGATACCATCTGATAACATGATCAGTGGATATTTGAGGTCATCTCAAAAGACCTTTCCTCCTCTGTGCCTGTTACGAGCTCCTGAACAACCACACATTCCAAAGTTTTAGTGATTCACTCTCTGATTTGTGCTGTTTTTTCCAACTCGCTGTTATCCACTCTGGTCAGTTTGCTTTCACACTGTCATGAACTGCACCGCTTGAAAGTGAACCGGGTCATGAGTCAAATTCGTTTTTAGACAGAACTCTCAGAAGGGTCTAGAGCCAGTTACTTATGTAACTTTTGGTTACCAGAAACTTAAAAAAATGTAATAAAAAGGTCTATTTTCTTTGCAGCTTTGATTGTTTTTTGACCGTGGTTATTCATTTTTTTGGTCTCCTCTTTGCCAACAAAAAACAAAATCTTTAACCCCTTACAGGAGAACTGTCCAACCCTGGTCCTCAAGTTCTTCCACCGTTTACAGTTCTCTCTGCTTTTTTCTGCTGACTTCAGCTGGCTCAAGAGCTTCCTCATTTTGACTGACTGAACACACCTGATCCAGATATTCAGCCGCAAGCAGTGGAGGGAGAGCTGGAAAGCAGGCATGATGGGAAATCTGGAGGGTTAGGGTTGGACAGCCCAGCTTTACATCTTGTTCATATTTTGTTCCAAAAACAGGAGGAAAAATCCAAGCACTGGCGTTAAGTCTCCAAAAGTGTCCTTGCTCTCATTACTCGTTGTTTGATGTGGGTGGAATGTGAAAAACTCTTTTGTGGCTTCGGCACATTCCTGGGAGTGTCGTTGCCTTTGTGGAATGATGATAAGTAAAGACAGGATTGGACTTTTCAAGAACACTAAAATTTACTTCGTTTTGTTTTTGCTTGCCACAGACATTTCATTCAGCATTTAGAAAGACAAGCTCCTGTTTTGGGGCTGCACGGTGGCGCAGCGGTTGGCGCTCCTGCCTCACAGCAAGAAGGTTCCTGGTTCAAGTCCTGGCTGGGGGACCTTTCTGTGTGGAGTTTGCATGTTCTCCCTGTGCATGCGTGGGTTTTCTCCGGGTACTCCGGCTTCCTCCCACCGTCCAAAAACATGCTTCACAGGTTAATTGGTTACTCTAAATTGTCCCTAGGTGTGAATGTGAGTGTGCATGGGTGTGTGATTGTGGCCCCTGGCGACCAGTCCAGGGGTGTACCCTGCCTTCGCCCATGAGTAGCCGGGTTAGGCTCCGGCAACCCCGTGACCCCGAAAGGGATAAAGCGGATTGGAAAATGAATGAATGAGCTCCTGTTTTGGATGCAGTGGAGAATGAACTGATGGAAGTAAAACAGCTCCAGAAAAAAAAAAAAAAAACTGTTTTATAAGATAACATTTGCATAGATAAAAATAATTTTTTTCTGTTGAAGTGCTTTTACATGTATTTTTAGAGTTAAAACCCCTTTTTGGTTGCAAACAAAAGTGGTTTGTTGAGCACTTAATGAGTAAAACAAATGAAATGAACCAAAGGAAGTGAACGCTGAAACGCAACACTGATACTCTTTGTCATACCTGCCAAAAAGCAAATTAATTCCTTTCTACTAAAAAATGAATTTATTGGCTCATAATGACATCATCTGAATCACATCCAAATCAAATGTGGTTAAAAATTTCAAAAACAAGGCATGAACAAGGGTGCCAGGACTTTCCTGAACCACTGTATGCACTAAGGGGATCAGAATGTGGAATTTCCTGCTATGACTTTGTTTGTCATAGATGTTTAAGGTTAAATCAGAAGCCAAAGAAAAATTTCATTCATTTTCCAATCCGCTTTATCCCTTTCGGGGTCACGGGGTTGCCAGAGCCTAACCCGGCTACCCATGGGCGAAGGCAGGGTACACCCCTGGACTGGTCGCCAGTCTGTCGCAGGAGCCACAAACACACACACACACACACACACACACACACACACACACACACACACA
>BSAI01000106.1:13837654-13934106 GCA_036245035.1 Adrianichthys oophorus | reverse complement strand
CACACACACACACACACACACACACACACACACACACACACACACACGGACAATGTAGAGTAACCAATGAAGCATGTTTTTGGACGGTGGGAGGAAGCCGGAGTCCCCGGAGAAAACCCACGCATGCACGGGGAGAACATGCAAACTCCACACAGAAAGGTCCCCCAGCCAGGACTTGAACCGGGAACCTTGTTGCTGTGAGGCAGGAGTGCTAACCCTGCTCCACCATGCAGCCCACAAAGAAAAATTTAGTCCAGCAAATGGAAGCTGAAGAGAAGAAGGGAAGTTCAAACTTACTGCACAACCTGTCGTCCGACGCACACACACTCTCTGTGGAGTTGGAAGTCATGCTGGAGAGAGACGAACACAGTTGTGTCAGATGTGATCCATGACCACAGTCATGTAGAAGTGTCGCATGACTGCTTTGCTGCGTGCTTTGCAGCTTTTTATTCCTTAATCTTTCAAAGTAAAGACTGGCATTTGACAGGGCACTAAACGCCTGTCATTACACCCTGGAAAAACTGGACACCGAAGTGCAGCAGTAAAAGAAAAAAGTAGGATGAGGTTTTGGTAAGCGCTGCCTGAAACCTCTGACAAGGATCGGTTTGCATAACTTTAAACATGCAGAGTCTCTTACAGCTGAAGTTTGCATACTCCGGTCAGAGGATTAACAGAACACCCACCCTCACAACACTTTGAGAATTTGGAAGAATTTACTGTCTTTTCTAAGGTGGATTTTGTACTTTTTTTACCAACAGTTTGACATTCTGGGTCAGAATGTTCATCTACAAAAAGAACTAATGTAAAAAAAGACATTGAGACTAATTTACTTCTTGTTGAAGTTTAAATTTTGAGTAACTTTTATGCGTTGTCCCAGATCACCAGGCCACTTTTTGTGTTTACTTTTGCCAACATAAATTGCTATTGTTGATCATATAAAATAACTTTATTGATTATGTGTATTAAACAGAGTGAAAACTGAATGCAATCCTTTTTATAAAAAATGATAAAAGCATGAAACAAATCCAAATAAATAAACTAAACCAATGCTGATTTAGTAATGAGCTTTTTAAAAATAATTATTCAAGAACTGGGTTAAAGTGGCTGAACAAGAAGACACAGAGAAAAACCAGTAGAATCGATGCTGCTTTGAGAGATTACTGGAAAGCCTGGCTTTTCAGAAATCACAGTAGTTTTAAATGCGTAAATAATGTTTTAGAAAAGAACCAGTTTGATCATCTCTTTAAAATCTAGTCATGAAACTCAGATATTTTTCTCAAAGGAGAATTGTTTGATTCAAAAAGAGCCAAGATAAACCAGTTAGAGGTGGTTAAGGTGATTAATTGTGACATTTAACTTGTGCTTTGCTGGGAAACCTTAAGAAATCATCTGAGATGTCTCATTTTTAGTCATAAAAACACATTTAATGTATATGAAGCAGAATGACTGGAAAAGAACTCACTTGACTCAAGTAAATTCAGAGTTCACAAGCCAACAAGAAGACTTTTGGACTTTCTGGAGACTGTGTGCTCTGTGTTTGTCTGACGTGGCGGTGGTGGCAGTGTGATGGTCTGGGGCTGCTGTTTCATGACCCTAAACACTTTTTCCAACTAAAAGACCTGCAAATGTCACAAAATTAAATTTATTCACATGACACAAACATTGGGTTGAAGCTGTTGCTGCCAAAGTTGGAATTACTAGTTATCATGTTTAGGGGTTGTTTATTTTTCACTTGGAGCCAGCAAATTTGACCAGTTTCTTCTACTTTTGTTGTGTACATTATCATTTAAAAACTGCATGCTCTCTAAGTATATTGAGACTAAGTTACTATTTGTTTGGTGAGTTAAGGCGAGCTTTGGTGAGCTAAAACTTTAGTAAAATGGTCAAATCCCATGATTACTACAATAATAGTAAAAATATGTGTTTGTGTACAAATAAATTATGTTGGCCTCCTTCTTAATTTTTAATTGAGTGGCCAAACATTTTAACCCCATATTTACACTTTATCTTTAAAATGAGGATCTTTTCAAAGCTTTTCTGTACTGTCTTGTCTACATCTAAAACAGCTGACTTACCTCGCGGTTTCTGCCACCCCATGGAGTAGTTAGACTAAACCCAGGTAGTCCATGGAATCACAGCACCAATGTGAGAAATATCATTTCAAATGTAACATGTTCAGATTGTCTTTCTGCGTGGAGGAGAAACTGCTGCATCATGCTCCTCTGTCAGTAGTTCCCACCCACGTTGGCTCCTGTTGACTCTAGCATGTTTGACACATCTCTGAAGTCAAAACACGTTTAAAGCGCTTGGCCTGCAGGCTGGATCTGCTCGACCGGTTTGTCGGCATCATTCCTCTGATTTTCTGCCTTTCAGTCACTCGGATCAATGCAAACCAACACAAATGAATAACAACAAAATGCACACACAAGTCTGCTTGTCCTAATCTATGTTTATCCTGTAAGAAGGGTGGGATTTTTTTTTCTGTGTGATGTGTGAAACCAGAGCCAACATCTGACAGAGTTTCAGTCTTTAGTTCTGGTATGTACATCCTCCTTGAACATCTCTCAAACTTTGTGTCCTCTTTTTCCCAACATGAACTTTCCGAACTCTCTGAATGAAGATCTGGAAGGGGAGTTCCAGTCTACTTCTACAGTTTACAGTTTTTCCTTTTCACTCTGTTGGTCCAAAGCCCATTCAAATTCACAGGGAGACACATTTTTGTGACTTCAGAGCTATTGTTTCTGCTGTGCCACGCCCACCCTATCCCCAGCACTTTTTCCCTTTCACCCTCATCACCTGCACCGCCCTGCACTCCTTCAGCATTGTCTTGGCTGCATTTGGCCTTTTGTGAGCTTCCAGCAAGCCGGCTGTGTTTGTCAGGTTTAATAGAGCTAAAGGAGAAGTCAGACTGATATCCAGACTGGTATCCACTAACATCAACTGTTAAAATGAACTTTTGTCCAAATTAAGGACAATCACATTGAAAATGTGGCTCACATTTTTTTTTTGTTTTGAGCTTTCCTAAAGTCTTAAAGAGTTTAGAGGCCTTAGCGACATGGAAGTGCAGCATAGGACCAAACTCTCCGAGGTACATCCAGCTGCAGACACTACAGGCTTAGACGGTGCAGAGGTTTGGGGTTTGACGCCCTTCATTCCAACAGAAATCACACCTCATCTACAGTCACATTCTCTAACAAGACTGAGATTCTCAACAACTATTCAGTCTTAAAAGGTATCTTCAACTTGTCTCAGTCTACTCTTTGTTTAGCTTCAGTGAACCAAAGATTCAAAACACCATATAGATTTATGAACTTGTATCATTTTCTGTAAAACCGTATTACTGAATTATTTGATTAATCGATGGATTGATTTCCATGACCCAACCAGATCAATCTGTCTGAGGCAAGTTGTAAATTGACTCGACCTATTCCATGATAACATCATTTTGCAATAAAATAAATAGATTATCTTGTTATTGGAAAATACCATTTGGATTGAGGCACAGTACGTTTCTTGTACCATAATGTAAAAATTACCAAGTACCATCACAGCAGACAACACACATGTAATGGCAGCAAAAAATGATCAAGCCATCATTACAGTCCAATGCGTGGAAACACTTTGAATTTTGCAAAGACGTGACCATATGTGGTAGAATCATCTTTTTATTATTTCGATGTGAAAAAAACAACAGTGAGCTGAACTTTAGGAAACTAAAACGTGAATGGATTTGACATTAATTCCTGTTTACTTATTTGTTTGTAGACATTTTTAATTTACACTTAATTATCTTGCAAGAAATGCAAGGAACTTCACCTGCACTGTCCAAGTATTTATTTCTGAGTCACACTGGTTGAATTTTTGGCTACAGATATCTTGAATTTAGGTCAATGAATTGGATCAAATCAAATCATTGAAATGAACCAATATCGACTATGAATTATATTGCTAACCACAAATAACAGTATGAATTAAAATGAATTATTGTCAAAATAAATCATCACACCCCGAATATTTGTTTTCTCGGTCCAGCTTTGTCTAACATGTGGAGCTGCGTGTTCCCAGTTTTTCTGCTGTACCTGACTGCTCCATGTCATTGCGGCAAGCTGGGGCTACAGTAACCGATCTAGTTTAAACAGAATGTCAGAATGTGTGTGTGTGTGCATTCAGGAGTGTGTGTGTTGGATGTTGATTCTGTGCCTTTGTGTGTATGTGTGTGCGCGTGTAAGAGAGCGCTCCCAGTAATCCTGAGACACCCGGTGAGCGGTGGTGTTTATTTTTGGGTCAGTGACAGTGTGTCAATGGCCGCAGATGCATCGGACAGGAAGGCTCTCAGATACAAGCAGACCCTGGTCAGTAGCCCTCTTGTTTCTTCGCCTTTCTCCATGTTTACCCCCCTCTAAAGGCTGCATGCCAAGCCTCATCTGTCACGTGTCTGTGTGTCTGTTGTGGTTTTACCTAACTTCTTACCCACCTGTGCTGGGAACCGCCACTTTCACAGATGTATTAATTCAAACAGTGTCTAGCAGAACCACACCTGCGTCAGGTTTGTGGTCACCTTTTACCTAATGTGTGACATCAGGATCATACACAAAGTCCGGCAACAGGTGCTGAGATACCGAGGACTTCCTTTACCCCAGATCTTGGCATGCACGTGTTCAATTTGCACACACTCGTGCACATAACACTTTTTTTAACAGCGTCTCTCGCTTTCCTACTCTCACCGTAAACACCTTTTTGCAAATCTCTTTAAGAGCTCTGCTTTACTTTTTTTGTCGAGAAAGTGTAGAGACGTGTTCAAAAAGTTTTGTAGCTCTCTGTGTTATGTGTTCTGTGTGTTCTTTAGACGAGAAACCTGATCGTGCTCCTGCAGCAGATTCTGTCCTCACCAGTGATGTATGTAAAGACAAAGTTATACGAGAAGGCCTCCACATCTGGAGCCACTGCTTCACGGGCACACAAACTATTTTGAATGAACTCTTGAGGATCATCAATGCATGTGCTCAACTCTGTTTTTGCTTGACACCAGTTCAGCCTCACAGCTATGAGGGTGAGCGTCAGAAAAAGTACATTTCGATGAAAATGGAGGCGATGGCAGACATCAGAATCCTATTCAATCATTTACTGCTGGGTTTGTTTTGCTGGCCACAACATTCTCTGGAGGAAACCTATGCTTTGATTTGTAGCTTATGAGAGACTGGAAACGAAAAACACTCAAGTACTGATTTAGAATCAGTTTTTCCTTTTAAACATATCCTGCTAGGCTAAACTGAGTCAAAAACGTGGCTCAAATATCAATCATCAGTTCATTTTTCTTCAAAATGTGTAAAAATCTTTATATGGGAAAGGTGTTATGGTAAATCATTTAGTTAGACATTTATTGGTTGAAAACGTTTAACTGAAGTTTGGCGTTTTTGTTTCAAACAGCAGCTTTTTTTTTTTTTTTTACCTATTCCAACACCATTTCTTCAGTGTTCATGAATCCACCCAGGTGACCCCGGTAAAAACGGTTCAGCAGTGCAGATGTTTTCAGGGTGACGCTGCTTCACTCCTGAAGTCACAGCCAGCCACCTCAAACGTCTTTATTCTGTTTTGTGATCAAGCTTTTAAATTGAATAATGATAACCCACTTATGTCCCTAACACATTGGAAATGATTGGAAACGATAAGACTTTTCATCACCAGAAATTGAAACAAACTCAGATTTTAGTAAAGCATAAAAGTAAAGAAAAAAAACAGTTTTTATGTCTAAAAAGCAGGAATGAGAATGTTTGTGGTTTTTATTTTCTCATTTTTAGATGTTATTTTCATGTTCACTTTGCAAACATTTCTTTTTCACTTTCAGTTATTTTCTTGTGACTTTCACCTTCCAGATGTCCTTCTTTCTCACAGTAAAGATGAGGAACCATGTAATTGATCAACTCATCTGTAAACGTATCATTCGGTTGTCATTTCATTGTAAGATTTTAATGCTTTTGTTAGTTCTGATCAGCATTGTGGTATCAAAACTGTCAATGTTGTGCCATTTAAAAAATCATAGAATTTGTGGATCATTTTAGAATTCCATCAAAAGCAAATTGTTGCTTTTTGTTTTTAACTGTTAACTAAAGTGGCCTTTTAAAACCAGTTGCAGTTTTAATGACTTTTAAAGAATAAAACAGGCTTTTGTTGAGACATATATCTGACTGCATGATTCCAGCTGAACCCTTGCATTGGTTGAAAGCGTGCTGCTGGTTAGTAATGCATTTCTCTCCAAAAATCCTTGGATGTTTCTGCTTTAAAGTTGCATGGGCCCCGTGGCATTGATATGCTAGAGTGTGAAGGCCGACAGAGTTATGGACGGCGCAGAGTGTCAAGTCACCTCCGAGTGTGCTAGTTGCAGGATGTGCAGGCCGCGGTAACACCTCTGTTTACGGTGCGTCGCACGATAGCGGGATATAAACATAGATCTGCTTCACTTTTTCACCTTTTATGTAATTATGATAATCACCCCCCATCTGCTCCTAACCACAAAGACTTGGCAGCCGCGCGGGGAATGTATGGAACTAAACCCTTCTCTATTTTAAAAGACCTTTGTGAGCATACATCAAATGACAGCCTCCAGTGACGTGCACATACATTCATTCATACACATGTTGCATAGTAAAGCGGCACGTGAAGATCTGAAGGTCTTTCATTCATTTAAATGTTCCTGGAAGGCAAAGGTCATCCTAGAGGTAAAATGAAAATGGAATTATTTGTCTAACTGTTGGAAAAAAAGTTCTTTCTTTGTTGACCAGCACAAAACCACAAACGTAAAAAAGCATGTTTGAAATACAACCATACTTTTACTTTTATGTTGTGGGGATTAAAAAAGGTAAAATATGGTTGCCGTGGCAACTCACAACTTTACTACTTTACTTCTTTATAAGGACTTGACATTTAAAAAAATAAAATATCTTCCGATTGTGATGAGCAGGCTGCCAACTTGAATCAAACTATGATGTCACTGAATTGCATGAATGTTGTGTAAAATGGAAAAATAAACTTTGATGTAAAAATAAAGGCTTAAATGTAACATGTAAACATTTTTGATCCAAGAAAATCCTCGGCCAATTTTCCTGTCAGAGCAGCAGATTTTTATGCTCATAAAATGTAATATTCTATTTGTTTCTATGTTAAAGTTCCTTCTTTTGTTCACTTTAAAACACAAGTTGTAATGAATGTTTTCAAATGGAAACATTATTTATAAAAGATCATTAATTTAGTTCAGTCAAATTTTGTAAATCCAAATTAAATCAGAATCCTGTAATGCTACCCTGTTCTGGTAAAAGCACAGAAATTCTTGTTTGATCAACAATTTCAAGTATTAAAAATGTATTGTTTGCATTAGAGCCATCGCTATCTTGGAGGTCCCAGTTTGAATCAAAATGCTTCTTTACTAAATGCACTGCTCTCATGTTGTCGCCTCAGCAGTCACACACAAAGAGCAACAATACAAACATGTTTCTCACATGTAAAAAAATGTTATCTTGAGTAAAAATGTGACATGATGGCAAACAACTCAAACTTACTGGAACGTCAATGCAACAATATAAAAAGGGAAACTCCAAATCATGGTTGCTATGGGACATGGAGAATATACTTTAGAGTAAAAGCACAGAAATTGGCAAACATATTCATGAATTCCAGACATGCAAAAAACCCTATGGTTACTATGGACTCAATTCCACCATGGCAGCTGTGAGACTGAACCAAGAAAGTGACAGAGTTTTCAAAAATCACCAGTTTTTCTGAATTTAAAATCTAAATTCCAAAATAATATAAAAAAATTAACTAATTGACAAAACAAAATTGTTTGGGAGATTTTGTATAAAAAACAGATATTTTGCACTTTAAGAATTTGTCTTGCCTGATGGACCAAACTGCAACAAAAACAACGTTGTGCAAAAGAAGTCGAGACATAGAAACACGATGAAGCTCTGAAAAGTACCCTGCTGGTGAGGGAAGTCTGATGAAGAATATTGGATCACAAGGCTGCTAAGTTTAGTAGTCGAGTAGAATTTCAGCCGTACGCAGAGTGTGAGAGGAAGAAAGGATCAGGAGTAAGGTGCAATGAAGGGCAAGAGTGGATGAGTCCAAGAGAGCAGAACAGATTAGAGTTTCACCAGTCCAAAAGATAAACAGGAAGACGGTCAGCCAGGGTGACACACGGAGATTGCTTCATCTGCAGGTTGCATTGTGATCAATCTGTGATTGAATTTTAAATAACAAAACTGAGGAAAAAAGAGCACAGACAAAACTCCATCTAATTAAATCATCAAAAATAAATTTTGTAATATAATAACAATCTATGGGCTTTATTGCCATTTTGGAAATAAGCTCAGAATGTGATAGTAATGAAAAAAAATGAATAAGCTTTTCTTATATGCTTGTTGTTAATGTTTTCAAGAGGGCAATGACAGGTTCACCAACATTGTCTTTGTGTGATATCAATGATTAGAAATGTCTTAAACTACAGATTAAAGTACCCAATAAAACCAAACTAGTTTGAGCCTGGTCATTTCTCCAGGCAACCACTAGATGGCTTGATTCACTAAGCGAGTCAGTCTATATAGTCTCTCCAAAGTACTATTTTTGTGGTTTTGCTCATTAACTGTTTGTGAGGTGAGAGCCATGGACTATAAAACAATGGAAAGCTCAACCCCTTCCCTCTCGTGTATCTAAATAGGAAGTACCTAATCCTAATTTCGTTAAAAGATAGGTTTTTTCTGTTTCACAACTTATTCAAGTTGTAAACTGACCAATCAGATGCATCTGTAAAAGCATGTCAAGGCCCTCGAACGTTTGATTGACAGCTTCCCCTGAGCCCACTTTCATTGGTTTTTATGATTGGCAACTATAGTTCCCCTAAAAACCTGACTGGTTTCTAAATGACGGCGAACGTATCAGGAAGCAATGGTGACGGATTGGGATTCATTTCACGGGAGCCAGAGGTAAGGCATTTTCTATGGGAGACGTCACACCTTAATTCGTCCATTGTTTTTTTTTTTACGGTCTATGATGAGAACTGGGCTGAGTGACTCCTCCCCCCTCAAGTCCCAAACAGGAAGTACCTGCTGGCTCCAAGAAGCCAAAATCCAATAGACTTTGACTGAGAAAATAACAGTCTTGCTCTGATACCTTTTTTTTTTTTTTTTTTTTTTTTTACATGTCCTTTCTAATCCTTTTTTTTATGTTTACTATTTTCTGTAGTGCAATTCATTCAAGTTCTAAACTGGCCAATTAGATGCCTAAATAAAAGTCTGGTCCCCACATCCAATGTTTGAAACATTTTGCTCCAACATGATGGTGTCCATATCATGAAAAACTGGTGAATGAATTGACTTCATGTGGTTGGAGCTGGAAGTAAGCCATTTTCTTTTGGGTACGTAACATTATAACAATCCAGTTCTCGTACCGTATACAGTCAATGGTTTCACTGCAACCATTGACTCCCCTTGATATCCAAAGTATTTGATAATAACTAAATATTTTGTTGGCATAGTAAATTAGTGTAGAGCAGGGCTTTATTTTTTAATGCTGTAATAATGTTTATTGCGATAAAAACACATTTGATATTGATGGAAATGCTTCCCAAAATTGTTTTTTTTAACCCAACAAATGATCCTTTTGAGTATACATATATATATATATATATATATATATGTATATTGCAAAAAGCATTTGTTGTGTGTTTCATACCTCTGTTGTTTGTTTAATTAATTTATGGATCTAAATTTAAAGTTCATATGACATCAAAAAGGGGTAAATATCATGATGTCAAACTGAAATGAAAAGAAAACATCAAATATCATTTTAAGCCACATTCTGAGATTTAATAAAGTCTAAATTAATTTATTCAAACCTAAATCCTTCAGAAACAGAATAAGCATGGAAGTCAATTTGATATTAAATTGACGTCAGTTTGATGTTTAACATGTAGCCATCCAATTGATATCAAATAAACGTCAACTACATTACCCAGCATTCTTATTTTTGTTTTTTATGTGAGATTGAATTTCTACAGTTCATGTATTTCACACTAAAACAATGATATGACAACAAAAGTTAAAATGTCCACTAATTGGATCAAATATCAACTCAATTTTGATGTCAAGCTGACACACTCCTACAGGAAATTTGTCAATTAAACGTTTTGAACGTTTGACCTGAGACCACCTATTTTTATTGAAAGCATCTGATTGGCCAGTTTAAAACTTGAATAACTTGCACTACAGAAAAAAAACTTTCATGAACAAAATGGGATTAGCAATGACATGTTTAAAAAAAGGTTTCAGAACAAGAATGGTTATTTTTACAAATAGAATGAGTAATAGCTGTTTATTTGTCAATAGAAGTCTATGGGATTTTGGCTCCTTGGAGCCAGTGGGTACTTCCTGTTTGGGACGCCAGGGGGGAGGGGTCACTAAGTTCAATTTTCATATACAGTAAATGGTTGGTTCCAAAATGTAACCTACATTAGATTGTTTAATATCTTCAATATTTTTTTTTAATCTGATATCTTTTCTGAAACCTCATCGTAACTGGATCATAGTAAAGTAATAAAAAACAAGAACAAAATAAAAACATTAGCTTTGCCTAAAACACAAGACAGCTGACAGATGTAAACAACAACAAACTCAGTGATAAATCTCTCATAGCTCTAAGCAACCTGTTGTTTATGTCGAGCGACTTCCTGCCGAGCCAAAGCAGCTGCGACTTTCATTGTTTCTCAGTCTGGAGGTGTGCAGTTGCAGTGCACGGTGCATTTCTGCTGCTCATGTTTCACTCTGCACCAACTGGCATCTCTGCACACGAGCACAGCATCCTGACTGAAGTATCTGTGTGTGTTTGTGTGTGGGAGACTGTCCCAAACCATTAATCCTTCAACCTGGCTGTCTGCAAACCTGCTAAATCAGAAGCTGCTTCCTGGAGTGCTTTTGTCCACACCGCGGTTTCCAAGCCAAGAAGGGGCATGAGCCACAAGCAAATGGTTTTAGGAGCCTGGAAGCATTGACATGTTTCACATGAATGCTTTGTTTAAATTTGCTTATTTAATTTCTTTAAAGTAAAATACTTTTTAAAAACTTTTCAAAACTTTTTTTTCTCCAGGATTGTATTATTACATATGTTTACCCAAGTAACTTGGAAATGTCCCAAAATATTTAAACTTAAATGAAGGTAATCCATATAAAACTATGCTTTTGATTTTGATTTCCTGAGAAGAAACAAAAAAAAAGAGCAAAAAGATGTTAAATAGAATAAAACATTTGGGTTATCTCCAAGACTTTTGAATCAATATTCTCTGAACAGAAAAGACATAAGAGCTGGAAGGTGAGTGTCTGTTACATCCTGGGACAAACTAAAACCCTTAAAACCATGTGGTTGTAGACCTTCTACATGCGAAGCTTCACCAGACATGTCTAAAAAGCAGCTTCAAGATTTATTTAGATCGGTTGCTACACAATTTATTGCAACATTTGACCCTGAAATCATAAAATTACAAAACAATAGGGCAACAATCAAACATGGTGGTGGTGAAATGATAATGTGGGACTGCTTTGCAACTTGAGTACTTGGACAAGATGATTTTATTGGTACCAGGAGTTCCGTTCTTTTCTGAAAAATCGTGAAGAAGAATTTTCTCACCACTTCATCATAAAACAAGCTGGAAAACCTTTTTATTTGTCTGAAATCTGACAATTATGGCCCAAAAAGCTAAGGAACATTCCACCATAGACATTAAGGTTTTATCGCTGTTGTTAACAAAAAGAAAAAAACTAAAAGTTTTATCATTTTTTTAATATTATATAGAAGGTTTATTTAGCTTTGTTCCTGAAAATGAACAAAATCAAAATACAAAGCCTCTAGGGTTAAACTTTTTTATTTTTAAAAATATATTTCATAACAGTCACTTGAATGAGACCAAAAAAAAAAACAAAATTGTGTAAAAAAAGATGAACTCCTGTCTACTTTTTGAATGGAACCTGTTGGACCCATAACAGAATCTCTGTTGATGTTCATGTCCATCTTTAGATTAAATAATGATCATCTCTTTGTATTGAAACTGTCATGGATCCATTTGCTGACTGGTTTTACAGCTCTATGGGGAGTACCAGGAGCACCATGGGGCCTCGGGCAGACGGGAGGCCACGAGGCTGCTGACAGAGAGGCAGATCAAGAAACACGGCAGACATGACTACAGGAAGACACGCCACGCCCATCACGGCCGCGTACCTCAGCATGGCTATCACAGCAGGAAGCGGGCTAAGCATAAGGTCAACATGGACAACGAGAGTGTCGATGAGCAACTTCCTGAAGAAGACTTCATCTTCTCCCTGAAAAAGAAGCGCTCCTACTCTAAATGCAGAGGTGAGCGCTGCTGAGGAAGGCGGTGAGGGGATGCTGTCTCATTTTCTTTTCTGTGATTGGCTCTGATGTTTGGTTTGGGCAGACTGCATAGCCCGGGTGCAGCGGTTCCTTGTCACAAGGCTGGGAGAGGACTGGATCTTCCTGGTTCTGCTTGGGATCACGATGGCGCTGGTCAGCTGGACGATGGACTACGCCAGTGCAAAGAGCCTACAGGGTAAAACTGTTCATTTGATCGTACTACATCTCTGTGTCTTCACTTTAAATTTCTCATGTCAATTCTCTTCAGCTTATAAATGGATCCACGGGGAGCTGAGGGGGAACATCCCACTGCAGTACCTGGCCTGGGTCGCTTATCCTTTGATATTTGTTCTGTTCGCCTCCCTTTTTTGTCACCTGGTTTCTCCCCAAGCTATCGGTCAGTACAAGCTATTTTCTTCTCTATAGGCATGCGTTTTCAATCAACAAACTTTTCTGATTTCCTTGTTTAGCATTCTTTGGGTTTAATGTGACGAAACCTTCTAAAGGAGGTTAGTCGCTCCTTATCATTGCTTTGCTTTTGTTGGTTTCATACTTCACCAGTTCTGCGTCTTTATCCAACCAACATGGATACATTTGGATAGTTTAGTTGGATGTGAAGAAGACCGGGCTGGATGACACATTGGTAATCTCCAGCCCAGTAGGAAGTGCTTTTTTCTGTCACTGAATCTAATAACCTTGATGAGATTACATGAAGTGGCAGAGGCCATTTTCTTTAAGGATTTCCTGCTTGTAAAACAGGACTCAGCTCTATAAGCCAAGACTATCACACTACCACCACTGTGTTTGACTGTAGCTCTGATGTTCTTTGAAATGCAGTTAGCTCAAGTCTAGATGTAGAGAGTCACACAGATTCTAGAAGTTCCTCTTTTGTCTCAGTATTCAACAGAGTTTTTGTCCAAACATTTAACAGAAAATCCAGATTTTTTAAATTAATTAAATTAAATTTTGACTTCATGGAAATACATTCACATTTAAACATGATGCAGATGTTTTTTTGTTTTTTATGTGATTTATGGGTTCTCTATAACTGAGAAAAGTATTGGGTTGGGTTCTGGGATTTGAACCCCAACCAGATAATTAGTAATATTGCTCAGACTTAAATTTGTAATAAAAACACACAATGTAATATTATTTAAAAAATGTTCCTAATTTCTTTTACCAAATCAGTCATGAAATTGCTGCATTTTTATGCCATTTAGAAAATGATTTATCCAAACACTGTAAAAAGCCAAAACATAAAAATCAATTAAGGAGTTTGTTATAAAGACAGTGGCTGAAATAATAATGAATACCATATTTCAGCAGATTGAACTGCTCTATTTTAATCTCACATTCCTGTCTCACCTTCTGGTGAAGGTTCTGGTATTCCAGAGCTGAAGACCATCCTGAGAGGGGTTGTACTCAAGGAATATCTGACCCTCAAGGCCTTTATTGCAAAAGTCATCAGTCTGACTGCTGCTCTGGGCAGCGGCATGCCTGTAGGAAAGGAGGTGATACGTTTTTTTTCCCCTCATCTTCATCTTCTTTAATAACTCGTCTCCTGTCATTTTTTTGAATGAAATGTTTGTGGTTATTCTCTCTCAGGGTCCGTTTGTCCACATTGCCAGCATCTGTGCAGCTGTTCTCAGCCGCTTCATGTCCTTCTTTTCAGGGGTTTATCAAGTGAGATGATGGCAAAATTCACTCAAATTCTATCTCATCTTTGGTGAACCCCTGACTCAGCCCTTTAATTCATCCCCTCCTCTCTCTTTGGATCAGTAGAACCCATATTGTTACACAGACATCCTGACGGTGGGCTGTGCTGTTGGGGTGGGCTGCTGCTTTGGTACTCCACTCGGAGGTAAACAAGATTCCTCTCTGCTTCCTGTTTGGTGAAATCCATGTAAGCTGAGGTTATCTGTGCATGAAGGGAATTGAAGGAGGAAAAACCATAAAGGTGCAGTTCCTCAGATGGCCCCTGGGGGCACCTCACAAGCTTAAATTTGACTTGTGACAAATAGATAAAAAAAGCTTACTGCAAAATGGCTTTGGTCTTGATAAGATTAAAGCCATTTTAATAAGATTAAGTAAAATACATAGTTGTAAAAATAGAAAGTAGATCAAAATGCTTGTCTACATGGTCCTATTTCAAAGTCCAGTCACAGATTTGACACATAAAAAGCATTTTGTGTCCTAAGTGAGATCCTAAAGAGGACAGGAGGAGGTTTCGGTTTAGAATACGTGAACATGCCTGCCCAAAGTTCTTTTTTTTTTGCACAAAAAACCTCTTCAAGTCATGAGTTTTGTTTTAAAACGTACAGAGTGACAAAAGCAATGGATTCAGACTGAAGAGATCCACAGAAGTTCCAACAACAGCCACTAGGAGGCAGCATTTAGTAGTTCTATATTTTTCCCAGGGGAAGTTAATAGAAAAAAAATATTAACTATAAAACTATATATAAAAAGTGTCTCTGCAGTAGTTTTTGCTAAAGTTTTCAGAAATAGTCAATTTTTTTTGTTGGTCGTTTGAGGAAACTGCAGGTTTTCTTCCCTATGGGTATCAGAACATACTGATTTTGTTTGAAGCCACTTTCTAACTTTTTCTTAATATGTATTTGCAGGCGTACTCTTCAGTATCGAGGTAACGTCAACATACTTTGCAGTGAGGAACTATTGGAGAGGATACTTTGCTGCTACGTTCAGCGCCTTCATCTTCAGAGTGCTGTCTGTGTTCAATAAGGATGCAGGTATAGATTTTTTTAAAGCTTTGCTGGTGGAAAAAAACAGCCCATCTTAAAATGTAACAGAAAAAAATGGTTTGCTTCAGAAAGTATGAAATTATATTTAAATCAGACAAAGTATCATAGAAGAAAACCAAACCGCATGAGCAGTGACTTTCTTGGCCCAAGCTCTCATGTAATCTATCAGCTTTATCTAAAATTATACATATAGTGTTCCTTCAACTATTACTCAAAGAAGGTTCGTATAGCATTTAGATGGAGCTCTCTCATTGGTCAATATAAAAAAGGAGAACAAAAAGATTCTTTTATATTATTGTAATTAGCAAAAAACTGGTACGAAAACATCCACTAGGGAGCACCCTTACTCCAGTTTAAAAAATATGGACTTTTCTCCAGGAATCTAATGATTGAAGATACTTTTTTTTTGTTCTTCAAAAAAAAAAAAAAAAAAGCATGATGGAGAATAATTGGTAGTTATAAGAGTTAATTTGGCTAAAAAAATCTTCTTTATGTTAAATAAACTGTTTTCTTCATCGAGTCTCACCTTTTTGTGGTCTTTTCTTTGTTCGGCAGTCACCATCACAGCTCTGTTCAGGACCAATTTTCGTATGGATTTCCCCTTTGACCTGCAGGAGCTTCCAGCATTTGCCATTATTGGGTGAGTTATTGATAAACTGAAGCCATTTTTTTTCTCAGAGAAAAATAATCTTCAGTAAATGTCTAACAATGTTCCTGAGCATAGCAGAACTCCAGCATTTGCTTTAAAGACTTTAAAGACTAAATCAAATGTGACATTTTCTTCTACTGAATGTTTGAGTATTAATGTGATTTATTGAAAATAAACAAAAATATACAGAAATATAAAAAATATATATATATATATATTATTTTTTTTCCTGCCTGAAGAAATATATGTCAGTGAAAAACCTGGTCTCTCTTCATGTGCTATAAAATAAGACTTAAGGACAAATGTTCTGAGAATTGATGAGACAAAACCAGGACGTTTGTGGAAGATTAGAGTCACTTCATCATGGAATCAATCCAACAGCGTTTAAAAAAGAACATCAGAGCAACAGTCAAACATGTTGTTGGTAGTGTGATGGTGTGGGGCTCCCTATCAGCTTCAGGACCTGGAGGATTTCTTATGAATGATGAAGCATTAAAACTCTTTTATAACTTTTATTCCAGTAAATCCTCAAGGGGACAACAATAAATGTAGGTTCTACATTGTTATCCTTAAAATCTGGCCTTTTTTTCAAATTTACAAAATTAACCTTTCTTCTAGATAAGCTTAGAAATAATTAAGTCTTTGTCAGTGTTTCATTTCTCCCTCTACTGTCTTGCATAAACAGATTTATTACACGCTTCTGTTTGATATCAACTGTTTCACTTCTTTCTCTAGAGAAACAAAAAAATAACAAAAAAAACCAGATGTTTTGCAAATAAATAAGTTGAAATTGATTTAGCGTTTGGTCTTTTCTTCTGCAGGATATCCTGTGGGTTTCTGGGAGCATTTTTTGTTTATCTCAATAGACAGGTTGTGCTGCTCATGCGACGGCCGAACGCCATGACCCGCTTCCTCCTCAAACAGTGAGTTAGAATCAAAATTTCCCATTTTCATGATGTTCATTCTGAGTTTGGATGTATTGTTTGCTGGAAATTAACTCCTCACATCTCTTTGTTCTCCCTCCCAGCCGACTCATTTTTCCTGCAGTGGTGACCCTAGTCATCGCCTCTTTGACCTTCCCACCTGGGTTTGGACAGTTCATGGCAGGAGAGGTCAGAGCTTAAATCATGCCGACTCATCCCGTCACTCACAAATCCTCTCAGTTGTCGGCGGGGTGGTTAGCAGGAGAATGCTTGACTTATTTACATGACTCCAAAAACAATACCATGGAAAGTTTAATTGAACTTAATACACAACTAAAGAGCCCCTGCGACAGACTGGCGACCAGTCCAGGGGTGTACCCTGCCTTCGCCCATGAGTAGCCGGGTTAGGCTCCGGCAACCCCGTGACCCCGAAAGGGATAAAGTGGATTGGAAAATGAATGAATGAATGAATGAACTAAAGCAGCACAAAGTAAACTGACTTCACCTTTTTGATGAAGACGAGCCGACGGCATTTCCCCTAGCAGGCCTTACATCACAGGAGCATTGAAGATCAAACTGTGACCTTTCTTTGTTTCAACAATCTAAAGCTTACCTGGGTTCTGTCATAATTCCTTTATCACTCACTACAAAGCGCACTATAGAGTGTCTTTGCCATTTTGTGGGGCTGTCTGAATACACAAGAAGATTTCCTAGAAGTCTCTGTAAAAAACAGCGTGCATTCATGTTTCTCTCGATTGGCAATAAAAGACCACAATGCATTGCGTTTGAACGATTTTTCATGTGGAAAAAAATGTATTTTAATTTATTTTTTGTAAACCATTCACATTTTCATCTTCATAACAAGGTGGATTTATAAAGTCTCCTGAATTATATAGTTTTTCAGCAGTTGAGGAGTAGGTTGGGAATTCAAACAGCTCCTCAAAAGGCCACTAGAGGCTAGTTGCAAAATGGAGCAATTTCTAAAAAATAAATTCCAACTTTACATTAAGGATAAGCATATTTTCAGGATTGTTATTTATTGTTTTTTTCTTATTCGTGGGATGTGGAGGTGTCAATTTTTCTCCTAAACCAGACATTTTAATTTTCTCCTATTTAAACATTTAAGGGTTTTTGTTTTATTTTTAACTCTTTATCAGACATTAAATAATAAAACAACACAATGTTTTATAGAATAACATTTAGCTGGATTGTTTTTACTCGGTGCTAAATAAATATCATAAAATCAACTACTTCCACCCATTTAACCATCTTACTATCCCCTTCAGAATAAAGCAAACAAACACTAGATCAGTGTAAATACGTCTCTACAGTAGATGTTTCACAAAGTGCTGTCAGTTTGCTTTGCAGACGTCTCTGCAGAGTTTCAAAGTGAAATTTTAGATATTTGTGCATCAACAGATCACCAACTCAGAGCGCAGGGCTCGCTGTGCGTCTTGCACATGCTCAGAATAGATCCCTAAGTGAGAACCAGGTGTGTGCGTTTGTGCATTTGTCATTCAATAACATGCTTCATAGCCTCGTCGAAACAAATGTTCATGCCTGTATATCATTTTCACATGGCAGTGAATCCAGAACATGTCCGCATTCAAATTCTTTAGTTGATTTGAGATTTGGTAGCCTGATTCACTTTAGTGGGAGATTTCAGAGAAATAAGGTTATAATTCTGCTGCAGGTGTGAAGCAGTCTTTAAGTGCAGATTTCAGATATTAAACTCAATTCTGGTTCTCCATGGTGTTTCCATACATAAAACAAATGTAAAAAATCTTGACTCAGCGCTGAGTCATCTGAATGATGCTTTTGCACCAAAGCAACAGAACAGCATTTAGTGTCCATGAGCAAACCACATTTATGCAAATGTGGAGCAACATAATTTAGGAGTTTCATCATGTGAGTCATCTAAGGGGAATGAGTCATTCAGATTCAGATCTCTCCAGTTTATTTAGCTTCTCTGTCATCTGAAACCCCCCCCATACAGACCCAACTCACACATTTTCATTCCTTTCATTCTCCTGCCCCCTTCATTAGTCTTCATCATTTTCCTTAATCATTATTAGTCCCAATTCTTTTGCTTCATATTTTCTTCCATAATTGTTTTCTTCTTGACAGCTCACTTGTCCTAGATACTTATATCCTCTTCCTTCTGTCATATTTTCTCGTTTTTGTCTCATCAGCTGATGCCCAGAGAGTGCATCAACTCCTTGTTTGACAACTTTACATGGACAAAGATCTGGGGGTCGCCCCCACCTGTGGGTTTGGGCCGCTCAGCTGCCTGGCTGCACCCCGACGTCAGCGTCTTTGTGGTCCTGCTGCTCTTCTTTGTGATGAAGGTATGCGGCTGCTGAAAAAATGTGTGTTGTTTGAGGACGAGCCAGCTCCCGCCTCCCTCTTTGTGGGGAAGTCTGGTTCCTGTTGACGTCAGAACTCTCGTCATCATCTCCTTCATTAGGGACTTTTGTTGCGGGTCACTCATTTTGTGTGTTGTTGAGGAGCATTTGTGTGCGTGTCTTTGTCTTTGTTTCTTTCTTCTTCAAGGTCAACCTTGTAGGCACACCGCCTTGCCTTCTGTGCAGAAACACAAAATCATACAATCTGGAAAAATAGAATCCTTGTAGACTTGTAAGCACAGATTTGCAAAATATCTAAATCTAATTGATAATTAGTCAGCAAAATGTCTGTTAAACTCTGCAAAAGGTTTCAGTAAGCAGCTGCCCTGTGTTTTAGAAATGAGTAAAACAAAAGCAGAGGCTGCAGCTTTCCTGCCACTGAAACATGTCAGCTGGTGTATGCATCCCTTCAGTTTCACACAAAAGACAACAAAACACCTCCACCCATCACACCCAATTCTAAAACACAGGAGAGCAGGGGCGTACTTAATATTTTGGGGGCCTTAATCCTCAAGCAGATGCACAGGCACCCCATTTTTATTATATGTTTAAAAATAAGACAGAGGGGGTTTCTTGTTTTTCTTTGAAAAATGAAGACCAATATTTTTTACAGTATTTGCTGTTTAACTTGAAGCCAAATACTGCAACAAAGAGTAGAAGGGGGGCGGGGTTGCCACAGAGGCGAATTTCTAATGAACTACTGCCGCTCTGCAGAAACGACGTCCTAGAAAACAACACAGGTTTTTTTCTTTTTAATTTTGGCTAAAAACTGCAATGGGAATGCTTTTAGATGATTGGAGCGGTGTGTGTCTAGTTTGACCACAACAAAAAGTAGAATGAATACATTGCACAGCTGCCAAACCAAGAGTTTAATATTGTTAAATATTGTGCAGGAGTGTAAAACAACGAGGAATATTTAACTGACGTCTTTATTTTCATGTTGCCAGTAAATGTAAACCTGTTTCATTCTGTGTGTCCAGGTTTTTAAATGAATACTTTTTGTTGAGATCATGACAGATTGCAGTCTTTGATAGTCATTAAAGCCCTAATAACGCTATTAGTCATAATTAGGTAATAATGTCTACTGGCAACAAAAAAATATTGAAACAAATCAATACTGAAATGGATTCATCAATCAATAGGAAAACAAATAAATTATACTATTAATGCACAATTTACATCAACATACATTGAAGCCATGGTCAGAACATTCTGTTTTGTCCTCAGCCTCTTCACCAGCTGTTTTGATCACTCTTCTTCAAAGAAAACTTTACCATTTCTTTTACTGTTATTATTCTAAACCTTTACTTGGGTGAGTTGGGGTTTAGCCGAAGCAAAGGAGAGGTTTAGCTCCAGTCCCACATCACGCTGGATGTCTGCACACGCTAACAGCTGAATTTAATTGGTCCCAGGGATCAATACCAATGATCGGCCGGTTGCACCTTGAGTGGAATGCCTTTTAATCAGTCCTACTGGCCACAGAACAACCCAGAAGTTTCAAGTGGTCAGCTGTACTCTGTTTTTCTTTGTTTTTTTGTCCTGTTATTTTGGAGAATTGTTTCACCTTCAACAGTATTTAGCTGTTTTTAAGTTTAGAAAAGGACTAATATATAAACTGTAAATGATGTGGCAAGCAGTGAATAAAAATAACTATTTAAACACACTTCCTATCGATTTAATAAGATAAAACTACGAAGTTAGAACAAGCTGGAAAATAGATTAAATTAGAATGCATATGTGTTGATTTGGCCAGGTTTCTTCAGTCTTTTGGAGCTGTTTAGTGTTCACAAGTTTAGCAGCTCATAAAATGTACTACAGTTGGTCCAAGCGGTGATGAAAAAGGCTCACCTTCAGAGACAAAAGCTCTGAGTGAGACCGCACAAGATGCATTCCATCTGCTTCCCTTTCCTTTTACTGTTTCCAAGTTTGAGGTTAATGTCTGCAAGTAACAGAGGAGCAAAATGAGAACCTGACGTGGTCCTGAAGGCAATTTCTCATACAAGCAAACAGTCAAATAGGTTGGTACATAGTTGTAGGAAAATATAAATGTTGATGAAGTAAACATAAAAAGAGAAAAAAATGCTGGAAAACTTAGTTCACTGTCAAAGCAGAAAATAAAAACATTTGCCACTCCACTTCAACACTATTTAATTTCTTTACAAAAACTAAGGTTTACTTTTCAGAAAAATATTTAACTAAAATGGAGGTAATTGTATATTTGCACAAATATGATATTTCATTGCATCTTTCAATAAATACATTTTAAAAATAGGCCAAATAACCTTTATGGCCATTTTTAAAGACCACTCCCAAGTGTTGCTCAGTCCTTTACAAATGAAGAGATGGCGTCGTTAAAACCCAGACAATGTCAGAAGAGAGGACAGTCCTCACACAGAGCCTGATAACTTATTCAAAACCTGAAAGCATCCAGAGGCAGAGTGCTGCGATGAAGTGTATTGATGCCCTAGTTTTGGTATAATTATAAGATTTCATCTGCACATCAATAACGCCTTGTTCCAATCTTTACCAAATCTATATTTTAAAAGAACCAGTCACATGCAACACTTAAACACGGTGTTTAGAACAGAAACTGCACTTCTCCTTTCAGTGAGGAGTTTCCACTTAAAAAAAAGCCAAATCACTCATTATCAAGGACTGTAGTCTGGAATGGTTGAGAGCATTAAACAAACTTTATTATCAAAGTTGACCTGAGTTAATACAAACTCCAGTTTTAATTTGGGGGTTTTCCTGCTGAAACGAATGAAAAAATTGGTTGAAAATTGATTGAAATGCACAACCTTCAGTGCCTTTTTTATTTTATTTTAGGAAAGTCTGTTTATTTACAGTCTGAGGCCACAAAAAAAAAGCATATTGATAATCCTTTCAGGAGCGTATTAAAGCCTTTCGCTCAGTGTCAAGCAGCACAGCTGAGATCATGGAGCTCATCGGTTGTGCAGAGCAGCACCCCGCCGGGAAACTTTAATTCCTCTGAAGCGAAGCGCAGCTCGCTGTTCGAACTCAACTTACCCATCGTGTTTATCTGCCTTCCTGCCATCTTCTGCTGCCTTCTGCTCCTCAGGAGGACACATACACACACAGGCCTGATTTGACCCCCTTCCTTTAAAAACGCTTCCATAATAGCACCCCGGCCTGAATGTAAGGGCACTTTCCGGCTAGAAGTTGGAAAAAAATCCCAACAGGAGTTTGGTTGGAATTATATTAACCTCCTGATGAATCTGCTTTGAATGCAGTTGTTCAGATGCAAAGTGCTTAAAGCTTCAGATCAGACTTTTCCTGATAGTGAGATACCTTTTTCCCAGCTTGTAAAGGACTGACGCTCACTCAGTGACAAGTTGGAGTGCTGATTGCAACCCCTGTAATCTCCAATGGAGTTTAACTTTTTCTGAGGTTGTAATTCGGTTAATCCATTGTGAAATGTTGAAGAATAAGTCAAAAGCAGAGAGTAAAGACGAGTTGGTGCAGAAGCAGCTTATTCCCAGCAGCGGTTCATCTCACAGGCTGAGCTTTCACACCATGAAGCAGATTCAGTCGAGCTTTTGATCAAAGCTGTTTTCATTTAATTCTTTCCAGCAATATTTAAAAAAAAACTAATAATTCCAAACTCGCAGTTTTATGTTTGTTCATTTTTACCATTTATGATCATAAAACTAATTTGGATTTTAAACGAAGACCTGATTTGCTACAAAATAATATTACACAGAAGATTTATTTTAAATTGACGAGCCTGAAAAATGTATTTCCGTTTAGATGCAAGAATCTTTTGTTGCACCACTTAAAGCCTTAGTCACAACTACCCTTACAGGGTGGATTTGGGCTGTCTGGGGGCAAAAAATGGGCAAACTTCAATCAACGTTGAAGATGTGAGGCTGTAGCGAAAATGCAACCTGCAACCTGACAACCGAGAGACGGGACCCGGACACAGAGCAGCAGTTTACAACTCTCCTCTAAGCTCCCTTTAGCACCCCATACAGATGGTCGAGCAGCTCCTAGCTTTAGCTTATGTGCCGAAAGTCAAGTTAAAGGAGTGAGACACAGAAACCTAAAAGTAATAGCTACTAATACTCTCAATAACAACATACCAAATTATGATCTAATTAAATGTCGATAACTAAACATTGGATCCATTTCCTTTAAGTCCATCTTAGTCAATGAGTTAATTAATGATGACAAACTTAGTCTGCTAGCCCTAATAGAAACCTGGCTACTAAAGGATAACTATGTTAGGATGAATGAAGCTCCCCGTTATAATAACTATCAGAAATCCAGGATTTCAGGGAAAAGAGGTATGTTAGCAGTAATATCACAGGGAATTTGAACAGATTCTTATAAATAAATTAGCTACTTATATAAAATCCTAATTTTATATTAACTTTGAGTTATTTTTTGATAACTTTTGTTTGAAAATACAAACAACTTCAGGGGCAAATACTTTCCCATATCCTTGTTTGAAGTCCATCCCTCCATCTGCAGCTCTTCCAGTCTTCCTGCTTTCTTCTCTCTGAATCTCAGGCAGCATCTCTCCTTTGTGCTGCATCCATCAGCCATCTGTTTGAGGATTTGTGAGCTGATGGACTGACTGAAGCTGTGTGTCTGGGACTGATTGATTTTTGACTTTCAGGATTAAAAGAGAAGAAATCTGAGCTCACCTCTGTCATCAGGAAGTTTTATTTTGAAAATTCAGTGGCCAGATAATGATAACTAAGGATGTGTAAATTACAAAATGAATAGCTAAAATGTTAATGTGGCTCTTCACAAAAAAAGAAAACCTGTTTAAATAAGAATGAAGGCACGCAGCATGTGTTGTTGCCGCACAGAAGCACCCAGCATGTAGCTCTCACCCACACAGCAAAGCTCTGGTTTGTTTGAGGGTACTTATTTTCTCTGATGAGCTTGATGTAGCCAAAAAAGTATGATTGGAAAAAACTGCTCTAAAGTTTGTAATGTGTGGGAGTTTTTTTTTGGTCACTAAAAAAAACAAAAAAAACCAGTAACTTTTGAAAGAGAAGAAAAAAAGTGTTCTCCTTTTTCTTCTCCAGTTCTGGATGTCTGCTGTTGCCACGACCATGCCCATCCCATCCGGGGCCTTCATGCCTGTCTTTATTCTTGGTGAGAAAAAGCATTTCTTCAAAAAAAACAATCATTCATTTCAAAAATAAGTTTGATTGTTTTTCCACAGTAGGTTTATTATATATCATAATATGATTTTTTTCCTGTCATTTTGAAATTCTCATGTCATGTGCTTAAGCATTTCAGGGTGGAACAACAAATACCAGCTTTTGTGTGCATTTGGGGTCTGACAGAAAAAAATTTAAATTTTGTTTCGACAATTCTCTCAGCCACTAACTTCATTCCTTTGTGTGTTTTTTTTTAAAATCACATTTACGCATAGTGATAACATGCATATTAAAAAAATGTTGTTTTTTTCCCACCTTTTAATGACCAACAAATTATCTCACATTATAAATTCCCCAAAGTATTTTTTTCTGTTTGTTTTTCTTGTAATTTTTTAATTCATCGTTGTTACATTGCTGTCTTTTCTGTCACTAATCAAAGCTCTGAATATCCATCGTTCTGTACCTCCAAGGATACAAATGTAATTTCGGTAAAATGTTCTCTTTTTCTCCTCAATTTCTTTCTTCCAGGAGCTGCGTTCGGCAGGCTGGTGGGAGAAATCATGGCCACTTTATTTCCTCATGGGATTGTGTTTGATGGCATTCTGTACCGCATCACCCCTGGAGGTTACGCAGTCATTGGTTAGTCTCCTGTTTTTCTCTCTGCATCTGCGAATAGACCTGTAAAACAACATTTTTACAGAAATAGCAAAAAAGCTAAGAGTGCCTTGTTTGTCCGATCCCAAATAAATTCACTTTTTGCTAAATTTGGGTGTTAAAAATTATTCTTTGTGTTAGGATTAAACTCTATTGGCCTTGTTTGCTCGATTTTAGTTGTTTTATGTGTGTTGGGGTTTACTTAGATGTTATTCTCAAATATTAATAGTTCTTATTTAGTTTAACTGAAAGCAGCAAAGCCAAATAAAACTACACATATGAAGTGGTTCTACCTTTGGATTGAAACTAAAGATATTATACATGATGTTATTTTATATAAATTTGGCTACTCTGCTTGGCTAGTTCTTTTCTGTTTCCCTTCCTGACCAGCGTCATAAATCGACCAGCCAGAGGTCAAGTGTCCTTTTCCTTTAACTCCACAGTCATCCTTCATGCCCTTTCCCCCTCATAATCTAATCTCCCCCCTTATCCCAGTTGTTCCTCCTCTCCCTCCTGCCTGCCATCCGAGCATGTGGTCGCTTTGCTCTGACAGTTAAATGCCACCGCAGATTTGTTTTGACTTTCTCACCTCAGCCGTTGACCCAGAAATGCGGCCTTCGGTCACTCACTCCTGCAGTCCTGCAGAGGTTATTTTTCTTCTTTATGTTTTAATCTCTTCCTCCTTTTACTCCACTGATCTATTTTTTTCTATGAATATAAGGTGTGTTTGTTTTTCAGATCCTTCCTGTTTTATGACATTTAGTCTCTACATCATTTCTCTTTTTTGAGTTTTCAACTTTTCTCTATATTTTAACAGAAAGCTCATCCAGTTTCATAATTCTGGTCTAAAAACGTTAATGTTTAAACTGGTCTGTTTCTTCTTCCACCTTCCTTGCATCCTTCACCAATGTTTGTTGTGCACCGTCTGTGCCTCTGCTTCTCCAACAGGAGCGGCAGCACTGACTGGAGCGGTGACTCACACTGTGTCCACAGCGGTCATCTGCTTTGAGTTAACCGGTCAGATCTCGCACATCCTCCCCATGATGGTGGCAGTAATTCTGGCCAACATGGTGGCCCAGGGGTTGCAGCCCTCCCTGTATGACTCCATCATCCAGGTCAAAAAGCTCCCCTACCTTCCCGAACTCGGCTTTGGACACATGAGGTCGGTGTGAACGCCACAAAGGATAAATGTCTCATCAGATTAAAGAAATATGTCATAGACACTAGTCCTGGAATATAATTTCTGTTAAAGTTCTCTTCAGTGAAGCGGTTTCATTCAATGCAGTATTTGTTTAAATTCCTCCACAGCCAGTACAACATCTTTGTGGAGAACATTATGGTTCGAAAGGTGAAGTTCATTTCCTCTCAGTCCACATACAGAGAAGTCAAACACCTGCTGGACTCCTCCTCACTCAAAACCATCCCATTGGTGGACTCAAAAGGTAATATATATAGTAAATTATGTAAATCCTAATAAATGAAGATGAATTTTTTTATTAAAAAATTCAAAAACTAAGCAACATTTCTCCTTCAAGACTCCATGATCCTGCTGGGCAGCATCGACCGTTTGGAGCTTCTGGCTCTTTGTGATTGGTGGTTATCACGAGAGAGGAGGCTCCTGATGCAGGTGAGAGGAAGGACTCAGATTTTAGTGCCTCATCAACTAATTCAGTGAAAAAAATAAAAACTATGGACCTCATGTTCAATGGTTAAAAAAAGTTGAGTTGTTCTGATTTTGTTTTATAGAGCAGATTGATGGGCATATTCTTTTGAATGTGTGCTTAGAAATCCATCCTTTGGATCAAAATGAATTCTAATGGGAGTCTAAGAAAATGATGGAAAAGTGAGGTACACAGAAGATAACACTCATTACTCATGCTGTAAATGTTGTAGAACAGGTGTGTACAGTAAATTACATCGATCTGTGGATAATTAGGTAAAACAGCTAAAAATAACTTACAAAATATGTTTTACTAAAGAAACAAGTATTTTTAAAATGAAAAGATTTCTTCTTTTTGCTGATAGAACAAAAAAATAAAGAATTCTTATCACCTATAAAGTGGAAGTCAGCTGAAACAAATACATAAACTAAGCAAATTATAATTAAAGAAATACAAACAAATTAAAAAATGCAAACTGTTCCCCAAAAAACATGTAGCTAGTTAAAAAGAGAGCAACGTAATAACATGGTATTTTTTCTCTAAATGTTCAGTAATTTTAAATAGGTTAAAAACAGCTAGAAAAATGTAAAAATTTGTGAAAAGAGTAAAAAATGTAACATCGGAACAAAGTACAGTCATTATGCCATACAAGTTAACACACATCTAAACTGGCGTTGTAAGATAATGGTAAATGTGTTAAATAAATGTTGAAAAGGTTCAGTATATGCTAAATTGTATAAAGAACATGCTAATAGGCTGAACATAAACTGAATGTTTTGAAAGTTTCAATATAAATTCTCTATATTTTGGATGTAGGTTGTACTCATACTGAGCACAGTTGACTAACAATCAGAGGGGATGGCAGTTATGAGCTGTTAAGAATTATGAATAATCTCAAATAAACATGTATCCAGGTTAAGCTCATCAGGTGAGGATTTAAAGCGGCTTGCTATTTTGGATAAACTAGTGAAATAATGACAGTTAAGAAGGGTGTGACGATGTTACAGCTGTTCGTCACTCAAATGGTTATTTTTACTTTTCCAATGTATTTCCTCTGGACGGGAGTTTAGGGTTGCAGCCTCCAGGAGCAGAATCTATGTCCAAGACACAGCTGGGAGTCCTTTGCCTTCGTGGATGAGGAAGAGGAAGATGAGAAAGAGGTGTTGCTCATTTGTGACTACATTTGTTTATGTGAAGCGTCATATTTTCATCATTTCAGCGTCCTGAACTTACTTACCATTGTTAAAAAATCACAGATTATGTAAGATTTCACAGAAAGTGTGTGTGTGTGTTATCAGTTTTAGAACACTCCAGTTCTTAAGCATTTATTGTGAAGTAAAATAGTATAAATAAGCTACTGGAGTAAAAAAACAAAAGGTCTTTGAATCAATGTAGATTATGTCATTGCAGTGCCTTCTACAGATTACTGCTAATGACAACGTATTGAAATATTTCTCAGAAAGTACTTTTCAAGTTTCCTGCAGAAGTTCCCATTAACGTTTGGCACTAATAGGTTGCTTTGCTGCAAACTCTGACAGAGTTGATGTTCAACCTTCCTTTGACTGCAGGATCATTTTGTTCAGGAGGAGAGGAACGGCCCTCTGACTCCTCCAAAACCACAAGAGCCTTCATCAAACCACACTGCATCCGCTGCTGGTGAGGACCAAACCGCTCGGTGGATTTTTAAGAATCATATTTTTAATACAAAAAGTACAATTTTTTTGCCAAAAAGCAGCAAGGGCATCGATTAATTTCCCATTAATCAAAGTAACGGTTGATGACAGTTTTTGGTGTTTTATTGTGGATTTTGTTAAGCCTGGAGATTGCATCTCTCCACAAGGTTGTAAAACAAGCCTTTTAAGGTCTTACTCACTAGAATTAATTATTTGTTGTACACGGTTTGCTCACAAAGGGGTTTTATAGAATCAACTTCTTGCTATGTCTCAGTTATTTACCAAATGAATACAAATCCATTTGCTTCTATGAGCCGAACAGATGCCAAACGATCAGAGCAAATACCTCTGCAACCCTAACATCAGCTGTAACTTGTTCAACAAACCAGATGGTGTTTTCTTTGCAGTGGAACCGTTAACTCGCCATTAGCCTGTCACACTCAACAAGTGACTGCCTCCTGAAGAAATGGTTCCCGGGGAGCAACAATAAGAGGCTTCTTTACTTTTGACAGACTTTAAAATCCCAGTTGCAATGAGGTTATTTTTGCAGGAGGTTATTGACTCCTGCTGTGCTCCTCTAGATGCTGGAGGAGAGAAAAGTCCTCTTTGGTCTGTGAGGGAAACGCTCCGTAATCTCTTCACCTCCCACAGCAGGCGGTTGGAGAAAGAGCCACAGGTGTGTCTGTGAGTGCTGACCTTATTGCATGTCCACTTGTTAGAATAAACCTTTATGACACCTGCTTTGGATTTTTTTTTTTATCAACAGGTTTTGAATAAATCTTGCAATACAACAATGCTTTTTTTTAAAAGTTGTCTATTGTAGCTTTGTTTAGTGAACTTGTGATTGCAGGGCGTTTATTTTTTTTCCCCACTCATGCATACGCACTGCATCTGATTGACGAGGACTCGCGAACATGCAGCTGCTTCCTCTGCCTCAGACTGACTCCCCTGGGTGGAGTGTATTTCTTTCCCTCTCTCATATGGAAATTTGAAAACCGCATCGAGGAGGCAGAGTTATTATATTCAGCTCAGCAGTGAGTCTGAGGAAAAACAAAACACCTGCAGGAATGAGATGCGAGAGCTTTGTAATTTGTGAATTCAGAATTTCATTTCGACCCCCCTCCTTCCACGCCTCATGAATTTAAAATGGGATTTTCTTTCACATTTTTGGACTCTGTCCCTCATTCCGAGCTTCTTTTTACAATAGAAAGTTGTACTCATCTTGAATACAAAAACAATTTCATTAACACATAAATATTAAATAGAGAAACTCCATCTAATCTCAAACATGTTAGGCCGTCATTTTCTAATAGAACATGTTGTTAAACCTTTAGGTTTAGGGGATTTCAAACCTAGAATGAGAATCAGAGTCTAATTTAGATGAATAGATAGGTAGTCTTTATTTTTAAGGGTAGATTGTAAACTTTTAAATTGCATTTTTGTGCAAAGTGTCTTGACCCTAAATTTAATAGCTCTGGTTACTTAAATGCATGTAAACACTGAGAATCTTGTTGCCACTGCAGCTCTGAGGTAAAAAAGAACATTTCTGTCTTCTTCAATTGACTTTACTCCAACATTATGTTTTCTACCTCCCATATATAATCCATTTGCACATTTCAGTTCTTTAAGTCTGAAGACATCACAGTGCTGAGAAAGACAGGCTTGCTATATTTACACTTTGTACATATTTGTGTTACCTGTCTTCTGTTCTTTGTTTCCAGGAGCCCTGTTCTCCACCCCTCTTTGACACCATGACACCAGATGAGGTATTCCAAAGATCAAACCTCGGAACATCTTTACTGTTTTGCTGAATTGATGCTTATTTGCAACAAATGAATACATTTAGGTCTAACTCTGTTGAGCAACAATTTTTGATTACAAATCTTGCATGAACATTTAGTCAGTTGCCTTATATTGACTTGTAGATTTTTTTTTGTTTTTTTTGTTGAACATTTGAGGGTAAAGTAAGGTTGAATGTTTCTCATGAGGTCACCATAAATGTCAAGACTGAAACTAGAACCTCTGACCAGCTATTCAGCCCAGGGATCTACATCCACTCCACCCAATTTGAAGAGAATCCTACGTTGACAAATGAATTCCAATCCTGACGGAGAAAGTTCTCCATCTGTTTATGAGCTCCAGAGAACATTGGTTCTGCAACAGAACATTGATACACTTATGGATGAATCAAATTAAATTAGCACTCTGGAATGGAGTAACATCTAACTCAAATGTTGTCTTTTTGAAAAATGTTTCTTAAGTCTGATTTGAAACCACTCTGTAAAACAGAGGTACTAGACTTATTCACAGACATAACGCCTCCCTCATTGACAGTTCTATGATGTTAAAATGCACACATTTCTGTAGTTGGAACACACTGACCTTCAGCTTGACCTTTTTATGCCCAAACATTTTTTACATTCTACTTTGCAAGAGGTCCCACATGGTGGTGTCCTGGCCTGTGGTTCTCACTCGTATATGAAAATGCACACACAAAACATCAGGTCACAGTCCCCATAAGGACACAAAAACAGACACCCATGTTTGTGACTCACTGGGTTGTAGGTAAAAAAATTCTTATTTAAAAGGCAAAATGTGGAAAAAAACAAGTAAGAGAAGAAAAAAACCTTACAGAAACTTAAATGTGACTTTTGTTTAATGTGATCATGAGGTAAAAATATTTTACAACACTAGCCAAAATAGCCTAAATAGACAGCACTGGGACACCTCATGCTTTTGAACCACACCACGGAGGAACTGTGCTTCCGCTGAAGTGGTTTACTGTTACTTTTTATGACCCAACTTTAACCACATTTAGGTCCCAACTAAAAGCTTAAATGTTTTTATCGACTATTTTTGGTTTTCTGTGCAGGAGTAGTCTGCACTCGATCTTAGTAATAGTAGTACTGTGACAAACTAAACCCATTTGTTGCAATTTTTCCTTTTTATAAGCATTATTAGCTTTGCTAATGTGACTTAAAAATGTGGATAGTCTTACTCTTTATCATTGTTGTCACTGAACATAGAGGCTGCTGTCTGCCTCTCCCACATCTAAAAGTAGGTCTACTCACTACAGTAAAAGCTGAAGATTCCTTCAGGTGCTTTAACATCAGACTGAGCAGGAGATATTCATTCCTAAAGAACTGGTTTTGGTCCATTGTTAGACCCTAAAAGTACACATTAGCATCAAAATCAACTACACCTTCCTACTAATATTTAGCACTCAAAATGAGCTGTTTTGAAGCAGTTTCAGGTCATTTAATGGCAAACATTGAACCCCTTCACATGTGTTCTGCCCTTTAGATTTCTGACTTAAACATTGCACGTTTTCTTCTTATTCAGCGTCCTTAAAAATATGTTCCACTACTGTCCTCTTTTTGTTCGCTTCCCTTCTCTTCGACGGCACACTCCCACAACAAGACATAACATGACCCTGTAATTCCACAAGACTGCTGTCCCTGTCACAGCAGTAGGAAAAATCAATAGAAAAGCTAAAAGGTGTCAGACATCTTAAACCTCAAAGGGGAAAACGGGACATTTAAGGACAAAAAGAAATGTTTCAAGGATCTTCTTAGTCGTAGATGATTCTTTTCCACCTCCTAAAACCACATGCCGAACAGATACCTTGCAGCACAGGCATCTTATGAAATATTGTTGCTTGGTTTATTTCTTTGATGACTCATTATGGTGAGGCTCTCTGTGTGCCTTGGTCTGCTGCAGATCAGAGCGTGGGAGGAGGCAGAGATGGACAAACCAGTCGAAATCGATGAGATACGTGTCGACCCATCACCTTTCCAGCTGGTGGAGAGGACTTCGCTACACAAGGTACATCTGCTTCCACACAGTCGTTCTCAGTGTGGATGTAGTCTGCACATTTCTCTGCTTTTAATCACACATTAGGTGCTGTCCTTACTGATTGGGATCATGAACAGTATTGCTGGAAAAACACAGAGTTTTCAGATTTCTACCAAATTCAAAGTTTACATGAAAGTTTTGTGAAACTGAACTCAATTAGTCACATGAGGTAGTTTGTGCACTCCCAAAAGCTGAAACCAACTTTTTGAATAATGTTTTTAAACTCATAAAAAAAAACATGCACATTTAAATGTAACAATACAAAACAGCTGAAGATGCTTTTAAACCAAGCTTCTCCAGTTGATGGAGCAGTTATGAACACTGAACTGTAATCTACTTTTTCAAGTATTTGCAGTATCTCTTTCATGCACTAAATCCTGCTTTACAACTGGATCAGCGTTCACTAAAATCCTTGTACAATGTAATTAAGACAGGACAAGTTGATAATCCACCCTCGCACCAGTACACCAAAACCTTTTTTTTTCTACAAAAAATGTTCACATTTATTGGGCTCGTTTCACAATTATCAGAAGTTACACATGAAATATCCAAACATGGTTTTTAAAGGAGGTTAGCCTAAACATGATTTGTTTTACTCCAAACTTAAGACATTATTTGATAAGCGTGTACAGTAATCATCAATGGGCTTCTAATTTTTCCACAAGTTAATTGGATCTCAGATTTTGATGATCCTGAGGCATGTAAACACCTTTCAATCTTTTTTTTTTCTTTTGCATCCTTGTAAATTCACTCTGGTGGTAATCCTTTGTGGTGCTCTGTGTATCCGTGTGGAAAGGAGGCAGAGAGGATGGGATGTGCTGATTTATACAGAGAGCTGATCCACAGTGTGACCTTAGCTGGGTTATGAGTACAATAGTTTGCAATTTAAATGCGCTCAATGACTCTCTGAGTACTCTTTTCACTGGGAGACAGTCTTCCTTTGTCTTTGACAGAGCGCTTGAAGATGCACAGAGACTGTGAATTCTCAAAAGTGGTATAAAAAAAATGAAACATGGATGTGAAAGTGTGAGGAAAGTTCTGTTGACTCTTGCTGTGTCTCTACAGACCCACACGCTGTTCTCTCTGCTCGGACTCAGTCACGCTTATGTGACCAGCATCGGCAAACTGGTGGGGGTGGTGGCCCTGAAAGAGGCAAGGAACTGACTGAGTTTGATTTTATAACACTGCCTGCAGCTCTTATCGCCTCAGTGTGGTCTCCCTCTGCTAATTCCTCTGATTCTCTTATCTTTAATTCAGGAAAAAATATTCATGTCGTTCACCACATTTAAAAGGATTTGATAAAAGGATTAAACGCTTGACCTTAAACACTCAAAATACATTTCGGTCCAATCAGGAGCAGTACTTTCTGGATGCCAAAGAGCCTTTGTGTGAAGAAGTAATTAAAAGTTTTTTTTAAATTGTTGATTAATTCCGATCATAAAACTTCAACATTAGAGAAAGATTACAGGGGTAAATTCAAAAGGTTTTATTGAAAATATAAATTACTGATTTATTTTGTTAGGAAAACAGGTAAAACAGTACTTAACCTATTTGGTTAACCATAAATTAACTGTGTTTAACCAATATTTAAATAAATGAATTAAGTGAATGACAGAGATTAAATGTTTATGATTTGGCTTTTTTTTTTTTCTTTTTTTTTTTTTTTTTTAAGAGACGTTAGAGCTAAATGAGCATTTGCTTTATAATGATCATTTTTCTTTTTTAATTTTCATGTTTTCCAACTCTAGTGTAAGAAAGAGAAAAAACTAATTTCTGTGAGTTTCTCCCTCATAAAAGCAGCAACTTTTGACAGAAATTGTAGCATTACTGCTGTTTCAGTACAGATAAAGGCATATGAAAGTTCAAAAGTCACGTCAAGTTCAAAAAGTCCCGTCTTAATTTCCTGGTCTTGAGGCCAGTGTCCTACATGTTATCCAACTAATCTGCCATTGAAGCGTCTTCTTATTGGCTAATGCTACAGTCACAAATATAACTTACATTTAGGTTGCCACGTAGTGACATTTTGGGATATGTGACCGCAATCTAACCACACCTGATCCAGGTAATCAGCAGCAGATGAGGGAGGGATTTGTAAGAAAAAAAAAACAACAGGAAACCAGCCCTCGAGGCCTGGGGTCTGAAACCCCTGCCTTAAAAGCAGTGGGGGGGCTTGGTCAGTGGCTTTTGCTATTGTGGAATAAAAATTGCATTCTGACCTTTTTTTTCCCCTCCCTGTTTGTTTACCCCCCACCCTGCTTCCTTCCAAAAGCTTCAGAAGGCCATCGAAGGCTCCACTCGTTACGGCGTGCGCCTCCGCCCACCCCTGGCCAGCTTTCGTGACAGCAACCACAAGCCTGTCCCCAAACCTTCCACCTCTTCGCCAGCTCCTTCACCAACCTTGACCTCCCCTCCCTCCCTCCAAGCTGTCCCGGACCCTCCCCCTGCATCAGCCACTCATCATCCTTATGACTATGAGCATGAGGTTTGTATCGAGGGTGTGGACAGGGAGGCGAGGGCCAGCTCAGAAGACAGCAGCCTTAGGAGCAGCATCAATGTGCCTCCTTCATCCACTCCTCCCCCAGTTCCTCCTCCTTCCACATCTCCTCCTCCCTCTCCTTCATCCTCCATCCCCCTCTCCGCCTTGAGGGTCACACAAGGACTCTGCGAGAGTGACGAAGGCAGCGATGATGAGCCAATGGTTTAACTTTTGATAATGGAAAGACTTTTTTAACAGTTCAAGTCGGCGTCTTCTTTTTTTCTACAGTGGGGATAGAAAGCACCCCAGATGAAATGCTATATAATTGTGCATAAAGAACCCAAGGAAAGATTTGAAGTTCGCAAATCAACATATAAACAAGCCTGATGCAGTTCTGTTGAGGTTAAAACTGAACACTTTGGCCGCAATGAGCAAAGGTACGTTTGGAGAAGAAAGGGTACAGAGTTTAATGAAATAAGCATGGTGGTGGAGCAATCATGCTTTGGGCTTGTATTGCAGCCATCGACACAGGAAACATTTCACAAGTGGAAGGAAGACAAAATTTCATCAAATTTTGGACACTAACTTAATACCATCTGTGAAAAAGTTGAAGCTGAAGAGGGGATGACTTCTCCAAATGGATAATGATCTGAAACACACCTCCAAATCCACGCTGTCTTACATTAAGAGGCAGAAACTGAAGGTTTTGCTGTGGTCCTCCCAATCACCTGACCTCAACATCATTAAAAATCTATGGATAGACCTCAGCAGTGGGTAACAGACATCCAGAAATCTGAAAGAACTGGAAGACTTTTGTAAAGAAGAATAGATGAAGAAACCTAAAACAAGAATTGAGAGACTCTTGGCTACACAAAGTGTTTACAAGCTATGTTACTTGCCAAGGGGGGCAGTAACTAACTCTGCAGGGTGCCCAAACCTTTGCAAACACCATTGTTTTGTTTTCGTTATTTTGAAAGTGTAAATGATGGGAATCAAGCCTCTTTTTTTTTACATATTAAAAAGATGTCCCATCTGTAAACTGATGCCTTTAATAGATAATTCAATCGTTCCTTGAGTTCTTTAAGCACAATAATATAACATTTTACCTGGGGTGCCCAAACTTTCTATGCCCGCTGAAACTCTTAGTATCTTCAAGTTCCAAACTCAGCGTGTCCACTCCTCACATCTCCATCTCTTAAAAAGGCCTGTGTTGTATTTTTTTTTTTTTTTTTACTTTTGCTCTGTCTTACTTTCAGTTCAAGTTAAGCATTTTTAGGAGTTTTAGATTTTTCACTTTGTTCCAAATCGCTTCATGAAGTCTGCTAGTCGAGACAATTTTCTTATCTTAAAGAAATAAAAGAGACTTTATATGGAGCGAGCATTCATCCCATTTCAGTTATGGTTCTTCAAAGCATCTTCCACTAGCATATTGTTGTCTCTAACTTCTGTACTTTTCTTTGCTATCTGATTATTAAAGGATTGAAAAGGGGGTTTTCTCTGAGTAGAGAAGGTTTGGTTCAAGTCTTGCTTTGACCTCCACACTGCAGCTTCAGGGCTCATGCCGTCATATTTAACTTAATAAAGATAGCAGCTAAAGGCAGGACATTTTATTTTGTAAGTAGGAGGCATCCGCAGGTTTTTCTGAGCCGTTCAGGGGTGCTCGGAAAAAATATCTGAAATCAGGCTTACACCGTTTCTCAGGTGCTGCCATAAGTCTTTAACATCATGTTTCCTGAAGACATGTTATGCGTGAATAACATTTTTGTATTTGTCAAGTATTATGTTTTCCCCAAAGGTCTTTCGTTTGCGAGGAACTGTTTAAATGGAACTTTATAAATGGGTTTTTGAAGCTAAGAAAACAGTGACAAATGTGGCTGAATAAAAACTTCTCTACAAATTTGAGATTTTTTTTTACTTTGCAAACTTAAACTAGGACCGTAAACGTGAAATAAATTATTATTATCTTTATAAATACATAAACACATACATACACATATACATACATACACACACACACACACACACACATACATACATAATCTATAGTGCTCAGAAGGTGTTGCTAGGATTACAACTCAACTATCTATTGAAGATTCGTTTTCTATAATTTGCATCACTATTAAAGTTTACCTAAAAGGCTATTACATAAAAGCCTTACAGACCATGTGAGAATGATACATTCAATATATATATAGTAAATATATAATAATAAAATAATATAAAGATAATCTAATATAATATAAAGATTAATAATATAAAGACTCAATAATCGAGTAATTTGTGGGAATTGTCTCCTGTGATTTAAAATAGTGTACCAAGCCCCCCCCTGCAAACCAAAAGGGACCAAATATTGCAGACCACTGGTCTAATAAAGAAGTCGCTTTCTTTCTTTTGTATTTATCTTTCAAAATTCTAAGATTTAAAAAATTATCCGTTCAGCCTGCACATGTCTGGGGCGTGGATGTCGTCTTCTCTTCAGATGAAAGTTTCTGGTGTTGATCCGTTGCATTCCTAAGTGCATACTAGACTGAAAGGCAGAACAACTTTTTGAGATTTGGGGTATAAAAGGACAAGAGGTGGGCAGATTTTTATCATTGCAACTTTTAGCAAGTTGCAATGATAAAAATCTAAAAAAGTCAACATTTTTAATTATACAACTGTCATTTAAAAAGTAAAATAATGCAATATGTTTGACTTGTTCTTATAGTTGCTTTTTGTCTGCTCTCCCCTAGAAAAACAAGGCCTCTCGGGATGCTAATTCAAAAAATCCTCATCCGAAATGCTTTGATAAACATTTTTTTGAACAAAAATATTAATTGATTTTTAAATCCTTGCTTGGTGGTCTCCAACCCTGTTCCTCATGAACTGTCGCCCTGCTTGTTTTGCAGCTGACCCTGCTTCAATCATTACTGGTCACCTGGATCAGGTGTGTTCAGTCAATCAGAAAGTGGGCTCACACGATGCAGCTAATCGATTAGTGAAGCAAGGTTAGCTGCAAAACAAGCAGGGAAGTAGCTCACGAGGAACAGGGTTGGAGATGCCTTTGTGCCCTCCAGGGGGTGTTCCACTTACATTGGGGCATGGACATAAATGAGAAAGTGGTTTATAATAAAAGGTGAGGGGGATCTGTTCTCAATTGGAGGTAGTGGGAGGTTTCATTCATTTGCAAAAACTTACACATTTATATATACTTTAACTTAAACTTTATTTTTTCCTTTCACTTTTTTTTATAAGAAACTTTTTCCTCTCAGTCTTTGCTGGAGAACACTTAAGTGAAAAATGTGATTATCTCTGCAAACAATGACTAATGAATGTAAACAGCACTGAATTAGACACTGCTCTGATTAATAAAATTCAGGTCTTATTACTGAATTTAAGGGATTATATTTCCTTTTAAATTGATTTGGAATCTTCCTGTCGCACAGATCGATTAAATCTATTTTCTGTAAATTATGCAAAGAGAACCTTAAATGTAAAAACACACAGGAATTCGATTCTTTGTATCACCAGCTGAACAAAAAAGGCTCAGAGTTTGTTTTTCAGAATAAATATATATTTTACACACAAACAAATTAGCTACATTCATACAACCTTACATACTGTCTTACATTCATACAAATACATATCAGTTTTTTGTATTTTTTTCACCTTTTTTCTAAAAAAAAAAAAAAAAAAGAAAAGAAAGAAAAAAAAAAAGAAGCAATTTGTTATAGTATTACTTTGTATACTGCGTTATACTGTTAGGGTAGGGTCACTGTTAAAAAGCATGCATGTTTTTTTGGTTGTGGTCAGCTTGTGTATCTGCAGGTGCATCTCTCACATGTTCTGCATTCCAACTTCAACACACTGTGCAGCAAATCTGCTTTTCCAGGATCTGCTGAACACTTCTGTTTCTACTCTGGATCCCGTACCAAGCCAGGTTTTTGTGGTTGGTTAATATATTGCATTGTAATCTCAGATAGGCCCTTAAAATGTTTCTTTTTCAGCTTTTTTAAAATGTTTTGTTTGCTTGCTTTTTTTGTTCTCTTGAGGATATTGCATTTCAGTCCTGGCTCTTCAGTTGAGTTTGTCCCAAGCTTTTGGAAGAGTCCATCACTCAGTTCACATCCTCTTGTTTGTTTCTCCTTTTCACACTAAGCTGGAAAGAGAAGACAGTTGTTTGTGTACATTACATCCCAATGTTCCCAAAAAATTCCTTCTTCTCCATGTGGGTAAATATAAGGGTGGGGGTGGGGGATAATAGCTTGACTGATTATTGGGGTATTTGCACGTCCAGTTTTTGTTTTTTTGTTGTTCAGTTGGTTGCAACAATGACCATGGAGCCTTCCTCTGCATCCTCATCTTTGCCGATCCCACATGGCGAGACGTCAAATGGTATTCTCTCTGCAATGGATTCGGTAGTCTGTGCTGGTATTCCTGGGCTGGAATCTCTGGTGGACGACGCCTCCTCCTTCAGCGGGGATGGCGTCAGGGAACACGGCTCTGGCTCCAGAGTTAAAGTCACCTCTTCTAGCTGCAGTTACAAGAAATGGAGGCTGTGAGCGCTGCATCAAGTCAGAACAAAAACAAAAGACACCAAAGTTTATAACTTACTCTTGTGTATTCTTCTTCCTCTTCTTCATGCTCTGAGATCCCTCCAGACTTAGGCTCTGGTTCTTCTCCAACCATGTCCACCATTCCTCCAACCATGTCCACCATCTGTGAGTTCAGCTGTCCAACAATCTCCACCTGGGAAAAGATCACATTATTTATGAACCTGGTAAACTTTAACTGATCTCAAACTAAATTCAAATTTAAAATGCTGTTTTTGCAAATACAGTGTTGCCAAAAGGTATTTGCCCCCTTTCAGATTGTTCTGTTTTTTTCCTAAATATCTGTTTCAAGGTACGATTTTTAAAAAGTCAACTGTTTTTTATGGATAAAAAAACAAGCCTACCTGGTTTCATATTAAAAAGGGATTTCCCCTTATTGCTGAGCATTGTAGAAAAAACCACCAAAAGAACAATCAAACATGGGGGTGGTAGAGTAGTAGTGAGGGGCAGCTTTGCACTTTAATGACTTACGTACATGTATGACAATGTTTGACATTACGTTCAATTCAGTTCTTTACCAAAAATCCTAAAAGATAATATTCTTCATTAGTTCAAGTAATTGAAAGAACTCTTTGTAAAAGAATTTAGGAACGAATATTGGACATGAAGTTTTGAAACGGGTCAAATACTATTTTTTGCAACACTGTAAAGGTGTTTCATTCAACAGACATCCTGTTTGAATTCCTGGATTCCTTAACAACAGACAAGAGAAAAATAGTCACTATTAGAAATAAAGATGAGCAAGCAGGTGACAAATTCTCCTCTTCTGACCGGGCTGGGTTTTCCTGTGTTGATCGTCAATGACAAGAGACAGATGTTCTGGCAAATGCAACAAAATCTCGACCCGTTGAGGTGTAAACCTGCTGATTTTGGGACATGCCACCTTGGCAACCAAGCTGATTCCCCCATGACGCCTCAAAATTCATATCCATGTCAGACTTTCATGCAGGTTTTGAGGGGGGGGGACGCTCCATGCCTGTCTCCTACCTTGAAGGCCTCCCTGGAAGCTCACCATTCACTGCTCTAGATGTGTGCTATTAAGGCCTGCTGATATAAACAAAGCCAGATCCATAAGACAAAATATAAGTAAATATCAAGGTAAAATATATTTTAAGAAGCTGAAAGGTTTGTCTCGCATCTTTATCTTATCACTTCATTAGTGGATCAAACAACACAAAACTGAGCTTCATATGAAAGCAGATCACATCTCCTTGTGTTGACCTTCCATGTCCTTGTATTACAGTGAAACCTGCTGCATCAGAGCACCACCTATTCTGCCAGCACGATAATCCCATCATTTGGATTCAAGGGGGACTGTGCCTACCTGGTGTGCCTCGACCTGCGCTGCTCCCCAGAGATCGGCTAGCCGAGGGTGAGCAGGTGGGCCAAGGCTGTGGATGGTGCTGTTCGGAGTGGCTTGGAGAGAATGGGAGTTGCTGTGTAGCCTGTGCTCCAGAGACTGAGGTCAGATAGAAGGAAAGAAAGAATGAAAGACGTCCTTCAAATCAGAAGTGATGAGTTACTTTCAACTTGACGCATGTTGCCAAATGTTTGGGTATATTCTTTCAGTTCAGGTACTCTAGTCACTTCCATTAGCACAATGCATAAAATCCAGCATTCAGGCATATAACCTGCTTCTCTGAAAAGTTTGATGGAATGTGTTGCTCCAAAAACTCAGTAATTTCACAGTAATTCCATGATACGGACACACGAGTATAGCCCACGGTGTTCACACTGAACAAATACAGTTTACTAGTACTGTTTCTTAGCACGTGTCCGCCACCTACAGTTGGAAGAGGTTTGGTGGGAAATGTCAAAGCAGTGCAAATATCATGAATCTTGCTCCAGGCTTTATTCTTCACAGCTCTATTCCGATAAATTAAAGCCTTGGTGTCACAAAATTCTGGCCGGGCATGATCATCATGATCCATTTTCAAATGGTGGGCACTTTAGGAATTAAAAGGGAAGCCATCCAAACATCACTACCAAATCTAAAGTCCCTTCTTATTGGTCAAAGTTCAACATGGTTTAACTTTTTTACGTTCAATGGTTTTATGTGTAGAGCCTGAAAACAGTTGTAGAAACTTGTGTAGCAATGCGTGAACATGATAGTTTTGAACACGAAAGCCCAAGTCTTACACTTATTTGCGTTTACACAGACTTTTCATTGGAAGTGACCGCTAGAACGCACTTTGCCGAGGCCGGTGTGAATGTAGCTAAACAGAGGTGATATGTCAGATTGGGTTGTTTCAGACTAGTTTAAAGCCTGCTCACCAGTATATTTTTTATTTGGACATTAAATTTAAACACATTGATTGAAAGGGATGTTGAAGCAGAGCTGTAAATGTATTTATATGATGAAAATTTTCAACCTTACCATGGAACAAATGATAACAAAAGTGTTTGTGTGTCACTACAGCCAGTGGTGGTTTGTTGAGCTGACCTTGCTGAAGTCGATTTTGTTTTAAAATACGCTTCCGTCCAAAAGAAAACTCATTTTCTACAATCTTCAGGCTACCTCAAAAATATTTTGTAGGGACTTCACAGGATGGATTTCCATGGTTAGACCAGGAAATCATGGTGTGAGGTTAACTTTAGGGGTTGTATTTGGTTTCACACTAAGACATTTGGATAATTTAATGTCCTCAGCTTTGTAAGAACAGTTTAGAGATGACTTCTTGTTCACTGGCATACCAGCAAATGAAGCACGGCCTGACAAAATGGACAGAGAAGTTTGGCGATGAGGAATTCTAAATCCTGATCTCAACTCATCTCAACATATTTGGGATGATTTAGAGCTGAGACTTAGAACCGCCCCTGCGACAGACTGGCGACCAGTCCAGGGGTGTCCCCTGCCTTCGCCCATGAGTAGCCGGGTTAGGCTCCGGCAACCCCGTGACCCCGAAAGGGATAAAGCGGATTGGAAAATGAATGAATGAATGAATGAATGACTTAGAACCTTCTCGTCTAGCATCAGTGCATGGTCTCTCAAATGTGCTTCCCCAAAAATGTTTTTAAAAAAACCCAAACTTTTTGACATTGGAATCTTGAAGACAGCCCTCTGGAAAAAAAATCCACTGTTAGCTTTGAAAGATGGATCAACCCCACCTTGAATTCCACAGGTTAAGAATGAAGTGTTATGGAAGTTTACATGTCTGCAGACTTGTTAAAACATTAGACAACAAAATACAAGTTTTTCTCTTGATATTTTTAAATATAATACAAAAAAATGCTACTGCTGTCATGTCCCACAGCTGAGCAAGCTGTTGAATAACCAATGCACTCCTGAGTTGAAATCTCATCACATCTAAAAGTGGGTTTACTTTTTTGCCATATAATGTCCGGAGTGAAGTTCTTTCCTTCCAGGTGTCAGAGAGACAACCTTTTTCCAAAAACAGTCCCTGACCTTTTAAAGTTATTATTTCACAGGTGCTTTAATGAGCTCTGAGAAATGAAGCCACAGTCTGTTCTGGTGTCACCGTTTATTATCAGTAACTATCTGCAAAAGAAAAAAAAAAAGGAAAGAAAAAGAAACTAGACGATTTGGAAGAGCTTAGAAGACTTTAAGGTTGACAAAACTTTAAACTCACATGAAAGCCAATAATTGTTTTTTCTTCAGAACTGTTTCCTGCTTTAGACATATGTCCAATAGCTAGAACATCTTATATCTGCTGCCATAGTTCTAGTTGTTTGTTGCAGGTTTCAGGAGAAAACTGGTTGCTCTTCACACAGTAACACATTTTGGTTAATAGTCAGTGGGGATTTACATCACGTTTGCATTTAGATGCTTTTGATCTATTGTAAAAGCGTTCCTAGTGGTCTTTTATTGAGTATTATGCCATTTTTTGCCAGTTTTCTCAGACATAGTTTCTGCAGAACAACAGTAGTTCATTAGCAATTCGCCTCGGAGTTGTGGGCGGGACCGTTTGTGCGGAGAAACCCCGCCCCCATTTCTCTTCCTCATTGCTGAGAGATGGGAGCAAGGAGTTTGTGGCCCACCCAGGATATTCTCTACATCACAAGTAAGGTCTTTTCAAACTGCATTTTTTTCGTCTGCTTCTGATTCACAACAATTTGAACTAAGAAATACCCAAAAATTCATGTTCTATAAAAAACATCATGAAAAAAACGCCACAAAACATGTTAAAAACACCAAAAAACATATGTTTTTATTGTAGTTGGTGTTTGAGAGCTGCATGTTTTTGTGTTTCCACATTAGCAACAATCGGTCTATGCTCCCCACTTTGTTGTTTCTACGCACAGCCATGTTTTACACATTTTCTGCAACATTTTGGCCCACAGACCTGTTGCTGTTGTTGATACTGCAGGAACTGTTGCTGTTGAAAATGATGAAGCTGCTGAAGCTGCTGGAGTTGACTTTGCTGTTGGAAGGCCAGCTGAGCATGGTGCTGCTGAAGGTAACCGCCCACCGTACCCTCGTAGCCGTCGCCAGGTGTAACCCCCGCCCCGCTGCCGCCTGGAACAGCCATAAATCATTTAGCAACAGTTGCCTACTAACTGTAATATGAAAAAGAAGGTGAGTAAAAGGGGGACAAATTCTCACCAGCAGCCATGATGTAGGAGCCTGCTGCAGGCGAGGCAACGCCCGAGGGCTGGCTGGTGATTGGGTCCCAGCCATCAGAAGACGACAGGCAGTACAAGCCTTGTGAGACGTAGGTGTGAGGCCAGACGTCTGCAGAGGAGTGATGGAGAACCTGGTCTGTTCAGCAGGGAGATAATGAAACAGAAAGATAATGCAAGTTATTTATTACCTACGTAATAAAATATTTTGGGATCGACTTGATCCAAACATTAAAGGCATTTATGCATTTCAATGAGGCATGACAAAAAATGTTTCAGCCAAAACGTAATTTTCATGTAACTACTTCCGTTTGACAGCTTTGAACATCTTTTTTTTTTTTAACTTGTCCTGTCCAACAGCTGAGCAGACATATGAACTGAAAGCCTCTTGCATTAGACAGATTTTACTCTTACAATCGGGGGTTATAAATAAATCATTGGGAACACAAATTGTATGTTGGTATAAGCCCCTTTTGTAATTTAAACGAAACTTTATTAATATTAATTTTGTTTGTGTTCTTTTTGTTGGACCGGACGGAAAAAGAAAGGGGGAAAGGGGGGGTGGGGGTGGATAATAGATTTTAGAGGATGACTAATGGAAAGGGAAAGTAAAGTTGCGAATCTACAGGCAACAAAATGCTGGAGCTTATACCCATTAAAATAGTGAATGTTGGTCTAAAATGGGCGGGGCTTGTCCACACACTCAGCTGTTACAAACATACTTGCCGGCTTTGAACATCTAAGTTCTTGTTTTATTTTGAAGGTCTCGCCTCTGTTTTTGTGTGATGCTTTATTTCCTGTCAGCGGGCATACTAGGTGGGGCTTAAATCCTAAACTTGGCAGTTTACTGCAAGAAAATGCTGGTGATGGTGACTGACACCCCAATTGGGCCACATAAACACAAACTTTCTTTTAGCTCGCCATAGAAGACATAGAGTGTTCAAAGGCCACGCAAAGGTCAGGAGCTGTGTCCTTCAAAAGTGTACAGCAGGAAGACACACACATATTATGCATCGTATGCATCCTGCTGGAGAAGGAAGTCAATTAAATTTGCCAAAAAAAATCAAAATGTGGAATCCAATTCATTTCTTGCAGTACATAATCCAGGGGGCACAAGACTGAGTTAATTTCCAACAAATCATAGACTGCAGACATTAGGACTACATGGAAATGAGAGTTCAGTTTGTGGACAATGCTACTGCTTGAACACCTGTCCATCACCTAGAATGCTGACCCACAAAGACCTGTGTTGCTCTCCTTCCATCGTGGGATTTCTTTCCAATCGGATGTTTAATTTGGTCTTTGTGTTATTAATCAGAGGACTGCCCCTGCAGACAGTATTTTTATGTCTGTTTGCTGCAGACACAGCACAACCTATATGGTGGTGGAGTGTTTGATCTGACCTTCGAAGCTCAGCCTGAGCTCTCAAACACCAACAGTGACTAAAGATGAACCAGTTTGTTGTGTAAGGAAGAGATAGTGGTAACCACGGAAACGAATTAATTGGCTCCATCACTTTCATTAAGCAGAGCCACAAAGAAAGCTGACTTCTAAAACGCTTCAGCATTTTAGCATCATATTCTTTCGACGTCTTTATGTTTTTCTTCCTTCTGTCATGAACTGAAATCTCACTCTAGAAATCCCATCTGCTGTTCCTGACATGATGCGCGTCATCTGGATTTGTCCTTGGGAAGTATCTGAGTAAATGTCCTGTAGGAGTGAAAGGTGGAAAAAAGCAGCTGCGTGTCTGTCTTTCAAAAGTTCTTGACTGCCGGACGGGGGTGTAAATGACACGGCTGACTTTGATCTGCATCAGAGCAGATCAAAGCAAGCAAAACACACCAGAAATACTGTCAATTTATTGAGAGGAAAGCTACAGTTGATCTCCGTTCATTTGACTATTTCAAGTACGACCTCTAAACCATCAGTCTTTCAGGGTCTGGTTTCTATAGTCGTGTCAGTTTGGCTTGACCCTTACCTCTGCTGGTGATGCTCTCCTGGTTGACCTCACTAAGGTGAGCTACGCTGCCCTGGTTGGAGCCAGCTCCCATGCTGTCACCGTCCATGGAGTTCCAGCCAAACAAAGTTGCCTCAGAGATTGCAAACTGTTGCATGATGCCTGGGGGGTGTACAACGACAAAGAGCTGATGTGCTCACTTGAGTGATGCAAAACTAGTGTGGAACAAGAAGTCAGTGAAGAGAAAGTACAGAAAACATTTCTGTCCATGTTTGAACTGCTATGAGTCCACATGGAATAAACAGGATCTGCAGCCTTTTAAAGTCATACTTTTGTCCTATTATTGCTTACCAAAAACACCACATACTAGATGGCGGTAAAGATCATTTTTTAACAAATAAAACCAATGAAGAAGATAATTTTTTCTGAAGATCAGAATTTCTTTTCTCTATATTATGCTATTTTTAAGCATTTCAGAGTGAACTATATCCATATAAATTATTGTTTTTGATAGCATGTCTGCGTTTTGCCCACAAAAACAAACATCCCAACTTCAGCAAAGATGGATGTGCATATTGTGCATATTAAATGAAAGCATTTTGACGATCACCCACGAAAGTGTGTGTGTTAGCCTGGGAGGGGTGCTGGCAGTGCAGACTCTTCCTGGAAGAGGCTGTTCCCCACTTTGTGATGTCACAACATGAGGATTCAATAGTTTTCATGGATTGGGAGGGGCTGGTGCTCAGACAGCAGAGTTTTAGAGAAAAGGATTTTTGCCTTTTTTGTGAGGAATCAACATTATATACACTTAAAAAGTCAAAAGCGTTGATTTTGCATGATATAGAACCTTTAAAGCTTGCCATGACTATACAAGAAGGTAATAGCTCACCACTTTCTAGAGACAATATTATTAAAACATTAAAATGTTTTGGCACCATTTGTAGTAAAAATGACTTAAACTGCCACCTAGTGTGTGATGATGTCAGAACAATTCACAGTAAATCCGATTTTAGTCTCATCTTTTCCATAGAAAACCATTAATCTAGCATCATTAACTTTACAAAAAGAATCTTTGATCCATCACAGAGCAGGTTTGTGGTGCCTCACCTGCAGCAAAGCGAGCCTCCTTTTCACCGTCACTGAGGTCGCTGTAGGCGTCATTCTCCATTCTCCTCTCCTTCTCCCTCTGTAGGTTAGTGCGTCCCGCACCTCCGGGCGGCCCCGCAGAGGGTTTCCCCCAGCTCTGCCACTCGATCATGTGAGCAACTCGCCCCTGTGCCATGGCAGTGGGCTTGGTCACCTTGTCCTTCATGGAGCGGGTCACACCTGCAACAGGTATGAAGGGGAGGCCAAAAAACAAATGCTGTCAAAATGACTTCTGGCCTGGGAAGCTGAATGTACCTCCAACCGAGGCTCTTCGGGGAGTAGAATGGAGATGTTTGAAATGTTGAAAAAATACTATGAGATGAGGATGTGAAAAAATTTGGTACGACTAACTTCAGAATTATTAGACACAAGAATTTATTGGCAAAGAATGTGAATGCATAGTTTCTTTGACTTAGATTTTTTATAAATGTATTTCTTATTATTAGAATGTGAACTAATGTAGAAAAGAGAAATTAAAATTGTATTGAATTATTTAAAAAAACTAAAAGTGTTAATGCTAGAGTAAATCATGGGAAAAATCACACTGAAAAGCAAATAAAGAACAGAAAAGGGATTCAGATTATTAGGTTCTTATTTTTAATTTTACAAAAATGACCAAATTTCATCCAAATTTTTTTATTTTTTTCCATAATGTCTTGCCTTTGTAGACAAAAGCTGTTAAACTCTTTGAATATTTGTAAAAAACTAAATGAGTTCTCTCCAAAATCATCTGCACCTATAAGTGTCTATAAGAGGGTTCATTTTGGACAGTAAAAAAGTTACTTTCTAAAAATTTTGAGTCCTATTTAATCACAAGCCAAACGATTTCAGAGAAAGCGCTTCAGTGGAACAGTCAAATGTGATGGTGTGCTGATGTGGCGCTTCACTTGTTATAATTGACTGACCAATGAATCCTGCAGTCTTTCATCAGTTCATTAGCTAAATAGAATTTGTGTTTTGAAGTAAACCAAAGATAAACACTTCGAAATGGATCATAATTAGGTTTAGGGGCTTTCCCTGCTAAAATATGGAAATAATTGGACTGAATTTCTGCTTCGTGATCTTAAAAGATTCTCAGATGTGTCTGAATTTAAACAATTCAGCAAAGAAGAGCTTTAAAGATGAAAAAAAAAAAAAAAAAACACTCACCAACCACAATACTCAACTGTACTTTCTGCTGTTCATGATAACACAAACAAGTTTTAGTTCATTTTTTCATGCAGGTTTTGAAACTTTTTTGTTCTTCGATTAAATAAAATTATCATTAAAAGGATGATGCCAATCATTTAAGTAACAAAAATGCAAGAACCTGCAACACAGGACGGGGGTAAACACTGCCTAAATGCATTCTGACAAGTTCCCTCGTAACTGTAAAATGTAAAGATTTTTACTGGATAAAATCTCTTGCTTGAGGCCTAGAATAAGAAATGTGTCCAATAGCAAACAGTTGGCGGATCCTGGACATGAATAGGGCAGAAGTAACATCTCTCATGGTTCAAACTGAAAAGCACAGACTGTGACTGAAACAGTTTAAAAAACAGCTAGAATTGAATCCATTGTTGTCTGCAAGTAAATGAAACTTGTTAAGCTTTTAATCGCAGAAAAAAAGAGGTGATGATTCCTTGAGTGTAAGTAAAATATTAGGAAAGGTTCACCAGCAAATCTCTGCCCAATTAAGATGCAAATTTGAGATTTATCCTGCGTGCAGAGGCTGATCGATAAAACATTTAATTTAAATCACGCTGGAATGAATAGGCAGAGCTTTGTAAATTGCTCCCCTGGTGGGGGTGGGGGGTGGGGGGGAGGGCAATTATAAATAGACAGTTCCCTCTGGGACAAAAAGAACCAATCTCAATTAAAAATCAAATCCTCCTCTAATTAGTGATGAAAATAGGAATGGATAAAATGGGAATGACAGATGAGGGAGGGTGTTGGGGCCCAGATCACTCCAAAAGGCTCAAAAAGTGTCGCTTTAAGAAAAATAAATACCAAGATGTTTACTTTAAGGACTGGACACAACAAGCGCACAGAGCTACAATCTATAGCACGAAACACGATTTTGGTCACGACACGGCACAGAGATACCACCAGCACCAACATCACCGCCACGTTAACAACACACAGCACATTCCCCAACACGCCTGTGGAGATGCTTCAGGAGAACTTCAAAGTAAGCAACCTCACTTACTTTAGTTAGTCTGAACTCAAAGATCCGAATGGATTTCCATCAATGACCCCCGAAGGTGTCATTGACATCAGCTGTTGGTATCAATGGAAGAGGAGGGAAAGTAGGGGTTGATATAGAAGAGGGGCACCCACAGGGGCGGACATGTTGGCTCCAAGCTTCTCCTCCTGCTGTTCAACAGTGAAGTTGTCCGTTGAGTCAAGATTAAGATTACCAAACTTTATCATTTAAAATATTATTTTTGAGATTTCTTTGAGAGTGTATTTATTTTTTTCTTACCTTGATAAACTTAAAAAAAAATAAAAGTAGAAGTTAAAGTAAGTGTCAGATTCCTCCTCTGGTTTGAAAGTAAGTGACATTCATATTGTGACGAAAGCACAAAAGTGAATAAAAGAAATTGTTGGAATGACATTTCTTGACACACTTATTAAATGCATTAAACACAATTGTTCTGCAATTACATAATTTAGTTTCCAAGATTGACAGTTCTAAACTTCCTGTAGTTTTTCTCATGAACTTTCTGTCTGACAAAAAAAGAAATTAAGAACAATTTAAGATGCATTTAAGACACACTGGACAACTTGCTAGTCAACTTTCACAGTCTTTCACAAAATCATTTTTCAGAGAAACATAACAGGTTTTTTTTCTTAATATTAAGAAGTTCCTACTTCTTCCTTTAAAGAATAAAAAATATATGAATTACCCTTAAATAGGAAATAGTCAGTTTAACTTTTTTAAATAAAAAAAAGGAAAAAGCTATGTATGATACGTTTATAATTAACTAAAATAAATTATACATATAAAATGTGATTCAAGTTTGATTGAAAAATATATAAATATTATTAACATTCTGTTCACAACAAAGATAAATCATTTCAATGAGAATTGGAAACGTTTTATAAATTATGAAGCTATTATGTTATATCTATGTGTCGGGTTTATATTAAATAACAAACTTAGGTACACTGTCATTTATTGACCACTAGTAAGTCCACATACCTCATCTCACGTTAATAAAGTTGGTCTGCATACATTTCTGTTGGTGTATGAAACTACATTGCTTTTTTTCTTACTGGGATTTTTTTTTTTAAAGAGACCAAATCAAAAGTATTGCTTTTTTAAAAATCATTTGTCTTTTTTTTTTTTTTTTACACTTTTCAGCATCAGAATTTGGTTTTGGTCAGTGCCCAGACATATTCTCATCAGTTGGAGGGTTAAACGATAGTTCTTCTATCCAGCAAATCTGAATTAAAAATCTAATTATACTGAAAAACTTTTGTTTTAAATAAAAAGAATATCTGGATTTTTTTTATGGACTAATCTATGAAATCAGTTTTTATTTCAAAGACAACAGGATTTTTGCAGAACAATGAGTCTGCACAACAGTCTGTTAACTATAGCACATTGCTTTAGTTCAAAGTTTTGTTGAATTTGATAAATAATAAACCAAATTCTGTAACAAACTAGTGTTTGAAAAAACACACACACAAAGGAATCCCAAAATAATCTGTGACTCCACAGGGAGTAGAGGTTAAGCCCCCTGTCCGAGCTCAGAAGAACAACTTCACCACTGACCCGACCTGGAGCCTGAGGGCCAACATGGGGGCTGTTTTACCATCTAGCAGGACAGACACACACCTGACACACCTGTCAGAGAGGACTTAGCCAGGGCACCGATCCCATAGGTGTTGGCAGACTTCCTCTTGAGACGAGGCAGAATGGACGTTGTGTCCTCCATGGACAGCTGAAGAGAAAGGAGAGGGAGCAAAAGAAGGAGGGCAGAGGGATGAAGACGGAAACATTTGATTCAACATAAAAAGGAAGGAAAATCGATGTGATGGGACAGAGACAAAAAAAAATGAAGGAGAGAAAAGCAAAAAAATGCAGGAGGAAACAAAGCGAGCAGGTTATTGAAGATTCAAGATGCACTTAGAGGAAAAAGGGATCATCGCGAGGAGAGGAGAATCACAGGTCTAGTTAAGGGAAAAATGATTTTAAATGAATTGACAGAAAGTGGAGCACAGCTTGTACTTTGACATGAAGGAAATCAGAAGATCGATAATTGCTCACTGATGAAAAAGGAATTATCACTACAACAAAGAAAGACTAGAGATGGTGGAGGTGTGCAAAAGTAGTGATTCATGATGGATGAATGAAACAAAAGAAGATATTTATTACTGAAGTTTTTCAGAGCAACAACAGGAAAGCCTTGTCATGAAAACAGCTATTGGATAGTTCTGTTCTGATCGCTTCTGTTACTCCATTCAAACACAAAAAACAAAAAAGCCCCAATAAGTAACATTTAAAACAAGTGGACAATTCAAAAACAGGCCCTCAGAAATAAGTCAAAAATCCATTACTCTTTGGTAGATTTGTTTTTAAAGTAAAAAAAAGTCTGCCATTGAGATAGAAAATTTGTCTTACCAAGAATTCTTAAAACATCTTAAAACATCACTAAGGCATGTTTTCTCAACTAAGATTATTTTGCTATTGAAATACTTCTTGGAAGACAGAAAATAAGACAATCCTACTTGAAACAAAGGTTTTTTTACTTTAAGATTCAGCTTTTGCAGTGTGAATATTAGTGTTGGCAACATATCACAAATAAGATGCCAGAGATAAGAGATATCCCGTGATCTTTGTATGAGCATAAGATCTGCATTTCCTTCTGTGATTTCTGTTGTTTTCTCTGGGATGATGCCAATCTAATCTCAGAACCAAGGAGCACAGAGGCAGAGTCTGCTTCTTAATGATCTCCTTCCAGCATTTAATTACAGCAGGAAACACTGGTATTGTTTACAGAAAAACAGAAAGATTTTGAGCTTCTGCCCGGCCTCTGAAAGGGCATTTCTGTGGTATTCAACCTGCTGCACATCCTCTGCACACCACCGCGTCTAACTTCTACTATTTAGTCCTCCAATCTTGAAATCCTCATAGTGTAAAGTGTACAGAAGTATTTTCCTGTTCAAGCTTTGAATTCCATCAATACACTGAAAGCTTGCTGACAGGGTTTGTTCCTCAGGCCTTTAAAGGTTTCTGAAATTAAATCTTCATTGAAAAACCTACTCTAGATCCAATAAGTTCTCATGCTTTAGATGTTTTAAGAACAAAAAGTTCTAAAAACCTTTTCAGAAAACTTCATTGCATCATGAGAGAATTTCAGCAGAAATAATTTTTTTGAAGGGTCAGTAGCGCAGCGTGGGACAACAGAAGATCTGCTGAGAAAACCAAGGATCTTTTTAGAAACACAAATACCTCCGATGATCAACCAACAGGTAAGCAAATGTTTTTTTTCTTCTGTAAATGCAAAAAATGTAGCATTAACTAACTTTATGTTCAGCATCAACCAGCACCTCACAAGTTCAGTTAAGCTATAATCACCCCGCCCTCAGCAACGCGTGTTCAAGCAACCACTTCCAATGAAAAGTCTATGCTACATTTCGCACCAAGCCTCTTTCAACCGTAGGAGAGGGGCATGCACTATATCGGGTACCGACAGTCCAGTGTGAGCACCATCATGCTAAACGTGCATTCAAAAACAAGCGCTTGGAGGGTTCTTGAACACGGATCACATGCCTGGTGTGATTGGAGCATCAGTCAGTCAGAACTTCATGAAATGATCCCCAGAAGACGTACAAACTTCTATAGAAACTAGTTTTCACTTTAGTCTCCCCAGGAGTTGACATCATATTAAGTTACCTTGTGGTCATACTGGTATGTCCAAGAGAGACGCACAGAAAAACCCCAAATACAGCAGTTTGAAGAATTGGAACAAACACATTGTTTTCAAAAGGTTAAATGTCTCATCTCTCTAAAACTCTTTTTTTTTTTCTTTTTCAGGATACCTCTTGAACATTGTCTTAATACTTTCTGGGAGATGTTTTTGTCCTTTCTAGTCTGGAAGACGCTGGTCAAAAGAAAAAAAAAAATAAGTCAGAATTTGTCATGAGGATGAATAATTTCAGGCTTCACTGTCGACATACCACAGAGTAATATTCTGTGGACAGATCAGGCTATGTTGGAGTCAAATTCTGTGTGCTGCACCACAGACTGGTTGACAGATTTGAAGATGACGTTTTCAGCAATGAAGACAGAAAAATCTATGGAGGTGCAGATTTGCTCGGAGAAGTGAGAGAGATCATTCGAATGAAAAAAATAATCGAGTGGAGCATTTTAGAGAGAGAAGGTGAACGTGTCAGAAGGAAAAGGATCATAGGTCCAGACTTAAAGAGAATGTGGAAAAGTAAACAAAGGGAGTGTGTCAGCAGAGGTTATGTCTGACTACAGAGGGTCACTATAGGATGGTAAGAGCAGTGACATCATATGATTTATGAATAAACCAGTGTTAAATCTCAAGGACAAGGGTTGGGAAGCCTTGCATTTTAAAACAGGCTCTGATCAAAGCACATGAGGCAAAGCTGAAGGTCCGAAGATGTTGAAGTTTTGGGGGGGAGTGACATGAAAGAAGAAAAACAAGAGTAAGCATTTCAGAATGCTGTTTAAAGCCAACATTAGTCTGGCAAAAAAAAGCAGTAAGGCAAAAAATGAAATCCATTGATAAAAACAAAAGAGGATGCAGAAAAAGGTTAAGCGGAAACAACACAACTCACTGTGGTGACCCTTCTGGGCCACCGTAGAAAAGCCATATGTAAAAGACATTTTGGATCACAGTACAAAATAATATACAAAAAAACAGTCACATTAATACCACAGATAAAAAATACACAAAACCAGTGCAAGAATAACAAACAAAAACAATAAAAACATACATTTGGTGTTAGGATTGTGGCCTTTATTGCCAGATTTACTTTTTAGGTTCTTGTCGTGTTCTGTTTCAAGTTTTCCCTCTGTCAGTCACACCAGGGTTAGGTTGTCAATTATCCACAGCTGTCATAATGATCCTCAATGTATTGAAGTGTCTTGTGGATGTTTCATCCTTTTCAAGTCATCTGCTTGTTACTTTTTGAAGCTGCCTTCTTTTATGTTTTTGGATCATGTTTAATTTTATTATTTCAAAATTCCCACCACCAGATGTGGTCTCATAACATCAGTCCCTGTCATTCAGTAGCTAAGACAATACACAAAAAAACCCAGTTAAAACCGTGAAGACTGCTCAAATGTAAAGAAAACCAAAAGACTACAAGTCAGAAAGCAGAAAACATGGCAATTCCACAGAAAACCTCCAATAAGCATCAAGTACAACCTGCCTCAATCCAAACTGACATTAACTGTGTAAGGAAACCAACTCCATGTTAAACCCTGACAGAGGGATCTCTTGTGGTTGACATTTTAAGGGGAAAATTCCACTTCATTTACAGGTATTGGCCCACATGTCACCTATTTATTTGTTTTTTCCACTATGATGAAAATTGTGTTTTTAACATGTCCTTCTGGCACTTTTTCTCATTATAGCAGACAAATATCAAGAAAACTACGTTTAAAATTGCATTTCTAAGTATTTCTTGATTCTAATCATTGTGTAAAAAAAAAAACAGACAAAAAAAATGCATTGGAAAAAGCATATAGGTATAATGTAAAACCTACAACTGCAAGCCACGGGCTTCCTGCTTCACAACATTCTGATGCATCCTCTTCCAAACAAATAGATCCATGTGATGTATGTCATTTTTTATTCCTCGTCTGAACTGGCATTTGGACCAAAGTGTTCGACTGGATAGCTCTGATATTTCTTGCCATTTTTGTTGCACCAGTAATGTTAGGTTGGGAGTGTGAGGAGCTGTAAGCTAGCTGAAGAGCATGTAAGCAGATGGATGTTGGAACACAGGGTCCTGCTTACTCTGCACCGACGATCCCGCCTGCAACTCGCAGGTAAATTTCTAATGAACTCCTGCCGCTCTGCAGAAACTATGTCTTATAAAAGATACTTTTATTAGATTACATTAATTGGAAGATACTCCAAGAGAATTTGATTTGGGAAGCACAGAAAAAAAAGGTGCTGATCAGCCAAATAAGCCAAAGGAGTTCTGAGATGCATTACAGATTACATGTGGTGGGGGGTTCATGATATGGGCTTGGTTCAATGGTCACCTTCTGATTCTTAGAATTCTACAGAGGGATATAGTTTGAACATGCTCAATAGCTTTTTTTTTTTTAAATCCAGACCTGTAGGAGCTGAAAAGCTGTAGATGGACTTCAAATCCCCAAAACCTTGTGCACCATTGCACAAAATGTACAGGACAAAAGTCTTCTAGCGCAACTACTCCTTGCAAAGTCTTTTCAAAACAATGCCATTGTGATTGCTGCTATTTATTTTTTATTTTTTTACATATTTTGAAATTATTATCATTGTTTTACATAAAAACGGGGTCTCCACTTTTTTACATCTGTAAGAAACTAATATTTTTGTTGACCAAGTTTGCTCATCTGCAGTGTAGCTGCCAAACTCATACTTACTCTAAAGTGAAAAAGAAGCAAAGGCATTTTTTTCCTGAAAACTGTTTCCATAAACGTTTGACTATGACAATTATAGCCTCTAGTGTTTCTTACACACAATAACAAGCTTTTCCTGCCCAAAACATTTATTTCCTTTGTTTAATTTGGTTTCAAATCTGTGTTGCAACAAAAAAAAAAAAACATCCAGTTTTGTGAGGCTTTTTGCTTCAAGGTGGTTTGGAGACAAACACGCTTTCCAAGCACAAATAACACTGCTGACGGTACACATATAGTTGGGCTGCAGAGCTTGTTTTTTTTCGTACCGTTTTCAGGAAAGATAAGCTTATTACAGCCTGTTATCTGCGAGCCTGTGTATGTGGAGCTTGCAGTACAGTAGATTAGCAGAGGGCTGAAAGAGAGGATGGATGGAGGAGGGTTTAGGGATACAAAAAAAGGAAGAAAAAAATAGGGTTTAGAGGGAGGCAGTGGCAGAGAAAGATAAACAAGAGCGAATGAGCAGCGCGAAGAGGCGGATGGAGATACCGGAAGGATGTCAACTCACCAGTCTGCACTCAAAGTTCACACTCAGGTAGCCAGTGAGTGATGGAAAGGAAAATGACACGATGAGGGGTGTGGGTGAGAGGAGAGTTAAGCTAGGAGACTTACATTGATTCCTTCCCAGGAAAACTCGGTACGACCATGCTGGGGGAGATGGAAGGAAGGACAAGGAGGTAAAACGAAGAAGGAAAGAGAACAAGAAGATTTAAAAAAGGGACACTTTAGTAACTGAGGAATAATGATCTTATAGAACTGAGGGTTTTGTTACGTGCTGGAAAGGATTCACCTTCTTCCTAATGTTTTTGCTTTCATTTTTGTCATCTAACTCAGTGACTTTTTTTCAGACCACGGACCAGTTAAATGTTGAATTATATTTTTTCACACACAGCCTGTATGATGCTGAAGAAGGGGTTCGATTTTTACTTTTTTTTTGTCGTAGTCTCCTATTTCCCTTAACTTTTAAGGGTAAAGTATATTTCTGTCATCTTTAAATGATCTGCAACTGGTCTAAAAATGTTATCTGTACACTAGATGTTGTGATGGAGCCATTAGATGTTCCCTTAACCCGTTAGTGTCAAAGTGGAAGCTAAAAGATCTAACGCCTACCTTAGCTTTTTTGGTTCTTTTCTGCAAAAAGAAACTTTTCAACTATCTGTTTTGTTAACTTTGCTAGCTAGAACGAGTCAGATGTGACAGAGAGAATTTAGTACATTTCCAAAATAAAGCTTCATTCAGAATGAGATTGTAAATAAAATTGAAAATGCTGCGTATTTTTATGAAACAGAAATTAAATCTGATTTAAAGCTAGAGATTAATCAGAGGTCGACTTTCTGTGTTTGGATCATTGTTCCACTGCAGAAGTTAAGATCTCGAGTGCATTCAATTAATGGAGGACAACCCTCTTTCAGGATATATTTTTAGAGAACTGACTTCAGTTTATTCAGGTCCTGTTGTTGTAAAGCAGCCCCATATCATCACACTACCACCACCGTGTTTTGCTGTTGCTCAATAAAATGCTGCTAATTTGACTCCAGAAGTAGATTTTCTGTAGAGTTCGGTCTCATCAGTCCACAAAACAATAGTCCAAAGGCCATGAAGATAATCTAGATGTGATCATAAAAAAGAAAAATGTTAGATAATTTTTAGTGTTCTTTTTCCTCAAAAATGTTGGTAAACTCTCAATGAATTTATTTTTTTTACTTTCTTTTGGATTCTTTAGTCATATATTTCAACTTTAACTGAGTCAATGTACTGTTTGTGTCGATTTGATTGTTAGTCTCTCCCGAAAAACAAACCATAAAAACAGAGTACAAAAAGTAACAGATACCATAATAAATAAAACTTTTGGTTGATTGGTAAAGGACAAACTACACAACTGTATTGTGATAGCTAATACCAACAGAAATTTTCACAATAATAAAAGCAAGGTGTATATTTAACACCAGTGGGTTTCATCATTTTTAAACATTTTATTTATTAAGGAGGTTGTTACTGTTCAATGTTATATTCCAGAACTGGTTTGACCCTCTGAGGTAACTTTTTTTCCTTCTTGATAAAGGTTTTATTTTACTTTCAAACAAAAACCAAACTGAAAGATCACAAAACTGCTAATCTGGGGTGAAATGTTTTAATATGTTTGAACAGCACTCAAAAAATCTGTTTTTGTAAGATTTGATGACAGACTGTTGTTTTGTAACTAGTATATGTAAATTACAACAAAACATAAAAGCATAAAATATGTCAGCTTAGGTGTTTTAAATCTTTAATGAAAGCAAGAATTGTAAAATTGACAAACTGTGGGTCTACATGTGAGCTTTTAATAAACTAAAAAGATCATTTCGTTTTTATGTTTTATGAAGTGTTTTATTGTGCTCAATTTGTGCAACAGCAGCAGTGATGCAGATGCTGCATCATTCCTCTGTCTCTCGACACTCATGGCGTTGTTTAGGTATCCATTAGATACCACTCAGAAGTGACCCTGTTGCTAGGGGCAACAGTAAAACTGGGTAGCTAAACCCTCACACTATTTGTTTTCGATCCTCACATGACACACATGCACTGTAATGCATATTCATCACTGAGAAACCAGAACAGAGTCAGAGGTGCACAGTCTTCATGTGTGGATGATACAGTCTAATTTATCGGAGCAGACAGCTGTCAAAGCTTTTTTTTTTTTTTTTTACTTTTCTCTTAAAGGTTTTTGTCATCATGCCCTGCAGAGTTTCTGCACTTGCATTGTAAGCTTGTTGGCGAAGATGCAGCCTTTAACGGCATACAAAAGAGAGTGTATGAGAAGTGAAATAAAAATCTTTTATATCATGTCAGAACAAATTGAGAACTTAACCTTCCTCTTCTTCTTAATCCCATTGAAGTTTCTGTGACCCCTTTTATATACTCTTTTGTCACACATCAAACCTTCATTCACCCATTCTAAAATTAAGCTTGGAAATTAGATTTGTGATCTGCAAATGCTTTAAATAATCTTTGAATTATATTGTTGTCTTTTAATGCTTTGTATGGATTGGTCCCTTCATCTGGGCCATGACTCCTGGTAAAAAGGCAAAAATGAAACTTGAGGTTAGTCAGGAGACAGTGACTGGCAAGTGCAAACTTTTAATAGGTAACTGAAAAAAAATCCACTGCTTTTTATTTTTTTATTATTCATTCATGAATGTAGAATTGCTGATGTTCCAGATCATTGTGCTGCTGCAGATCAGGACATTCTCCTTCAGGCTTGAACAAGGCTCCATGTGACCAACATGAGAAAGAGTGATCACAAACAGTTGAGGAAATCTGTTTTTTGTTGAAGGGAACATAAGTAGGTCTTAGGCTCAGAAAAAATGACTTTTTAGCACAGTTTCATGCAGGTTTGGACAGATATTCCCCTAAAACCATCCTGTTTTTAAAACATTATCCATCCATAACAACTGTTTGATAATATGAATCTTTTGAAAAGCACATGTGCAAAAAAATCTTAAAGTTACACTACTACCACCACACACCAACAGAAATCACTTTTAACTTTAACTTAATAACTTTTTTTAAAAATGTATTTATTTTGAATAATTTCTTTGACATTCATTTATTGTTCTCAATAAATGAAACTGGTAATGCCTTTGAGCTCGGATGCGTTTTCTTCCGCTGGTTAAATTTCTGGAGTGTGAACCACGTCCTCCATGTTCGACTCTGTCAAGCCCTCCCTACCCCACCCGCTAGCCTCCTCCTCTCTGCGGGCCTATAAATTACACAGAGGAGGCATGTTTGCAGAGGTAAACAACTTCAAGGCTGCCAAGAGATCGGCACTCACCAGCACTTAATCAAAACTGAAAACTGCTTCTGACACCACCAAATGCCCAGACTGAGGCTGAAATTGAAATGTGTCAAATGTGTCAAGGTTTCTTGTGACGGCCGGAAGACAGAAATCATTTGTAATGCCTGTCTTTCCTTTCAGGAATGAGTCTCAAAGCAACAGAGTTTGTTGAAAAAGAGATTGTAGGTCCTTTCCTCGGCTTTCAAAGCCTTCCTTTCAACTGTGTCTCTTCAGAGTTTGCAACTGAGAATTGATACATGGCTCGGTAATAGTCTAAGCCCAGGGGAGAGCAGCTCTGTGGCCTTGGTAAGAAGCTATCAACAGGCACTTCGAGTCAAGCGCAACCAGACTCAAGAGAGCAGCAGGGAACACACAGCTTTTATTAATAAGAGCTTTTGCAGGGTGATGTCACAAAAATCAACTCTTCCATTGCTATTGAGACCCTAAAAAACTGAAACACAGGAATGTGTTTTCACATGTTAGAGATTCAATTAAAAACTGAAATATGATCCAAAATTTCAACAAACTGTATTTCATGGGAATTTGAAACAAGTAAAATAATACTTATGATATAATAAAAGGTTTTAGCACCCATGGGTTCTATTTATCACCAGACATGATCGCAAAGTAGTATTTTTCATACATTTTCATTGCAATTTTTAACAACTAAAATTTAAAAAAAATTTAAGTCAGATCATTTATTCTGGAAAATATAAAACAAGTTAGGTTGAGATGAGAATTTTATGAATAAGTTTGATCAGAAAATTTTAGGCAACACATAGATAAAGTTGCATATTTTACATGTCAAAAGCAAACAAAAGAGCAGAGGACTTCAAAAATAGTTATACAGATATCCCGTTCACAAAATCATGAATACACCTAACCTGGAAAAAAAACTTGCATTGACTAAAAAAACTGATCATAAAACTATTTCTAGTAGATAGATTTAGACATCATCTGCAAATAATGACACCAGATTTTGTAGTTTGAAAAAAAAAAACGATGTAAACTCGGAAAAGGGTGGAACCTGAAATTGATCCCTGTGTTCCCCACAGTAAAGTTAAACTAAAATTCTCCTGTCTTACAGATTGTGCTGAATACATTGGATCAGTAACCCTTTATCTCATGATGACACTGAGATCCACAGTGACGGCACCAAAGCAGTTGCTTTAGACTAACAGTATATCTCAAAGCAGACTTTCTCAAAATGAGGATGTCGGTGCAAAAATAACTGACGTTCACATTAATGCCTCCTCAAACCTGGATGACAAATAGATATTTGTCTGCCCACCAAACTGAAATCAGTTGGAGACTGCTTTGAGGCAGATTGCAAACGATGGTAACCTGACGCATTTTTCACATTTTAATGTTTTATTTTTCCTGTGTCAGAATTAGTCTAAGTCTTAGAATTAATGTATTTTTTGAGGATTGAAGGACTCACTGGTTTTTTTAATGATGTACTGACACATAAGTCTATCAACTTAAGCAGCAAATTTTTAGGACTTTTTGTAGTAAAACATCATATTGACTGTAAAAAAAATGAGCTTAACCTGTTGACAAAAAAATTTCCTATTAATTAAAAAGGCAAACTATAACTTTATAGAAATTCCACTCTAAGAAAAAAACTACTCTTCTGAATCTGTTTAAATCAGCGTTTTACTCTGTTGTGTGATGCGTTTTGACCATTTTCCGAGAGGACAATCACCTAGCCATGGAGCCGGGCAGCTATGTTTTTTATGTGCGATAGCGTTGTGTATTATTTATTTAATTTTTTAAACATATTTAACAAAAAGGGCATTTCAAATGATGTGACGGTACCAAAAAAAATGGCTCCTCTGTATAACAGCACTACTGCTCATAACTTGCTAGCTGTGCAAAGAGAGAAGTGGATGTTCTTTGTGTGCTTTAACTGTTAATCATTAGGACATTAAACCGCATTTTATTATTTGCACGAGTGGATGCTGCAGACATCCTCAGTGATGCTGCCAGACCCTCAGAGCAGACAGACTTCCAGGGCTTTTTGGCCTCTGCCTGCTCATCAGCAGTGGTATGAATAATGGTTTGAATGGGGATCAGTTCACTGCTTCAGCCTGTTAAAGACATCCTGCAGATCAAGCGTCAGAGTGAAAGAACTCATTGGCTTCCTTTGCAAGTAAGTTAGATTCATGTTTGAGTGCCATGACCTTCAACAGCAACAATGGATTACAGAACCAGCGCACTGCAGGAACTAAATGCTTCTCACTCAATCATGCCATTCACCTCAAACAACCCTGCTCTAAGATTAGGCTACTTTAAATGAGCATCTCCCCAGTCCATGTGGTTGCTTCACAAATTGCTTGTATGTGTGGTTTTCTGGGGACAAACCTGATTTCTGAATGACTATCGACAATGTTTAGACCTACTACAATGAGAATGGTGTTTTTAGCATGTTCTCATGGTCTTTTTCTCACGTTAGAGGACATATATAAAACAATCAAGCTTAAAATTGCATTTCTGGTTTTTTTTTTTTCCTATCTATGTGAATCAAGAGCAAATGGAAAAAATCCAGATGAATTAAGCTTATTAAGTTATTTTTTTTTTCCGCATTTCTTTAGTTTTATAATTGATTCTTGTTTTACTAGAAGTGTGGAAACATGATGTGATGCTCATTCAGGTATATGTCAACAGTCTTAGCAGTCCAAAGCTTTAACATTTTTAGTCATACAAACCATGGACAGATATTATCGAATATCATTCATCAGATTCTGAACAGAAAACGATCTGTCAAATATAATTTTCTAACTTTTTAAACGTTCTATTCTATAAGTAACAAATCTCTTTGAAAACAAAAAAAATCTTTAAAAAAAACTGTAACACTTTAAAATAACTACTTGTTTGTTTGAGTTACAAATGCTTTGTTAACTAACAGTTAACAGTTTGCTAAGGATTTATAAATGTAGGTTTAGGGTTAGCTGGAAATGTTCCTCATTTACTAACAGTTAATGAGAAATATCTACAACTTTAAAAAAAAAAATATGAACCAAGTAACATGAATAAATGAACTGATTCTTAACAAGTCATTAGTAAGAAATTTAGAAACAGCTTCTTCATGATGTGTTACCAAATAATAAGGTGCAGTTAGAAATCATTAATATACAGCTAACAGGTATTTTATAACTGACTAACTAAAAGCTTGTTAATTATCTACTGTCTATTTATACGGTACATTTATAAATCCTTAAACTGTTAACTGTTTTCAACAAGTCATTCATAACTCAAACAGTTTAAAAATGACTTGTTAACTAGTTATAATGGATAGTCATCATAAAGTACAACCAAAAAAAGCTAAAAAACTGAACAGATGGTCTAACATACTGTAACAATATAACATGAAGGCCATTCATCTTATTGGAAATGAACCGCTTTTGTCATGTCAGGCATAAATTACTGCAAAAAGGCAAAAAGATGGACAATATTTCTGGTTTGCTGTCACTTTCCACACAAAAACACTTCAACAACAAACCTGCAGTTAGTTTTTTTGTCTAAAATGTGAATTTAAAGTGTTTCCAAAGCTCAAATCTTTCATCCAGCATCTACTTTACACTGCTCGCACTAAAGAATATTCAGATTCTCACTGATCCTTTCAGTAAAGTAGGAAAACAGACTGAAAAACACTTGATTTTGAAATATTTACCTGATCCCCATCTTTCCGAACTGGCACAGCATCCTCCGCTGTGGAGAGAAAAAGGAAGGACAGTTATTAGCTAGTATCAGACTGATTTAGTGCTACAGGCATCAAAAGTTGAAAAAGCACATGGATGCACAGAAGCAGACAAGATAAGCTGAGCATTGTTTTGTCTGAACTGTCCATGAGAGAGCTGAGGCAGAAACACTGACAGAGAGGCTGATAACAGTGTGTCAAGCTGAGGCCGCCTGAAGCATCCTCACTTGAGAGGAAATGACAGCATGTCCAGCATGTCTCTCACACACACACTAACACACACTCACATACACACAAAGGGCTTAAATTAGACCAATTGTCCATGCAGAAATGATCCAGCCAGTGGAAGTCATGAGGCTTAGAAGAGATTGGCTTAATCACCTCCAAATATTTTCCCTTTGCTCAGATGTTGTCAGGAGCACCACTTTAATAATTTACTAACTGCAGTTTTTGTTGAAGCACAAAAGGGAAACATGAGGATTCAGTGAGAACGAGGCACAGCATTTTTAACAAGCTATTAAATACAATGTTTAAAGTAAATGTGACAGCAGTGTCATAGCTTATAGATCAAACTGAAAGGCCTAAATCTGATAGCAAAAATGCTTCTGCTTCCTTTGCTACGTGTGAAGTTGTTTTTGAAAAAAAGAAGCTGCAGATAAACCAAAGCTGCCCACCATGTTATGTCTTAAGAAATCGAACGCTTTAATCCTGGAGTTTCAGCTTCAGTGTTGGCATTCTTTCAACTACTGTATCACTTCAACTGTTTATGCAATTTATGCAATTCCAGCAGATTCTCAAGGGGAGAAAAGCAGCCTTGAGCTGAGATGGGGCACTGTACAGTGGTGAAATGCTTAATCACCATGAATCAGCTGATTCTGTTCCCAAACAATTTTTGTGCCCCAGTGCAAAGACACTTTTCTCTCCATCAGAATCAGCTGATTCATGGTGATCGCGTAAACGGACGAAGAGTTATGACTTGTCAACGAGTGTGTGTTATTTAGGTGTCGTCGGCTACATCTCCAGTGTTATAGGGTTAAAAACAAAGTCTCAGTCTTAATTACAGTTCTGCAGCTTTGGGATTCCAGGAAAGCACAGGGAAAAACAAGAGCATCAAAGCAGTGATCATACATGGTGGTGAGAGTGTGATGATATGGGCTCTTCCTGACCACAAAATTATTACAATTTACATGACTCAATTTTGTTTCTTTTTGGTTCTTGTTCATATCAACACATGCTCCTTTAATACTTAGTAGCATAGTGCAGTACTAAGACATAGTATTTTTAAACTTCAGTTCTTGCTAAATCACAAATTTCTCCGACTCCATCACTTAACAACTGTTTTCATACACATTGCCATGCCAGTCTCAGAAGAGAATAGAACATTAGAGAACGAAGGTCTGATTTCTCTGTTGACCAGTTAGCAGATGTTTTGTTCAAAAGCACTTAAGAGCTTATCTACACAATCATTTCCCTCTATTAATGCCCTTTGCAAGCAGACCTGCTGAGACAACAGACAGCCACATCCCCTAATGAGTGAGATGGATGAGTGGAGGGAAAATGCAGTGTTGTAACAAAATTACAAACAGACAAGATCTGACTTTTTTTTAATTACTAATCTATCATAGGGAAGGGGTTCAATAAGAAGAGCGTCACAAAGCAGGACAAGCTGCATCAGAGACAGAAGACTAACAAGAAAATCTGTCAGACATCATGGAAAAGTCATTACTTATATGTTTTATTTGTGTGTCAACAAGTGTCTCCTGAAAAGTGCGATAACCTTTTGAACTTCTTACCCTGAGAAAGTTTCTATTATTAGCCGTGATCTCTGGTGCTGCCGAGACTAGATCCACTCCGTCTGTCCCTTCTTCATCTGTATTTAGGAGGTTTGAGCGTTTTACATGGTTCGTCAGTCATAGTAAGCTATGAGGCTCTCCAATGGATGCCACCACCCCCAGCACCACACTTTTTTTTTTTTTAAACCGGTCTCTTAGTTTTGAGCTGTCAGTTCCGGCAATTAGTTGTCAAATTTTCTAATTTCTAAAAGATTCAAGAGATGATGTGATCTCTGTACTGCTGGACTCATCTGCTGCATTTAATACAGTAAACTATGAGGTCTTTAAATGTTCAGGCTTCATTCATTGGTTGGGTTTGCAGAGCAGTACTTGATTAGTTTAAATTCTATTTTGCAGACAGAATTGTGAGTGTGAACTACTGTGGGTTTAAATCCTATGGGGTTCCACAGGGCACAACTTCAGGCCTGCTTCGTTTTTCTTTTGTTCAAATTTCCTGAAGAATTCTGTCCATAAAAAAGTTTTGTTTCATTGTTATGCTGTAGAAAGTAGGATATATGTTCTCATCAAAAATAAAGAATATTTTCTGTTACCTTACTCTTGTCATGTGAGTATTAAATCAAAAATAAGAGCAGAAGTGGTTATGTTTAATCCATGTGGTTCTGTGACCCATCTGCAGCTGATTTGAGTTCTTCCATGTGTTAAAAAAAATCTGTATTTGGGTTTTCCGATGTAGAGTTACAGTAGAAAATACCTCAAACAAGAATTGTGAGCCTCTTGTCTGGCTACAAAAAGAGTTTACAAGCTGTGATACTTGCCAAGGGGGACAATACAAAGTACTAACTCTGAAGGCTGCCCAAACTTTTGCACATGCCATTATTTTGTTTTCTGTTATTTTGAAAGGGTAAATGATGGAAATAAAGCCTAATGTTCTTGACATAATAAAATAATGTCTTATCTTCAAACTTGCCTTTAGAAGAGTTTTCAATCTTTCCTTGGGTTCTTTATGCACAATAATATAACATTTTACTTGGGGTGCCCAAACTTTTGATCTTTCACATAAGACAGAATGCCACTTTGAGATATGTCTCCACTTTTAAGAGAACTGTTTTTAAATGTTGCTATGCATAATGTCAGTAAAGGCTTTCTACTCTATTTTATTCTAGTTATCCATAATTCCTAACATCTTGACTGATTACTCCAAGTCATTTTATTTCGGAGTCCAGCAGCAATCCCTTCCGTTTCTCCAAATGGTTAAATGTACTCTTTTAGAATCACATTACAAAATCCTGGCTTCCCTCCATTGCCTTTCTGTGCATTTTACAGTTCATTTTAGAATTACTTCATTTGTTTATGTCCCTAAATCATCTTGCCTTCCAAAATATATCTGAGCTTCTTTCTCCCTGACCAGTGGAATCTGAATATCTGCAGATAAGGATCAATTTGTGGTTCCTTCCCATGCAAAACTCAAATACATCAAACTTATCAATTTAAACGTCCCTGACTTTTTAGTGACTCATTCCTGGCACAGAGGAAGCATTCCACATTAGCTTAAAATGTCCTTTTATTACAGCAGCTTCACAATTGGTTGCAAACTTCTTCATAAGCAATGGAGGTCAAGAAGATAAAACCAAAAGATCTGCATGAAGAAAAACTGGATCCTAAAAGTCCCAAATCTGATCCACGGCGTTTTGAAGTAGGAAGTTGTGTCCAAGACACAAGCCAGCTTAATGACACTAATGCAGGGCAATTCTTTTCGCTGTTTGTAAATTAATGGCCTTTTGTGGAAGACCAGAACCCTGGAGCAAACCCACAGAATATTCAAAGTGACAGTGCAAAGTTGCGTTCAAATGTTGTTCCAATGACGCTCTGAGGATTGAAGTGAAGACAAAGAGCTGGTCCAGGACCACACAGCCAGAAAAGAGTTCCAAGAGAAAAGGAATTTGCCCTTTACAAATCCCACACCCCAACCCATTTATATGAACGCAGGTTTGAGTGTTGCTTTTTATAAACCTGCAGAGATTACTGCAGTCTGTCCAGCATTCCTTCAGAAAAGGCCCCTTCAGCAGCTGCTGGCATTGTCACTTCTGGTTACAGCCATTTGGCAAGTGTGGGACCAGAGGTGAGAATGCCAGTGCGGTCACCGGGCAGCTGTGGTTGTGTGCAGATGGTGATGCAGGCTCTGTAGTAGTTCAGTGCTTCACTCCATGTGTGGGCTTGATTTATCCCACAGTTAATCATTTTGTAGATGTATTATTTCATCCTTTAAACCATTTTTTTTGTTTTGTAAATTAAGTGGGATCTTTTTAATGAGGAACTATTCGGTACGCAAAACTCAAATCTGTTATTTAGAACTCAAACATCAGATTTACCTCATTACTTCACCTTGGTATGAATGCGATCGATACTCAGATCGTTACACGCACCCCTAACCTGGATCTTGTTTCGTTTCTTCAGTATGGCTAAATTCACTCAGGACATATGTCATAATTCCAGCCGGGCACAAACCACAATTATTATGCTCTCAGTTTTCAAACGGTTGACCCAAATGCTGCCATCCATTCATCACTACTAAATCAGTCCCTGATCGGTCAAAGATTAATTGCTTTAACTTTCAATGCGTATTTTGCACGTAGAGCCCAAAAATGGACGTAGAAATGTGTGTAGTGATTCATGAATGCGAGTATTTTGAAAGCAGAATCTGAAACACAAGTTTACATAGACTTTTCATTGGAAGTGGTCGCTTGAAGGTGCATTTCCAAAGGTGCTGTGAACCTAACCTGAGAATGCAGGGCTAAAGCCGGACAATGTCTGCTAATACATAATCTCTGGTCACATCTTAGCTCTCCTAGTGTGTCTTGAAGTCATCAAAATCAGGATGTTACTCTTTGAAACAGAAAGTGAGCATGGAAATGTACCATTCCAAACTTTATTTTTCATTTTGGTGAAATACAACATGAACAGAAACAAGAATGAGAGTACATATCAACATTGGAAAAATTAATCATAAATATAAATGAGCAATAGAAACGGTATTGGCTTGAAAAAACTTAATGTAAATCTAACAGAACTTAGCAGTAATTGGTAAAAATAGTCATGTAAATCTCATAGTAGTAGAGATATACATGTACAAAAATGTACCTTGTACCTCTAAGAGCCAGCCCTGGAGTTAGATTAATTATCCACGCCATGGCTGGGTGGCAGGGTGCTATGACCTGCATGAGTCAGCGATGCCCGTGATGTTGACGGATATTAGCTATAAGTGGAAATGAAAGGAGAGGCCTCCCCCTTGTTAACACAAATTATAGCCCACATCTGTAATATTCAGTGGAAGGAAGAACTGAAGAAACTGCTGCTGCTGAGCTCTCGTATCAGATCTCTGCAGGAGAACCCAGGGAAGGACTTTGATTTGGTCTGCCTGCAGTCACACCATGTTGTGGACATATTAAACTCAAACTGTTGAATGTCACCCTGAATGAAGTAGCACAACATTTTGGAAAATCAAATCATCACAGCCTCAATTCTCAGTTACTTTTCTTTCTTTTAGTCCATTGTTTAAAGGTTGATTGAAGTGGATCCAACAGCTGAAATCAATAGTGACTCACTTATCAGACTACCTAGTGCCAAGTGCCAGTATATCACATGTACTTTAGTCTCATCAAATACTTCAACATCTTCATCCATGCTGTCTGCATCGATTTCATGCTCAGTACCAATCCCACTCCCACCAAAGGCAGCTTGGCCAATCGACAGCGGCTAAAAATACTTCACTGGAGGCCAAAGCTTTCAATCCACTTTGGTGTTAATAAAACTATTCATGTATTTTTCATATCGGCTCAGAGAAGAAGGATAGGGTTTGGAAGCTTTCACCCGTTGTCCCAAATTGCAAAAAGTGATGACTCAGACTCGAGTCGAGCAGTTCATATACTCCTGGAAAATGAGCAAACTGTGATCAAAAAAAGGGTTTCAACAGGTTTTTGTCCTGTTTCAAATGCAGTAAAGCATAATTTCTCTGCCCGCATTATACCATCTTTTGTTGTAACATCAAAGGCGTGATGACTCATTCAAATTTTCTGCCACACTTGAAAGGAAGCAGAGAGGGCTGTGCAATGCAGTGAATAATCAAAAGATACTTTCAAGGATGACTTATTTCAAATATTAGTATCAGCCTTTACAGAAGAATAATGCTTATTCCTTATAATATATGTGCTTTTTTTTCTTCCTTTCAACAGCTATGATGCTGTTTAACAGTTTGCAGAATTATGAAGGATTGAAGGATGAAGGATGCTAACTTTTTAAGAGAGACCCACCTGCATCTACAGAACTTTGTCTTTCAGTGCCAAATTTTAAAGCTTGTTTTCTGTTTGAGAAAAAAAAAAAAGCTTTTGTCAACTGCAAATAAGATAGCAACTTCCTATTGGCAATGCCAGTAAGATTGGAGTGACATTTCTTTTTTCCCACAAAAATAAAGAGATATCATTACATCTATTTTCTACACAGCTTAAATGAGAAGACCACAGGGCAGTTTTGAATGAAGTGGAGCTTTGCCAAACCTGATTTATTCCAATATGGAAGGGAGACAGGCTGTTAAAATCAGGCAAAGTACACGTTTTGTAAATCCAGCTTCTTTTTGTTCAACAAATGTCCTGAAGCTTTGACTGTTTCAAGTGAGGCAACATTCTGTCATCCTTATAACAAGGAATTGCTGTTTCCTAGACCTTTGTTTGTCCGGGTGTAGGTAACTGAAGCAGTATTTTAACTATTTTTGATCAAATTAAATCTTATTTCAATTCCACAGACAGTTTAGGGACCTTGAAACAACCTGTAGAGATGGTGTTAACAGTTATGAAATGAAAGTGAACTAGACGCAGTGTAAAATAGTGTGAATGCCTCAATCACAGTTAATGAAGATTTGATCTCTGGAACTGTTGGCTCTCGCTGTCGTCATTGTGGCATCTTTTAATCATACATTTATTTATTTCTATTGGATTCTGGCTTTAAATCAAGTCCTGTTATACTATATATATATATATATATATATATATATATATAATTTATTTTTTTTCAAATGATATATCGTACCGCATAGATTGCCACTTTAAGTTAAAGAAAACTCAGTTTGCTTCAAAAACATTATTTTGTACCATCCATTATGCTTCCTATGATTTAATAGCCTCTCTGCCCACTTTGATGTTTTGCTTTGAGAGATTTATTTTATGCACTTAAGTTGAATATGTGGTTTGTGGATCATTTCCAGCTGTGATGTAATATTCGTCTTTGACCACTTTGAGGTTTGAAGGTCACTACTTTAAAGTTTGTTGGTGCAACCGCTGTTATTACATGTTTGTTCAAGAAAGATTTCTAACTTTTCCCCTTGATTAACTAAAAAGCCTAAAAGGAAAAAAAAAAAAAAATATATATATATATATATATATATATACACATATATATACATATATACACATATATATATATATATATATATATATATATATTTAGACAGAGATAATTCTAAAGTTATTGTTTAAAATATCCAAAAGTAAGGGAAAAGTTACATGACAAGAAAAAAAAGCATTACAGAGCAATAAAACCACGAGACATTATCATGCTATTATTAAACACACCAAAACACAAATTAAACCATGACTATATTTTTAAACTCGCATCATGTGACTTTGTTGTCATCAGAATTATTTGTATTTATTACTATTACTTATATATAATATTTATTTATGAAATTAAATTTGGGAAAAAGCCTTTAGCTTGTTTTAAGAATGTTTATTCTTCTCCTGACCGCAGTTTCCTTATTGAAATAGTGGTAGCACTGGTTGGTCCTTGCATCACTTCCCTTTCTCTGAAAAGAAACCATTTTCTTCCTAACATCTTCAATTTCCTCCTTCAGCGTTAATAAAAGGCATCCTGGGTTAGTCATGGCTGCTCTCAGTGAGCACAGTTCAAAGAAAACCCAAAGGATCCTAAAAGCCATTTATTGCAGTCATCCACACTCATGGAGACACATACTAAATCTGCAAGTCTACTGAGCGCACGCCTCTGGACCTGTGGGGTTGATGCAGCTTCCTGTCAGAGTCACAGGAGGGAGGCGAGCCGGTGAGGGGGAGAGGAAAAGTCTCAAAAATATAACAAATCATGAACCGGAGAGGAAATGTCAGAGCCGGAGAGAATAAAAACTGTTTTGCAATAAAAAAAATTTCAACAGCAAAAGTAATTTAGTTTAAAATAATGTCTATTCTTGTTTTTAAATTAGAATTCTTGCAAAGGCAATTTCTCTTACCCAATTGGCAAATTTATTGGATCATTTAAACTTTTTTTCCTCAGGAATGTTTTACTTTTTTCTAGACGGCTTTTTTTTTCCAAAGTAGAATTTATTCATTATCAGGGTAAAATGCAAAGTTCTATTGTTCATTAGCCTAAGAAATGTGTAATACCTGCTAAAGTAGGTAATAAAAAAGGAATACTATCATATTTTTTGTCTTTTTAATGTTGTTAAAGCACTGATCTAAAAAAAATCTTCAAAATATGACTAAATGTGAAATATTTAGAATGTTGTTTGTAAATCCTGTGTGGAGTGTCAATTTATGAGAAACACAAATTGAAATATATGAATGAAAATAGAAAGTTCAACAAAACTCGTCTCTATAAATACATTTCCTTGAAAATAATTACATTCAGATCAAAAGCTTTATTTTTCTTGAACTTTAATTTTGTGAGTTAAACTTCCATCCATCCATTAATCCATTGAGTTTCTTCTGGTAAACCACCACTAACTCGATTATTGCTAAATTCATTCAGTAGATGTTACGTTGTTTCTAAAAACTGCTTCTGTTTTTAAGCAAGTGAGCTAAACTGAGGGAAGAAATAAAATAAAATAAAGATTGGTGGGTTTAGGATTAAGTTTAAACTTTAAGATGTTGACCCAGAAGCAAAGATACTGAATGTCCTTTGAGAAAAAAAAAAATATTTTCCTCTGGAGTCCAAACAGCTGCTTGGGTCCCCTTGAATGAGATTTAATGGATCTTTATCCAGAGTTCCCTGAAGGATTCGGTGCTAACAAAGTCTGTTTCAGTCTTTGGTGACAGTCTGGGCGAGGAAAACAGTTCTTTACCAAACCTAATTTCTCTAAAAAGAAAAAAAAAAGGCAGTGGACTTCATTATGTTTCTGTTTTTGAGTTTTTCATTACTGCTAATGTTTGCCATTTGTATCATTTCTATCTGGTACTGATCCAAACGATGTGTTTAGAGGGAATTATCTATCCCTGAAATTTATGGGGTGCACTATAAAAAAGTGTTAAAATATAATAAAATGAAAACAAATAAGAAGAAAGTGCTGCTCTGAACTAGAATATTAAAAAATAGTTCTTTGTATAGGAGCAATATAATCAAAGCATTTCACTATAAGTAATGTCAGAAAATTCTCTAAAACATCTTTAAAATTGAAATGCTTCCTTCATAATCAGGGTAACTTAACTGAACCTGTTCCATCTTTAAATTACATGATCTTTTTACACTGAAATGACTTTTTTTCACTAATAGCTACTGTTAATATTTGCTCATGAACTGCAGAAATCTGAGTCAGACGATGAATAACACAGAGGCTGCAGGGTAATGTTTGCTTGTTAGACAAAGCTCAGCGCTTCCAAGTTTCGGAACAATGTGTGTGAGGCTTTTAACCTTTGGAAAAATGAGGTCGCGAGCTTTTTTGTACGATTCCACACAGTCTGCGGCGGATTCTCACAGAAAGAAAACCAGCCGGATACGCTCACAAAACTATTTTTCTGGTTCAAGATAAGATAAGATACAAACTCTAACCTCATTGGAAGATTTTATTTAACTATGCAACAAAAGAATCTGCCAAGGGGGTAAGAAAAATTGACTTACCAAGAATTGTTATTTTAAGAAAAATTCTAGTGGCCAAGACATGTTTACTCAAGCTATTGAATATTTGTCTTGATAAGATTCCGTTTTTGGAATATTTGTGGCAAAAAAAAATCAGACAAGTCCAAGGACTTGTCACGCTTCCAGAAGTAGCTCTAATTTCCATATTTTACTGAACAATTTGTTACATTTATTCAACTGCATTTCTTTAAAAGCACTTATGATGAGTCTTTTTTGATAATTATCCAAAACTGAAGCTTTAAAAAGCAATGTTTTTAATGTTTGTAGAGAAGAAAGGAACAGAAGAGACAATGTCAGTGAAACAGCAGTAAAATGAAGGAACGCAGAGCATCTTTGTGCTGACAAAAATGCAAATTACAAAGTTTCAGCTTTTTCCTGAACTCAAAAGAATTCTCTTTTGGTAGGAGTTCAGAAGAAGGAAATGAGTGCAGCCTGTTGATGACGAGACAAGAAATTTGGAAGTGATATTTGAAAAAGACACTTGCACCTGCACCTGCACCCTAGCAGACAAACACTCAAGTGTGCGTCTAAGGAAGGGTGGCACTGTGTCACGCACAAACAATAGGTCCTGACAGCTCTCTCCAGCAGAGCCTGGCCTGTCAGCTGCCATCGCTCTGGGAATTCTGTGCCTGTTCTCGTGTGCATGCTTGCGCTCCATTGCGTGTAAAGTGACACAGTCTGTGATAATGATCCAAAGTGAAGTCTAGAGTCTGACTCACCTCCGCTTCAGTGGCCGACGCTCTGAGCCCACTCTGAACACTAAGCGAGTCTTACTCTGGGCAGTTGGTTGGGGTAATCCCTTCAGCCATCCGCTCCTGTCTGCCTCTTTACTATTTTATTCGACATTTCAGGTGTTACCAAAGTCCTAAAAGCCTTTGTAGGTTCTGCTTGCATTTTTATTTTTAAGAAAAGCCCCACATTTGCTACCTTTTCTATAAACTATAAAAAAATCTGGGAGCCTAAACAGACAAAAAAAAGCATTTATTTTAACGCTTCTTATCAAATTTTCAAATAAAATTTATTTAATAATTAAGTTATTTGAATGATCCATATTGTCGTTATTAATTTGCAGCCAAAAAGTGCTTTAAAATGTTGAATTTTGCTTCTTTAGATGAAATTATAAGAATATAAATGAATAAAAATATCAAAGTTAGGTATTTAACGTTGGAAACTCCAAATATGATCTTAATATATGATGCAAAAGTTTCAGGAAGTAGTATAGGTTGGATTTACCCTGCACACAACAGATAATCACATACCAAAAAGCCCTGCCACAGGGGGTCCAGGGTGTACACGTCCTTCGCCCAACAGTAGCCACGATAGGCTACCAGCAACCCCATGACCCCGAAAGGGATTCAGCAGGTTAAGAGGATACACAAATGAAAATATCCAAAAAAAATGTCATTTCAACTAGAGGAACGTTAATTTTCCTATGTATGCATGTCTGGAGTTTGGGGAGGGGTTTCCTCATACAAAACTCAAGGGTCCTCGATGGAGCAGGTTTTTCCACACCTTTAGGATGACCTTCCACACTGATGGAATTCCGACTGTGAGGAAGCTCTTATCACCCGTCATTCGTGCTGAACCTCACTAATGCTCTTGTGACTGAAACGGAGAAAGCCCCGGCGGTCAGGTTCAAACCAGATGAACTGCTTTAAGACAGATGAGTGCAGGCTGTTTCAGCAGCAGATCTGTTCACTCTGCATCTTTTCTAAATCGGGTTTACACAATCCTGCAGGTTTCCTGAGTGACAGATGAGATCATTTTTAATTTTTAAACCCCTCTGTGCTCATCTTGTCCTTCAGAGATGCTCGTGGATGGCTGTCATCTCCAATACTGACCACTCACCACATATCTGTCACTTATGGATGGACGTAAGACAGGCTGAATTTCATTCAGTCAAGAAATGAGTGCTTTGCTGCTGGGCACTAACTGCTTCCACTTTAGGGCACGAGCTGAGAGAGTTTGAGTTTTGTGAAGCATATATGCAAATTCTCACCTTCCCTATATAAATTTTAATCAGGCCATCATCAGATTGTGGTGAAACCAATGTGCAGAAAGCCATCAGGACGTGTCAGTTTTTATAACCACTCAGAAAAGAAGTGAAGCGCGGACACATGTCAGGCTCCTCCAGTCGCTCAACAGTTCTCGTATTCATCATTTTGGATGTGGAGATCTGAGTGACTTTGACAACTGGAACGTCCTCGTACTTCAGGAGGGAAGACTTCAGAGCATATTTTCAGCTCAAGCTTGAACTCGTTTGAACCAATTTAAGCCAGAAAAGCAAAAGGTATAAAAACACTTTTGCATAAATAAGATTTGAAAGCCGAATATGCTTTGACTGTTTTCCAAACCTCTTCTATTTTGCATAATTTATCATGCAAAACTTGTTATCTATCACAGCATGACCAGCAGTCAGAGGAATAAATGAAGGAATGGATGAAAATATTTCCCCAATGGAGTCCTTCTGAGCAGGGCGGCTTTGGAGTTCAGTGTTGGCTCGCTGGGCCGGCGCTGAAGCGGAGGTGAGTCAGACTCCAGACTTCGCTCAGGATCACCGTCACTGCAGGAGTGCTGCTTCACAGAGGAAACTCACGCGGGGCAGAAAGGGGGACAAATCCACCTGCATTTGATTTCACTTGTGAACTTTAGCACAAAAATATTTTTCAAGACCGTGTCTAAAGGAGTTGTGGGGAAAATATGACGCATGTAAGCTCGCTTTTTTTCTCCCCCCTCCATCTTAAGACAAATATTTTGGTGCTAATGCTTCATGAATATAGGTTATTTTAAATATAAATCTAAAAAAAAACACTTCCAGGAACATTTGCCTCATTTAGGCTCCATTTTGGCTCGTCACCTTGGCCATTTTTCTTTTTTAAAAGACACACTTCGATTAAAATCCTTTTTGTAGTGTTTTTAACATGTTCTTGCATTTTCTTTTGATAGGGGACATATGTAAAGAAAATTAGGATTAAAAATGCATTTCTGAGCATTTCTTTATTGGAATCATTGTGGATCAGGAGCTGACGTAAAAATGCCGTTGGAAAAAGCTTGTGTGACGTAGAAGTTTTGATTGTACTGGTAATGTTAGCATGTGGTTGTGAGGGACTGTAACCAAGTGGGAGGGCATGTAAACAGATGAATGACTGAATGCCAATAGTCCCGCCCACAACTCATAGGTTTCTAACAGACTCCTGCCACTCTGCAGAAAATATGTTCTAGAAAACAACAGTTTGTGTTCTGTTTTTTATTTTGGCTAAAAATGTCAATCTTTCAGAACTTTTACATTTTTGTCGTCCATGTTGAGCTCTGAGGTCTGAAGATCTTACTTTTAACGGTTCCCGGGACTCGGATTCTGACTATCGGGGACAGAGCCTTTTCAGCTGCAGCTCCCAATGTTCTCCCCTTTTCTGTGAGGTCTGCCAGTTCCCTCAGTGATTTTAAGTTACTTTAAAAACTCATCTTTTTATTCAGGCTTTTAACTCCAGTGAGCAGATGTAGTGGGCCAGCTTGTTAACTTTTATTGTTGCTGTTGTCTAATTGATTTTATTGTTATTGTTTCTTTTATTGCTAAGTGATTTTAGTTGACTTTGTGTTCAGCACTTTGGTTGCTTACGCTTTTATAAGTGCAATGCAAATAACAAATTGATAATCATCATTAAAAGACCTCTGGGAATGCTTTAAAATAGATCAAAAGATGATCAGAGTGGGTCTTTAAGAGAAACTTATGGGTACAAAAATCTCTCTTGTTTTTATTTCTCAAGGTTACAGCTTTAGAATGGCAGTGTAAGTCTCAGTGAGATAGACGTTGTGACTTAAATAAAGTGCAATCAGAAAGGTGGTCACGTAATGAGACAAAACCCTTTGTAAGATCTGAAATTGCTACCTAGGAGTTTGCCTGTGACGATCTTTAGAAGGCTTATGAAGTAGTTGTGGCTCTTTTTTTATTTGTTTTCCTTTTGCTTTTCTTTGCTTATCTATGCTTGTATCCATCTTGAATAGAAGACCCCCTTGAAAACGAAAATGCTTCATCTTAAGGGGCCGATTTTTTAAATCTATTTAAATTAAAAAAAAAAAAAAAAAAAAAAAAGATGACTCTTTGGAGTTTCACAGTATTTGCGCAAACCCAGGATGTAGTCTGTCCCTCAACTTTCATGGTGCAAAAGCCGCTAGGACCACTACTCATTGTAAATCGTTTGTGAACTAGAAACAGGAGGAATGCTTACATTTTTTTCATAGCTGTTCAGACAAATGTAACAATTATCCCTACATATTGTATTCTGCTTCTTTAGGTACTTGTTACTAACATAGTGACAGATATCTCAGTAGAGGTCTGACTGAGTTCATTCTTCTCCAAGTTTTTCAGTGTTTTTATCTACAAATGCAAATATATTCACTGCAAACACAAAGCTGGAAATGTGCCACTCTTCATCAGCAGTCAAAGACAGGAGTAAATGTCCTTGTCAGAGCTGATGTGTGACAAAAACAACAGACAGTGAGACCACAGAAAAAGGTTTGAGCTGTCGGAGTATGTGGAGAGATTTTGTGTTTGTCTGGATGGCTTTCTTTGGAGCACAATGTGTGGGGGGATTGGCTTCAGCCCCTCTGTGACCTTCAGGAGGGTGAGCGAGTTCGCTCAATTAATTAAGAAATATCCAAGGGCAGTTTTGGCTGCAGAAGATCTCAAACCGAGCTCTCCTATATGTGAAGCATCTTGTGTTGTTGCTTTATAAAGAAACCTGCAGTGCAGATTTCCAGACGTTACTGTGCAGGATTTTTTTTTTCAAAATGTAAAAGGTTTTTAGATTACAATTTTAAAACTCTAGTGCAGTGCTTCCCCTGACAACCTGAATGAAAGCTGCGGACTGGATGCAGCTCAATTCCAGAGAAGACACTGAAAAACAAGGGACTTAAAAAAAAAAAAAGATAGCCTGAAGGAGGCGTCTGCTTCAGTTTCCATTACTGCCCTGAATCAATATGGCTAAAAATAAAAGCAGCAGGACTCTGATCTGCATCTGATGAAGACCGCACAGGCTGAGCATCACATCAGATGCAACCTAAATTATCCAACCTGCACTTGTTTATGTGGAAATCAAGCTGCCATCTGCCAAACTGAGAGCGTTCTTTACTCTGTCGGAGATTCTCACTCTGTCGCTGTTTGCTGCCAATGAAACCCAGGAGCAAAAACAAGCGTGTGCTCGGTAATGGATCGTTTCACAGCTCAAACAGCACAAACAAATGTCCGTATAATGTGCAGATGTTGACATTCATATCCTCATAAAGGTAACAAACATTTGAACAGCTCTGACTGTAATGAGTTTCCGTTTCATGGTCTTTATTTGACTGAAAGCTCATTGCTCACGGAGCCATCACATCATCACAAAACGCTAATATCTCAAAATTAGCTTAATGTATAAAAAGTTTTAAAATATACATTCATATGACAGCTGGAACTTGCTACCCTCGACCAAAAATGTGTGTTTCAACAGCTTTAGGTACAGAATAGAACCACGGACGGTGATCAGTCATTCTACTGTTCTGATGTTGACCAACATCCCAGCAGCTTAATACTCTGTTGCAGACCTAATAATGATGATTTGAAGCCAACAAGGCAATATTATCCAGTAAGCTACGAAAACAGATGGCAACAATGACTCAGCATCTTCACACTTCACAAACTCACAATGCTTTGCCAGCTAGTCTGAGGGCTGTGACCTTTGACTGGCTGATTGGAACCACCAACCCCAGTGTGTCATGACTGTGGAACATGAATGTCGCTCTGTTCCTTCTAAATTAGAGGTTCCATTATTGGTCTTTCCTACCAAAAACTGTGACCAAAAAAAGTTGGATTAGATGGAGGCAAAACTCACAAGGTTTTAAGAAGAAAAGACATCACATTTATAGTGTAGTGACATTTTTTGTGTAACAAGATTAGCTACTTCAGAAATGTGAGGATTGTGCTTTTTGATGTCTTCAATTCTGTTAGTTGTCCTCAGTCCTATTTAAGTGTCTGTTTTTCAGTTCTACATTATCAGGCCATCTTCTTTGTCATCTTTTTTGTTGCTGCCTTGGTTTTTGTCATGTTTGGGTTTATTTATTAAAAGTTTCAGCTCCAATGCCCGGTCCCCTTCATTTTGGGTCCTACACCACCAGTTCCTGACAAAAAGCTTAAAAATAAATTGTGTCTTAAAGTCTGTCAATTTTCTTGTCTAACTGAGCGTTTAATTAGACTTTCTGTGCTGCCGTTTCAGAATTCAGCTCATTTAGACTAGCATGGACTCAATCCAATTGAGTGAGAAATACTAAAGCAAGCATTTCTGCTTTCACCTTCCATTCCTAAGTGCCTTTCGCAGCTGCTTCTATCATGGGGATTTGATCCAAAACAGGTATAAACTAAATAAGCGTAAAAACATAAGACTTTGTTTATATCATTAAACCCCTGTTCCCAACTCCTTAGCATTTTCCATTTTTCTTGATTTATGCATCTTCAGATTGGTACTCCAACTTTCCTTTTGTATCTCTTCCACAACTTTGTTTATCTTGTTTCTTCCTTTCATTGGTCTGTTGTTTAGTTTGACCACTCACACTGTCGTTAATGGCATCAAGGTTCATTTGCAAGCTCACCAGGGCCCTTGTTTTCAGATGAACCAAAATTGACGCTTTAACTCCATTGTAGACATTATTTCGACCACAGTAACTCTTTGATTGTTGACACAATTAACGTAAATTCTGCGGATTCTGAAGCGTGTTAATCAGACTTACACTGTTGTGCAACACTTTACAGTAGTGAATTGGTAAAGCAAACAATGTGTATCAGGTGATTCGGTCACAGAGAGAAGCAGCTTTGCACCAGTATGCAAAGATGATTGATCGCGTAAACGGTCAAAGAGTTACGGTATGTCAAAGAGCAGGTTATTTACATCTCACTGGTGACATCTCAATTGTTTGAGGGTTAAATCAACACTTCCCAACAAACTCTGGTGCAGCCCAAAGTGAGGTTCTAAGGCTTTGCTATAAGGAATCATCATCTGTGATTGCAAATACTGCAATGTTCAGGCTTCTAAGAAGAAGAAGAAGAAGAAGAAAACGCAGCAGGAAATGTTTCACTTTGGTCATTTCCGTAAGTATGTGTTTTTGGCATCGCTTTCAAAGCCAGCTTGCAGAGAGTGGAGGCACAGACTGCCTGGAAGCCTCTCTACATAAAAGTCCTGTTGTCTGAGTGTTGAGAGCTGCAGCAAGCATGAGCTCTACTCAAAGCGAAGGACAATCTGAGGTAATAACAGGCAGTGATGATTTGGTTAAACAGCACTCTGCTGGAAACAGCTGTAGGAAGAGATCGAGTTTGGAATGATCAAACCACCACCATAAAGCAGAATCGCTGCAATAATTGAGAATACAGGAACAACTTTAGCTAAACGTGGCTTCTCGTTAGCAGAACAACAAATGTCTGCTGAGCAGAGATGTGCGAAAGCCACTGTCCAATATTTACAGTAACATGCTGTTCGTCCGTCTCTCATTGACCTCCCTCTTTACCCACATCTATTTTTAGCAGCACTCACACTCACTCAGCCCCAATATAAGAATAGCTTCTCCTCACAGAAAACACAGCTGGAAATATTCTGCAGGCGAGAAGAGGAAGGAAAAGGGGACTGGGGTCACGCAGCTCTTCTTCAACACCAGCAGCCCTTTTACTTAACCCTACTGAGGTATTTAGTGCATTCACATCGAGAGCTCAAACAAGTTGCTTTTAAACCAACACTGTTTAGAATTTTTTTGAAGTATGCATTCAAATTTCTCAAAAAAAAGGGTTTTCCTGTTCTTTCTCTCCTTGATCTTGATAGAAACATTCAAAGGAAAGAAAATGAGAAAAATGTGGGAGGTCAAAGGAAAAACCATCTCAGTCAATTTGGATTTTAAGAATAATGTGTATTATGGCAGACATTTGTTTAGTGTCAAACAGAACAAGAATGCTCCTTTACTATATATCTGTGTAAATGTATATATTTTCAATTTGCACCAAGCTTTTGTCTTTTTTTCAGCTAAAGAAATTGCTCCAACCCCTATCATTAACTTTTTACTGGTTCAATACTGTTCAAACCCACCGTATTAGCAAATTTAAAAACCAGGACAAAGAGGTGTGGTCTTTAAGACTGAAGATAGTATGGTCCCAATAACAAAATATGTATTAGACACAGCTGAATTGTACTAAACTCTGGGAACTGTGGAAGGGATCAATGTTTCTTCAGAAATTACACACATTCTGTTCCTGGATAAAGCTTTTTATTTATTTGCCACTGAGAAATGTACATTTTTCTCTCTTACTATCCCAAAAAATAACATTTTAAAAGGTATTTTTAACATTTTCTGAGTATTCTAAACATTCAATGGCAATTTTATACAAGCAATAATACATGGGGGGAGGTAATACTTACAACTAATTGTTTCAAGTTTTTGTAGGCATGGGCAAGAACCAATACCATTACTACCATTATACCATGCCAATACCTTCAATGTGATGGCCCACAATAATCAATAAATAATTGTAAGATATTTAAATAACTGAAAACCAAAAAATTACAATAAATAATAATTAAAAAATGAATAAAATAAAAGATCAAAAAAATAAAGATGGACAAACAGACAAATAGAGCCTCAACAGAGCACAAACCAGTGTCCTGCTTACGCCTGTCCCAAGTCCAACAAATGCAGAGTAGTGTTAGGAAGAGCATTCAAAATAAAAGTTATGAGACATATCAAATAGATCAAAGGAGATGTAAATTGATATATTCGCTGATATTATGATAGCAGGGTTTTCTATGAATCTTAGGGGCTCGGAAGGAAACTCTCTGCACACTTCAACCCCACCTCCACCCCGATGTCGTAGTTACGCATAAATCAAACAATCATTTTTTACAGCACAAAACCGAAATCTCGTCAAAACCCTTTGGCCCAGACTCTTGACGGACAACACTGATGAATGACAAATGCAAGAAACACTTAAGAATGACATTTATCACGCAGGTATTAAGACCAAAAAACATACATGGACAATGCACAAATTGTATGTAGCAACAGTGTGACACAGCCTTCATTTCAGACTGACCAGGGTTAACGTTTACAGTCCAGGTGAGCTTTCCCACCTGTAAACAAAAGGGACTATCCATGGAAATGGAGAACATAGCTTTAAAAACAAATTCAAAGGCCAATCAAACCAAACAATCATTTTAAAGTTAATTGATAAATTCTTTAAGTATTCCCAATTTGGTTTGTATACCTTTTTTGAATTATTACATTATTTTTAAGCTGCATCTTACTTTATGCATCAACACTTGAGGTAACATGAAACATGACTTTCTTCAAGGCAGAAAAAAAGTGCTGTTCCTCAGGTCAAGAGTGACTCTGGAGTGCGCTCCAATCTTCCACTTTAGAGCTCTTTATAGCCTGTCATTTAAGAGATCATAGGTGGAGGTAGAGGCAAAGGTTAGAGCCAAAGGGTTGTAGCCAGATATCTAAACCCCGTCCTCACTGTGAGGATCCTTAATAACACTCTTAAAGCATGGAAAAGTCATTGAAACAAAATGCAGACAAGCATAGATTTCTTTATTACGGTCATTTTGTTTCAAATTACTTGCTCCCAGAATTTGACTCCTTGTGCTTTAGAGCTTTTCCAGAAACACCAAGTGAGAATCCATCAAGGAATGTTAAGCTGCAGTGGTATATAAGAGAAATATCTACTTGCAGTGAGCTGTCTCTGAATTAGGTCATGTTCAAAGTGCAGGGTCTGAAGTAATTAATTTGAAAAACAAATAATACAATACGCTTTAAACTACGTATTTCTGACTGTGCATATTATGAACTAATGGAAAAAAGGTGGAGGTGAGCAGAGGAGAACATGGGAACATTTTTTCTTCACAAAAACATGTTTTGCACCAACCTCCAGTTCATCCTTTGTCCACCACCTCAAACCAATGACACCCAAAGGTCACACTTTCCTTCTCAGCTGCTATTTTTGTTCATGAAGAATAGACAAAGCTTTGCTGTGGTGCATTTGCATGGGGGAATGAGAAGCCATGACACCTGCTATTTGCTAAGAACTCAGGCAACGAGGATGCTTCCTTGAGCACTTCTGAGGAAGACCCAGTTTTAAGCATGTTTAAATTAAACTTAATTAGATTTAGGCGTAGGGTGTATTCAGACTGGACACATTTGGTTTGCTTAAAGTGAACCAGAGTTTAATTTCTCCCGATAATCTGGAAAGGTTTTTTAGTCTGAATACACCCAAGCAGGCAGGTCCGGGACCCAGACCCGCTCTCCGACCCATTTTATGAGGTTGTCTTGGTATGTTTTCCAATGAAACTGAACTTCGGTTTGCTCTGAAATTCCTCAGTCGGAATGCACTCCGTGCTTAAGTGGAACAACTGGACCAAAATGGCCACTGTGGCAGGGCTTAACGTAACGTAAACAGAGAGCCGCTGACAAATGTGGCGAAGTGATTCAACAGCCACTCATGACACGTTCAAAATTGATAGGTGAAATAAAAAGTTTGAATAAGTGAACTATCCCAAAAAGGATTGCAAAGCGTAGAACTTCCATAATTTCCACCTCTCGTTGCTTTTTGCCTTGACCTCTATCCCTGGCTAATGACTGAAAAGATCTGTAGTCGCGTGGTTTTGTTTACAGGCTTTAGTTTGAAACAGACATCTCCAGTAGACGCCACTCTGAATACAGACCAAATTAAGCGGACTTGGTCCTGACTGAGAGACTTCTCCAGTCTGAATACACGCTTATAGACATGAAAATGTTTGTTTTCATCTTCAGAGACTCTTGCACCTCTGCAACATGCGTTCAAGTGACCACTTCCAATGAAAAATCTGTGTAAATGCATGTAAATAAGCATCTCAAAGTTCCACATTCAAAACACTCAGGGATGCGTTAGTATGGAGTCATGACAGTCCAGTGTGAACAGCATATACTAAAATTGCGTTCAAGAACCCACATTCAGCGTATTCTTGAATGAGCATCACATGCCAGGTGTAGCATTAGATGTTTAATGACTTAATGTCTTAAACTGAACTGTGTTTTGTAGGAAAAAGCTTTTTTGTTTTCCATTTAGTCATAAATGTCTATTTATTGGTACAAAAATTTCTAATTTTACATCTCAAGTTCTTCAACAAAAGCAAAGTCTTCCTGATAAAGATGCAAGACAAGACTTCCTCTGAAACTCACACAGAAGGAATAATGTCATTTGCAGATCAGCATCCTTCTTTTGAAGCTTCTTGCTCTCTCAAATTTCCTCAGCTGAACCCAGAAAGGGGACATGATTGATCTACAGGCCATGGTGGACATCCCATTAAAGGTATCCAACAGTTAAAAACATGTTTGTGTTGTCCAACCACACCCCAATAAATAGTCTACGTTTTTCTAAGTGCACAAAAATCCCTCTCTTTATGGGAATACTCTCTTGCAGGAGTCAATACTTATGTGAAACTTTTTTAAAAGCACAATGAAAGTGCAATCAAATAAAGTGATTCAAGTGTTGTGTATGTGGTTGTGACAGATGCAGAACTGAAACAAAAACTAACAAAACTGTTTAATTTCTCTGTAGATGAAACTATTAAGGATCATGAACAAGGTGGAGCAGAAGGCTCCCTTGGCTTTTCAGAAATGACCCAAATGTTCAAAAGCAGACCCAAATCACACCTGAGTTCACCATCCAGCTTCTGAGTCATCCTGCTCGAGTCAGCCTGAAAGCCGCGCGAGCGTGTGTCAGAGAAGCCCTGTGCGCGCTGCTTGCATCCTCAATTTATTACGTCGCTCCATGACGCACAGTAAAGAGACAAGAGGAAGAGGATGGAGGGAAAGGAGGAGGCAGGAAACGGGGGGAAGAGAGGGGATTATCTCAGACACCCAGCATGCAATGACCTTAGTTTCATGTCAAGGCGGGGGTCTCTCTCCTCTCCGTCCCTGTGTCGCGCACACACGGCCCCGGTATTCATCCATGTGGACGCGCACACGTCAAGCCGCATCTTATTCCGCTCACATCCTCGCCGCCTGTCTGTCCTGCCTCCCCCTCCGCGTCTCTCCACACCCATCCCTCTGTCCACGTCTTTTGTCAGGATGAAGAAACATACACAACATGCAAAAAAAGTGCAGCGGCTGCGCCGCAACTCCGCGCGGAAGTACCACGGTTCAGCCACGCATTCCGCTGCCTTTCACTCCCCGCACGCATGCACGCACGCACGCACGCACGCGTCCCTGCACATCACCGTGAGGCGGCGTGTCCTTACTGATCGTCCGGGATCCTATGCAGCCCATGTTGTCCTACAGACGCTCGTGCAGCTGGGGGGGAATAAAATCCATCAGTCCAGCGGGCATCTCCCCCAATCTCGTTGTCTTCCTCTCCCGTGTTCTCCACCCTGTCCTCCTGTCCTCTTTACCTCTGTACGTGAGAAGCGGAGGAGAGGGTGTGTGTGTGTGAGAGAGAGAGAGAGCGAGCGTGTCATCCACGTCGCTTTCTCTCCCCCTCCGCCGCTCCGGCGTCCCCCTCCGGTCTCTGGAAGTCAGAGGAGCCAGGCTCTGCAAACTCACTCTGACGCGTCCAAGTTTACTCTTTAGTGCGACCCAAAGGTAAACTGAATGTCACCTGGGAGGACCTGGGTCAGCATCCAGAAAAAGGTCAAACATCACTGGTCACTTATCAAACATCCACAAAATAGATCATGAAATGAAAGCAGGATGAAAACAAAAGCTTCACACCTGCTTGGTTTTAATGGATGGGAGTCCTTGGACTTTTGTTTCCCCCAAATTTTCAGTCTGGAATTCTGAATCCATCCAAGTGGATCCTAGTCCGGGACCAAGAACCGCCCTGAGACCCACCTTACGTGGTGGTCTTGGTTCGTTTCCAATCGGACTGAACTTCGGTTCGCTCTGAGTTTCTTCAGTCTGAAAACGCCTCGTGCTCAGAGCGGAACAACCGAACCAAAACGGCAACCGTAGCCGGTAAACAGAGAGCCGCTGACAAACGTGGAGCAGCAATTGCAACAGGAACTCATTAAAATGTGTTTGGATGAATGCTACACAAAGCTTCTCACACTGTTTTCTCAAAAATCTAAATGTCATAAACAATAATCAGCATACCTTCATAGCCAACATTTCCTCAGTAACCGCCTTGCAGCATGTCTTCGCCGTATCAAAAGGACCAAGTGAAAAGTTTCGTACCTCACGTACCCAATTCAAAATTGGTCAGCAAAATAAATTTGGAATAAGTGAACAATCCCACAAAGATTGCAATGTGCAGGACTTCCTCTCTTTGCTTTGCCCCGCCTTTGTAATTCCTGGCCAATGACTGATGAGATCTTTAAGTACTACATTTTGTTAGCAGGATTTAGTTTGAAACAGAAATTCTCAGTAGATGCCAGTACAGACCAAATGCAAGGTTCAGGGCTTGATCAGGACAAAATTAAGCAGACTCAGCCCACTGTGAATCACACTGGAAAAGTCTGTTGGTCTGGATCGAGTCCTGAACCTTGAATTTGGCCTGTATTCAGACTGCCGTCAAGAGCATGGGTTTCAAATCGAGGCTTGTAAAAAAAGCACACAACTAAAGATGGACACACTCTTATCAAGAATAACGAGGGCGGGGCAAAGCAATGAGAGAAAGAATGATGGAAGTTCTAAGTTTTGCAATCCATATTAAATAGTTCACTTAGGCCAAATCCAAATTCTTATCCCTCCAATTGTAGAAGCATTTGAATGGAGAGGAGTGTGTGAAATTGTTTTTTAAGGGTAGAACAAAGAAATTTCAAGTTCTGTATCCCTCCACCAGTAGGGAGAGCCACGTTGCGCTGTGCCGTGGAGGAGAAATGCATTTCTTCACGTGGGTGTCCTCTGAAGCATTTAAATGTAAGCAATGACCCGTTTTAGCATGACTTTTTAAATGTATAAAACTGATGTGTTTTTTCTGAGCGCTGGAATCTACGCGATAATGTAGATGACTGTCGAATGTTGATGACGTCAGCGAGGGGTAGTGGCAGTTTGGCCATCCGAATTCAAAGACACTATTTTTCCATAACTCTCCGTTTGGAGTGCTAAATGTAGGGGTAAGGGGGAAGCCAAAGGAGTAAGGAGTAGGGTAAGAATGTTTTGATGTCACAAACGCGTGACACCAATTCAGGCAACAAGTCGAGGATAAGAGCTTCCTTCACAGGTCTGTGAGGGACAGAATTCTTGTTTGTTGAAGCTAAATTCTTAATTTTTGCATCATTGTACAAATAATTTATTTAAAAATCATGCAATGTGATTCCCATCTTCTCTTTAACATTGTGTCTCTCTCAGCTGAAGTGTAACTTTGATGAACATTATAGATTTCTATCAGCTTTTTTAGTGGCACAACTTGTAGAACCAGGGACTCTAATCTTTCCTCACTGTGTTTATTGCTCAGGAAGTTCAAGTTTACACAAAAAAACTACAGAAAAATATATTTTATTTTAAAAAATGAATGTTGCATGGACAAAAATTGGGCAAAAAAAGCTATTCTGTGGTTTTAAACCATTTTTTTACTTTCAAAACCAGAAGTGAACATTAAACTCTGGTATCTGTTCCATTTCATAATGCTGTCATGGTTTCAACAGAGAGTTGCCTTCTGCAGCCACAGGCTGATGCAACTGCTGCCATCACCTCGCTCAAGGCCAACTGTGACACGGAAACACAAGAAAAGTCACACTCACATTCACTTGCATTTTTGAAGGAATGCTCCGGCGCCCTGCGTTTTCCAAATATTTACTGTCGATAGCAGTGTTGCTGAAGTGAAATATTAGCAAATTTGTAAGAAAATACTAAAAACCAAGAACCTTTGAGCGCAAAAAAATTCTGATCCTTAAGCTTGTTCTTCTGTGAAAAAGGCACATGAACATAATACTGCCCAGCAGCCCAGAGTGTTTGTTGTCACGGCAACCTGCACAGATGTCGAGTTGAATAGTCTTCTGATTGTTGCCAGGTTTTAACAAAGGCAGCACAAACTGACCCATAGGAATTTCATCTGTGAAGGACCTAATCATGAATTTTCCATCATTCCCTCCTGCTGTGTTTGCCCAAATACTCAATTATGCCAACATTTAGAACAACGTTTCCTGAAATTATAGAAAGGGAGTGCTGACTTATTCGGTGTTTGAGTGATTTCTGCTTTTTTTTATTTAAAGTTTTATTTTTTTAGGGAAAATAACGTAGTTAAAAAAATATTTCAAATGTATTGAATAAAAATGCTTAAAAAACTGTCTTTAAAATTGCAACAGTCCTTGACAAACAATTCCATTAGATTAGGAAGCACGCCCCTTCTTTTCTCAATTATGTTCTAACCCACCTGCCTGTCAAGGTCCTTTGAGAGGCTCATCTTTAGGACGGTGATAGACTCTCCTGTCTTTTCCAGACCAGTGATTACAGTGGTAGAGCACTCATGGCAATTACTGACAAAATAAGCCTTTTCCTTTCTAGTAAAAAAAAACCTCTTTCTTTTGAGCCGTTGATTCAGTAATCTCACATTTTGAGACCTTTCATTATGATACCAGAGAATGAATAAGTCAATCAGTTATGAGGCACAGCTGGTTTAATTGTAGATTTCTAGTTCTAAATCAAACTCAGCTGCTTTTGTTATTTTATTGTGTTCAAGACTGATTTTGATGTCATGTCACTCTTTTGTCTCTTTTTTTCCTGTTCAGTTTTGTCGTATTTAAGTTTGTTTTGATTATGTTTAGGTTCAAGCTTAGCTTTCTTGTATGTATATTTAACCTTGTAAAGCCTGCAATATCAGTTATTGGGGAAAAAACTTTTTGGGGAATTAGAATGTTTTATAAACCCTTAGTGGCTGCACGGTGGTGCAGTGGTTAGCGCTCCTGCCTCTCAGCAAGAAGGTTCCCGGTTCAAGCCCTGGCTGGGGGACCTTTCTGTGTGGAGTTTGCATGTTCTCCCCGTGCATGCGTGGGTTTTCTCCGGGTACTCCGGCTTCTTCCCACCGTCCAAAAACATGCTTCATAGGTTAATTGGTTACTCTAAATTGTCCCTAGGTGTGAATGTGAGTGTGTATGGGTGTGTGATTGTGGCCCCTGCGACAGACTGGCGACCAGTCCAGGGGTGTACCCTGCCTTCGCCCATGAGTAGCCGGGTTAGGCTCCGGCAACCCCGTGACCCCGAAAGGGATAAAGCGGTTTGGAAAATGGATGGATGGATGGATGGATGGATGGATATAAACCCTTAAATGAAAAACAAAATAATTTTTTGCAATAAGATATGGATCATATCAATTAGGATATAATGTGTAATCTGGTTATGTTTTACTCACAAAAATGATAGTTTAAGATGAAAAAAATGACATGAGTGTTTGCGGAAAAAGCACCTTATATGACATTAGATAGACACGTTTTTAACAGGATGTAACACTATTATAATAATTGATCAACAAATTCTTTCAATACAACAAGTAATCATTGAAATAAAACGAATCATCCTCACCAAAAAGTTTTGAAAATTACCATACATTTTTCTGCCGAAAGTGTTTGAGATTTCATTCAAGCAGCCATTTTGAAATGATCAGGAAAAGCCTTACTACTGCCCCTAGTGGAATGATGATGAACTGCAGGGCAGAAAACATGGTTAAACAGAGTGGGCTTTTAATAAAGTTTGAGTCATTCTAATGAAATAGGGGTATCAGAATTGTCTGTATGACATATATGAAGGGGTATTAGGGGTAAAGGTAATTTACTAAAGTCTCTGCAGGTTTTTATCTGTTACTTTTATCGCTCATCACTCTTTAGCCTAACAAGGTGATGCAAGACATTTATATTTTGAATTTTTCACCAGAAACGATTTAAATTCATTTTTTATGTTAGTTTGGTAAAGCAAACAGGAAACCTATAGAGGAGACATCACCAAGGGAAGAAAAGGGCGGGATTGTAGGGATGGTCACTGAAGTACAACACTTGACACTTTATTTCTTTCATTTAAATAATTAAGAGATCAATTAAATTGAGTTCTTCATAAGTTTTGGAGATGATCCAGATGTTTTTGCTTAGCGGCGTCTTTCTCCTTGAGCTTTGGATCAGTTTCTTCCAAATCTCTTTCTTCTTGTTGAATCCTGAAATTGAACTGAGTCAAGTGAGTCCTGCAGTTCTTTCCATGTTGTTCTGGTTCTTTAATGATCTCCTGTATGAGTCCTAGTTGATTCCTTGGAGTCATGTTGGTCAGCCGGTTCCTGTGAAGGTTCTAGAGCTGTGATCTTTAGCTACATCAGCAGCTATAGCTGTAGCCATGATACTCTGGAAATGTTACTCTACTTGATTTCTGCATGTAGTTTGAGTCTGCAGCCAGGCCTTCTTTGCCCTCCTTTCTCTGCCTAACAATACAGCACAGCTGTTCCCCTGGCCCTGACATCTCTGCCCTCACCTGCTCTCTGCCTCTCCAGCTGCCCCTCCGTCGTCTCACATAAAAAGAAAACACACAATCATTCAGCTGCAGAGAGCGGGCCAGCATTGACAGTGGCCGTTCCTGATTTTATTAACTCGCATCTCCATTTCAGACATGGAGCAGAGGCCCTGGATTTCAGTCTCGCAGCTTCACACTCAATAAATCCACACAAATGAGCCGCAGAGCTGCACAGACACCAGCCATGAGGTTTTCTTCTTGTGAAGCAGGAACTAATTATTAAAGCCAGTTTCTTAAACGGACTGACTTCATAACAGTTTTTCTGAAACAAAAAAAAAAAAAAGTGTCATCTGCAAATGCAACATTCCAGGAGCACAGAAGCAAACACAAGATCTGTTCCAGCTCGAGATACTGCTGAGGCTCAGCGACGTTTATCAGCGCATCATTATTATCACACCGTAGTATCACTGTCACAAAATGGCAAATGAGTGCAGAGTCACATCAAATCAATTAGGCAATCAATGGATAATAATCAGAGGTAAAGAAATATAACAAATGACATCGCTGCTGCTTTTAAATGGGCATTAAAGCAGAAACCAGATCAATAACTTAGTTTATGGTTTGGTGTTAGTTATCCAATAAATCACTTCTGAAAATAAATAAAAAAAAGGTATTCAATATTGAATAATAAGAATAAAATGCAGTTTCAAAAATCAAAGTTTATTCCATCTTGATTTTTTTTTTTTTTATCATAGACATGGAGTCACCCAGGAAAAGCAGCAGAAGAAACGTCCTCATTTCCAGCTGCTCCAAAACCAGCATAAGGGTGTTTGAGTGCACATCACACAGATGGCATAAGTCAAGGACCTTGAAGAGGACTCTGAAAAAGCACAGAAATTATGCTGGTTTTAAAAATAATTAAAACATTTTAGACTTCAGAACTTCTATATATGAAATTTAGATTTGGAATTATTTTTCAAAAATCAATAATAAATTAAAATGATTAGTAAATCAAGTCTAGTTACAAAACAATGTAACAATAAAGTATATCAATCTAAAACAACAACAAATCTGTAAGAATAAGTTTGTGTAACAAAAGCAAGAAGAGATAAGTGTTCATTTGAAATATTAGACTAATAAAGATATATTTTTTTATTTCTTCCAGTGTCAAAATTTGTATTTGGCATAAATCCCCTCTCATTGACTGCTTCTGTGAGCTGACAATGTTTTTAAAGATGCAAAAAATGTATGTGTTCCTCAAGTAAATGGAGGATTTATTCAGCCTGGACACATTTGATTTATTTAAAGAGAACTAGAGTTCGTTTCCCTCTGTAACCTGGAATACAATTTCTAAATTAGGGCTGTGATTTTGTTTTTGTTCGAAAGCTGCATATTATCATATTGAATGTAACTCGTAAAACATTGTGATTAATCACAACCCAAAAGTGTGATTAATCTGATAAAAAAAAAATTTTATCGATTGACGGCACTACTCTGAATGCCAAGCGAATCCTGTTCCGGGACCAGGAACCGCTCCAGGACCCATATTTTCAGATGGTCTCGGTTTGTTTTTCCCAATCGGCCCTAGCTCTGGTTTGCTCTGAGATTTTCTGAATAGGCCCCATGCTCAGAGTGTAACAACTGGACCAAACAGCCACTGTAGCCAGGAATTACGGGATGTAAGAGTAAGAAGGAAGAAGCCATGAACCTCGGAGAACCAAGTACAGCAAGTAAAAAGTGTTGTACCTGACATTGACACAGACGTTCAACATTGGTTGTTGAAATAAAAAGTTTGAATAAGTGAACCATTCAAGGTTCAAGCCTCCATCTCGACCAAATTAAGTAGCCTTGATCCAGATCAACAGACTTTTCCAGTTTGAATACACCCTGAGTTTTGTTCTGAAAAAAATATTTTCAATGGAAGAATATTAAAGGACAAATTCCAAATTGGTACGTAAGAATGAAAAACTTTATTTTGTTCCTTGCCACTTAAGTTTCAAAACAGATGGGGTCATTCTCACAGAGAAAGGGATGGGGCACCTTTCAGCGACACCAAACTTTTGTTAAGTTTTGTTTGCATGTAGCAGTTTATTAGTAATATGACCCAAGTTCTTTTTTCTACAACATTGTGTGATTTTGTCAAATAAAGGGCAGCAGGGACACTTCTCAAGTAGAAATTGTAGGATGCAACTAATCAACAAAATAATGAGCCGAATATCTATCGCAGATCCATCAAACATTTAAGCTAATCGAATTATAACATGAGTGGACTTTTTAATTTTAATAACAGACATTCAGAACTTCCACACTTTAACATAATTCTCCTGAATTGATTCTTTCAGTTAGTTAAATAGGATCTTACATCTAGAGACGAAACTGAAGTATTTACTTGGGGTTCTTGAAAGAAGCACCAACATGCTCTTTGCTGAAGATCAGGTCAGACAAGGTTCTGCAACTTCCTCAGACACAGTGACTCATTGTGCTTGAAGCACCCTGACAGCCAAAAAAAAAAAAAAAGATGAATCAGTTCCCAGTTGAGAGTGAAGGGCTTGTCGTCACGGCTCTGGAAGAACCTAAAATTAAATGAAGTAGAGATGTGTCAGAAATGTAAAGTTGAAAACAGACTTCAGGCTGACATTTGAAAGACACACATTAACATGACGACACTGCATCCTGGGGCTGCATGGCCTGTGGTGCGGACAACCATCTCAGCTCATTTTCACATGTAAAGTTGGTTTGTGGAGAACATAAGGGGCATGTGGGAGGTTTTTTACATAGAAGACAAAGAAAAGGACAGGAAGTGAGAAGACGCTTTAGAAAGGAAGTAAGAGCCAGAAAGAGCACAGAGGTAAAATATGAGCTTCACCCAAGAAACCAGAGAGATGGAGGGATGAAGGAGGAGAGAGGGCAGAGGAGGGGGGAGTCTATGACTCATACTGGAGATGAAGAGAAAGAATTCAAGCAGAGAAAATTTATGGGGAATGAAAGCTTCTGTAGGAGTAAAAAAAAAAAAAGTCTTGAGATGAGTAGAAGGAAAGTGGAGGAAAAAGGAATGAGAGAATGAGAATTATTCTTCCATCTGAGGGAGCTGGAGTAGAGTGAAGGGAGAAAACCAGGTGAGGTATATTGAGGAAAAAGACAAATAATAGGAGATGATAGGAGGAGATATGTTATTAAGGCAAGCAGTGGACCAACTATTAATAGCAGCAACAGTGTGTCTGCATGTTAGTGTGCGATAATAGTGGTACAGTTGTGTAGGTTTTAAGGGATTCATAAAGACAAAGGTCCCGCCTCAAAAAAAAAAAAACTGCTGTCCTTATAGACCTGGGTTAGTTTTTTAGATATTTTGTGGTTATAAATCAATGTTCACAAATTCTAAAAATGTTGTGCAAACTAGTTTGTTTTATTGTATGAAAAGAAATTGTCATTGTAAAAACTACTTTACCTTTGAAAAAAAAAATACAGTTTTAAAACATGTTTTACATGAATTCAAAAAAATGTATCTTCAGAAATAGTTTCATATCCTCAGAACAAATCAAACTTTATTTATAAAGCCCGTTTTCATAAAACAATGCTTTACAGGCCTAAAATGCTTAAAACTGAGATGATAAAACAAAGAATGTTTTATAATGACCCTGAGCCATCCATCCAACATAATGAAACACAAAATTACATATGAATAAAACTCAAAGAATAACTTGAATGAGAAGCCAAATTGAAAAACAACACACAGCCATGTTCAAGTGTTTGCATAAACTCAAGTTACAACTTTTGACACAAATATTCAGTCTGAACCAATCAGCACTTTTCTGCAAGTCCCCAACCAGCCTGTTGTCTCTCACCAGCCAATCAGATTGCAAAATGTTACACTAATAAATTAAATATGACTTTCCATTTTCTTCCCACTTTTCATTACCTAAACATGGGATTATTTTCTACTGTCTATCGTGTGATCTTCTCGTTTACTTCACCGCAAACATGATGGCAAACTAAATCTTTTAAAGGTGTGATTTCTCATACAATCCAGTCCTGTTAGGAGATACAGCCTCTTGAAACTTCAATTCCTAGTTTCCATCCATCGTTTTGATGTCTTCGGTTTATTCTGAAATTTTCTCATGCAGTTTAAGGTCATGTGACAGCACTTGATTGTTTAATTCTATTTTCCTACTCGTCAGTGCATTTAGATAATAAGCTATGCAGTTTTGGAGAAATACAAGTTCAAATTCAGCTGTTTGTCACTTAACTAAATCTATCAAATTTACACTTTAAATTATGAGCCGTTTGTTTCAAAGATTGCAGAAAATCCTTCTGAACAGGCTAGAATTTTTTCTTTTTTAAGTAAAGGCGTTGGGTGGTCTAAAAATCAGAGCAAATCACGACATGTGGAGTTCCTCAAAGTTCTATTTCGGAACTACTCAGATTTAACCAGTATATGCTCCATCTCCCCATCAGATTAAAGTTTTTGTTTTTTACATATTTCATAATCACTGGACCACAATTAAAACGAACATAGTACCACAGCTTTCCTTGAAACTCACTCATGGCAATCATAAGTGAAAAAAGTAAAACGGAAATTTAGAGTTTAAAGATTTTAGTCCAGTTTTCTTTGTTGTGTGATAATCTCTCCAAATTAAAAGTTGTTGCCTATTCTGATGTTGTCCCACAAATTGATAATGCTTGATAATGGTAGCAGTAAGTGTGCGCATACAACGATAGTGCGCCAAACTGCATAAAATACTTTAATGATGACCACGTCAAACTTTGTCCCCTCACTTCCCCATTGATTTCTTTAATACAGAGACTCATGGGAAGTTGACCATTTAAAGCGGCTGTTCAAAGGAGGCTTAACGTTTAACTATGGGGTGTGTTGTCAGATCAGATGGGTGGTGGAGACTGTCCTCAGACGGCGTGTGCGAACGACAGTGCAGGTCAGAGTGGGGTGAAAGAAGCGATGATGTTTGCAGTGACTTGTTTTTGCAGCTTGACCGGGGGACTCGCCCCTGAACGGGTCACCTCCAGAGCACAGATGGGAGCAGACGCCACAGCCTCAGACCATGACTGTGAGACTGTAATGACAGTAGCCTGTTTTTGCAGATGTGTTGCATGAATTACTGAAAGCAGTTTGGGAGAAGCAGATTATTTTATTCAGTTTAATCCAGTTGTCTTGCAGAATGCTGTTGACTGACTGCTATTTAAGAACCCGTTAAAACAGAAAAAAAAAAAGCTGAGTTTCTTTTTGTCACTTCACTTGTTATCATGGCAGAGTGAGTGCTGACTGAAGAAAAGCTCTTAAAAGTGTGACAGGGGTTGCTTGGAAGTTGTCATCAGGGATTTCTCTGCACATTTTACCATGACGGAGAAAAGTGAAGGTGATGAGAGATGCTGGAGTTCACAGTAGACAGAAAAAAAGCTTAAAGTTTAACTAGATTGATCACAGAACGTTTGCTTAAATAAAATAAGATTATTTTGTTTGAATTTAACGGTGTTCTCTGTGCGACATATCTGAATATTTGGAACAGTATATCAGAGAAATGTATGGAAAAAATACCTGGAGGAGGTTCGAAGTCTTTTTTGCGTCACTGAACGGTGCAATTTCTGAATGACCTTCTGGCAAACACAAACAGCACAAGTAACATCATGTGGTAACGCACACTCAAAAGGACAGGGCGCCGACCAGCAGCAGCTTGTAGCTCCACAGAGCTCACAGTAAATGTCATAACCATCGATCCCTGAACTGCGTCCAGCAGAATCGATGCCGTTTGTTTTATGCTTCATAAGCCTCTGAGGCTGCATTAAGAATGCCCGTCAGGCCAGATCAAACTAAACAAAACAGCACCTGGGAAAAGTTTCAAAGATGCTGGACTCCTAAAAATCTGAAACTTTTTCACAATATATTTTTTTTTCCCCTCTTCATTTTATTAGATTTAAAGCTGATGTCAATGAAGCTTCTCAATCATCCAGGTGATGTCTTGAAGTTGAGTCATGTCATCTGGACTGATCAAGCCATTTGGAAGATGTCAAATTTAGAAGCCATGACTCATGACTCGCTGACGTATTTCCAAGTATTACCTTTTTTTAAATCTGTGTTCACTTTTTATTTCATTGACATTCACAGTTTAGAGCACCAAAGCAAACCCTAACCATTTGAAGATTGAAAAAACAAATTTGCCATTTACAAAATAAAAGCATGTCAGAGAGCTCTATAAAACTACATTCACACTGAGCATGTGACACATGGTCAAGAACACGGCAAAATGTGTTTTTTAACTCCAGTTTAGCACTTTCTAGCAGAGCTTTTGAGCAGAGCTTGGCT